>CAUOFW020007950.1:0-19249 GCA_963454935.2 Ilex paraguariensis | reverse complement strand
ACCTAGAATGTCGATTCCCCACATAAAGAAGGGGGGCTCAGGATGTGGTGGACTCTTCTGGTTGCTGTCTGGTCATTGTTGCAAAACGTTGGCATTTGTCACACCTCCTTAGTAATAGCCTTACCTTACTCTGCCTTATGAGCTAATATATGCCCTTCTGAGTGATTGTCACAAATCTCATCGTGGATTTCCCTCATGGTATAATCAGTTTCCTAGGGGTGAGACGCGGAGCAATGGTAGTGAATAACTCTTTTTGTAAAGAGTGTCACATAGGATGACATACTTAGATGCTCTCATTCTCAACTTTTTGGCTTCCACTGAATTTTTGGGAGAGTTTCTTCCTCTAGGTAGGCTCGAATATGTATCATCCAATTGGCTAACAAAGGATGCATAGTTAAATCGTCCTCCTTTGCCTTGAGCCTACTCGGCTCAAATTGGTGGCTGTTAGTGCTGGGCCCATAAGCAGATGCACAACTTGTGAAAGCATCTGCCATGACATTCTCCTCTCTAGGCATATGATGGATTTGGAAGTGGTTAAACTTTTGAATGAAAGCTTGGACCCCTGACAGTATTCTTGCATCTTCTCCTCCACTTTGAAATCTCCCTTTACCTGATTGACTATCAGTTGGAAATCACTATAAACTGTCAGGCAAAGAGCTTCCATCTTCTATTGCAAGCTTTAAGCCTGATATGAGAGTTTCATATTCTACTTGTTTGTTTGATGCTGCGAAATGGAGGGAATAGCGTACTTAAGTAAGAGTGCCATGTGGGGCTAATTAGTACCAACACTGCTCCCACCACCCTTGCTAGTAAAGCATCTATAAAAAAAAGTAAAGGATTCATCAATATATATAGTCTCCACTATACGACTGTGCCAATGGGTGACACTTGCTTAGGCACGGCAAGGCACGCAGGCAAGAGTGTGGTAGGCTGGGATATGTGTAACGAGGGCACAGAGTAAGTGCAAGGAACTAGGCGCCTTTGGCCTAGAATTATGGACTCAAGGGGCCTGGGCTGTCTTTAAGCTCCAAGCTCTCTGGGGATGGTGTTTGGGTTTGCCTCATGATGACTTGAGGCGCTGTGTACTGGGCAGGTGAGTGCGGGGGCGCAGGGCACTCCTTCCTGGCAATCATCTTCAAGTGGCATAGATTCAGCCACAAAGTTTGCAATTGTTTCCGCTTTTTTGGATGCCCTCAGTTGGTACTGCATGACAAACTCACTCAACTCGATGACCCACTTGAATAGTTATCCAGATACATCCGCCTTTCCCAAGATTCCCTTGAGCGGTTGATATGTAACAACCATAATGGTGTGGCTCTAGAAGTAGTGACATAGGCTCTTGGTAGCAGTGACAAATGCGAGTGTCAACTTTTCTAGCTCTGAGTATCTTACTTCTGCTCCTTGGCACTCCCTACTTGCATAGTATACTGGCCTTTAGACTCCTCTATCCTCCTTGACAAGGATGGAGCTCATGGTAGAGGCTGAAGAGAAGAGGTAGATATATAGGGTTTTTCCTGGTATGGCATGGGAGAGTAAGAGGGGCATAACAAGATAAGCCTTTAACTTTTGGAAGGTCTTCTTTGCGTATGGTGTCCACTGGAAAGATTTGAAAAGGATCTTAAACAAGGGTAGACATTTGTCTGTTGATTTTGAGACAAAACTACGGAGGGTTGCTATCATTCCGTTAAGGCAGCGAACCTCCTTTATAGAAGCTGGAGATCTCATCTCCAAGACAGCTCTAATCTTGTCTCGATTGACCTCGATGCCCCTTTTTTGACCATGAAGCCTAGGAATTTTTCTAAGCTCACGTTGAAGGCGCACTTTTTAGAATTTAGCTTCATCTAATAGGCTCTCAGGATGTCAAAGGTCTCGTACAGGTGTGTGACGTAGTCTGCTACAACCATGCTCTTTATCAACGTATCATTCACGTAAACTTCCATGGTCTTTCCGATCTGTGCCTCGAACATCTTCTTCACGAGACGCTGGTACGTAGCTCCGACATTCTTAAGTCAGAAAGGCATTACCCTATAGCAATATATTCCTTTCAGAGTGATGAAGAAGGTTTCTTCCTGGTTTAGAAGAAATATGATAATCTAGTTATACCAAGAATAAGCATCTAGAAAACTCAAAAGCTCATGTCCAGCAGTGATATCAATAAGGATGTCGATCCGTGGGAAAGGATAACTTCTTTGGGGTAGGCTTTGTTGAGCTCTGTGAAGTCCACGCAAAAGCGCCACTTCCTATTAGCTTTTGTTACCATCACTATGTTTGATAGCCAAACTAGTTAGACTACCTCCTTAACTAATATATTAGCCAGCAACTTTTCCACCTCTTTTTCCATGTCTTGGCCTCTCTCAATGCTTATGCTTCTCAACTTCTGTCAAACGGTCTTGTTTCTGGGGTCCACATTGAGCCAATGGGTGGCCACCTCAGGATCACTGCCCTCCAGATCTTTATGGGACCAGACAAACACGTCCATGTTTGGCCTAAGAAAATCTACAAGGTGGGTGACTCACTCCTGAGAAAGTGAGGAGCCAATATAAAATCTTCTTCTTGGAAGGTTCTCGTCCAATCTAATGGCTCGAGTTCCTCTATTTGCTTTCCCCTTTCCAATGTGCTGTTATCCTGAGGGTCAATCCCTTCGACTTGGAGGGCCTCCTATCTCTCATAGAAACCACGTAGTATTCTCTAGCAGAGACCTGATCTCCGCTAACTTCTCTGATACCACTGGGGGTTGGGAAACAGAGGAGTAGGTGGTAGGTGGATAGCACTGCCCTTGGGGTGTTGAGTGCTGGGTGTCCAAGGATGATGTTGTAGATGGAGGGACAGTCTAATACTATGAAGTTCACCATGATGGAGGAACTTCTTAGCGTTGTCCCTACTGTGACTGGCAAGGTGATAGAACCCAAGGGATAAACCCTTTCCCCCGAGAATCTAATGAATAGTGTCCTGATGGGTTGCAATCTCTCCCTACCGAGGTGGAAGTTATCATAGACTAATGCGGATAGAATATCGACGGAGCTGCCTCTATCCACCAAAATTTTATTAACCTGGTAGTTGGCTACATCATGGTTAAGACCAGAGGATCATCTTGGGGAACTTGAATCCCCTCGAGGTCCTTATCTAAGAAGGAGATGACCTATTCTTCCTTGTGCTGGGGTGTCTTCGTTGGATAAAAGTCAATTGACTTTGCCTATCTATCCTTCCTTGCACGTGCTTTCTTGATAGAGTTGGAGTCACCTCCTCCTCCTAGCCCTTAAGAGATAGTCTGAATTTCTCCAAGGGGCTGCTAGCGCTCTCTGTCCTCCTGATTCCTGTCAAGCGGCGGGGCTTGTCCTCTACCAGCGACGTATTGCCACAACTGGCCACGCTGAATAAGCTCCTTGATATATTTCTGAAGTTCAAAGCAGTCATAAATGTCAGGGTCGTGGTCGTGGTTGCGGTGGAAGCGGCAGTATATGTTTGAGTTTCTACGGTTCGAGGCGAACTTCATATTTCTTAGCCAATGAAGTGTAGGGCCATCTTGTATTTGGAATAGATATGCTCCACCAAGGCATTGAGAGGCATAAAGGCTTGCCATACCCTCAGAGGTTCTGGACCAAGGGGATCTTTGACAAAGACTCTTTATGTCCTCTTGCTCTTGTTCTTTGCTTCCCGTTTGTCCTCGCGGGTGTCTTTCCTTTTCTCCCTACCGATGAAGGACTCATCTCTTCTGGCTTTGGTGACGTCCCTAGCATTCATGTATTTATGTGCCCTTGACAATAGCTCGGGCATGCTGGAAGGTGGCTTCTTTAGGGCAAAGAACATAAAACTCGAGGAGCGTAGACCTGCTATAAAGTCAGTCATGGTCACCTTGTCATCTGGCTCCTCAATTTGGATTGCCTCCTTGTTGAAATGAATGAGGTAACTCCTTAGGCTTTCATCCCAATCCTGCTTGATGGTTAGCAAGTGGGTAACTGGCTTCTGGTGTCGGCATCCTCCAATGAAGTGGGAGACAAAAAATTTGCTTAACTTCGCGAAGAAGTGGATGGAAGAAGATTTGAGCTTGGCGAACCACTATCTTGCATATCCCTTAAGGGTGGTAGGGAAGACTCTGCATATGATCTTGTCAGTCACATTGTGGAGCCGCATGAGAGACTTGTATGTGTCAAGATGGTCAAGGGGATCCTTAGTACCATCAAAGATCTCCATGGTAAGTATCTTGAATTTTGAGGATAAAGGGTAGTTGACAACATCTGCCTCAAACAGAGTGTCTGTAAGCCTTACCAAGTAATCCTTCGTCTCTGGGGCCTGTGCTTTGATGGCGTTGAGGGCATCAGCAAGCTGGTTTTTCACCTCCTTAATCTTTTTGTCCCATTCGTTTGGGACACCCTCAGTCAGATCTGCATACTGGTTCTCCCCCTCATCATCCTGCCCTGGATGGTCGGCAATGTGTGGGGCAGAACAGGTATATAAGGAGGTGGAGCATTCGAGGCGCCTGGGCGCTAAGGGGTGACTCCCTGGCAAAGGGTGCTTGGGCATTGCATGGGGGCATCTTGGCACCCTGAGGATAGAGGGTGCAAGACATCTCCTATTGGAGGGAAAACTCAATCCTTACCTTGTGAAGAAGTTGTCTTCTTGAGATCAAGGGTTTAAGCCCCCTTCCCCCTCTCTACCCAAAAAAAAATTAAAAATTAATAAAGCAAAAATAATAGAAAGGCAAAGAGTGGGTGGTTGGGTCGAGGTGACCAAACCACTAAAGACGACGACGGTGGCTAGAGAACATTATTAATAAAGTAGAAGGTGGGAAAAAGAGTAAAGGTAAGCTCTAGATGAGATTGATATATAAGAGAGATAGTTGTGTAAAAGGTGTGAAAAGATCCAAAGGTGTGTCCCTCATGTGTAGATGATTTACAATTTATAGGCACAAAGTCTTAGTTAAGGCGATGACGTGAGGGATATGTTACTAGTCCTTTGAGGAAGATAGCTACAGCTAAGGATAGATACAATTAAAAATAGTCTTGATCTTTGAGTAGTGGCTATCCTGGTGTTTTATTCCCCACGTACGCTGACTTCTTGAGTCCCTTGAATCTTGAACTGGGCTGAACCCATGAGCCGGGCTTGACCTATCTTTCAGCTGATTTGAGCTTACTTCATTAATTGGGCTTGTACTAACTGGATCTGAGCTCATCAAGAATAATTTAATATTAAAATGAAAAATATTTGAGTAATACCCTACCTACATGATGATGATTTTTAATATGATTATTAAATTACTATTCTCCCCTAAAATTTCATAGCAACGGTTACATATATCTATATAATAAAGTAGTTAACAATTCAAATTTCAAAAGATAAACAAAATTACTTTTGTTATTCGTGGTTAAGATCTCTTTCAATTTTATTTTAAAGTTAATCTAACGATTAATATTAACATTCCAAATTTAATAGAGAAAATAAGTTTCTAATGGTGTGTTTGGGATGATTTTTAAAAGTATTTTTAATACTTATAATTTTTCATAAATACTTTTTAAAAAAATAGTATTTGAAACTACTCGACTATCACCATCACTCAAATCGCCCCACCACCCCCCCCCCCCCCCACCACCATTACTATTACCACCACCACTGCCACCCCGCCCCACCATCATCACCACTACCACTATTACCACCACTGTCGCCACCCCACTAACCACCACCAATGTCACCACCCCACCACCACCACCCCACTCACCACCTCACCACCACCATCGCCATCACCACTACCACCCCTACCCCTTACCACCACTATCGTTGTCGTCACCATACCACTCTTTACCATCACCATTGTTGCCACCCCCCACCACCACTACCGCCCAACCACCACCATCCCCATTACACCCACCACCACCACCACCGTCACCTCCACCCCACCACCACCCTACCATCACTGTCACTTTCCTACCACCCCCCGTCGCCAACCCCCCCACCACCACCTCTACCACAACAACCACCACTAGGGCCATTGCCCCCTACTATCACCACCATCGCTATTACTACTGTCGCCACCCCACCACCACCACCTCCCTACTGCCCGACATCTGTCATCCCTACTACCCCCACCACCCCCATCACAACCACCATCGTCTCCTCCACCCCACCACCACTACACCATTACCGTCATTGTCTAACCATCACCCCTACCACCGCTACCCTTATCGCACTCACCACCACCACCCTCACAACCATCTCCACTACCACCACTGCCGTCATCGTCACCCCACCACTGTCACTACCACCCACCACCACTACCATTACTCACTCTCATTATAATCGGTGATTAAATTCTTTTCTCTCTCCTTTATATTTGTGATTTTATTTTAGATGTGAATATAAATATATTTATTGTTGACTATTTTTTTTATTACTCTGTGCCTGCAGGCACAAACAATAACTAGTGATTTTATATATAAAGTAATATATATGTCGATATAATGTATAAAGCCGTAATAATGTCTTTACTATGTACTCTCTCCGTTCCTAAATATCTGTTGTTTTATACAAATTTTTTGTTCCATAATATCTGTCGTTTAATGAAACCAAAGCATAATTAATATTATTTCTTCCAAATTTACCCTTAACTTTTCAATACATTAGATTTGGTGGAGGATAAGTGCCTTTTATATTCCTTTTCTTCCTGATACGTATTAAATAATAGTATTTTAGTCTTGTGTAATTATTTTTTACTCATATTAGAGCTATGTGATAGTTTCTTTAATTCTTGTGCAAAAACCTTAAATGACATATATTTAGGAACGGAGAGAGTATTGAATTTGAACGTCATTATCAAGCATTAATAATGTTTTTATCATGTAATGAATTTGAACATTACCCATTGGGAGTAACAGCTCTGAAAATAGTCTATATAAGGCTATCACTACAACTTTTTTTGGGAGGATTCTTGACGAAGGAAATACACTATTTTTATATTACTTCATATAAAATATTCATCTATTTTGTATGCTTTTCTGGGCAATTTGAGTTGTGATCGTTCGCAATAGAGAGGTTCACATCTGCACCATAGATTCTCTAAAATTATTGTATATTAGGAAAAGAACGCTGAAACACTCTGTGCAGAGGGGGTGTATCTCTTCTCAGGACAACGTTTTTGGCATGCCTCAATTCAGGCTATTATAAACTTATTTTGATATGAATTCCTATTATATTTACTTGATGTATTCATTTATTTATATGATATTAAAATCTTATTGTGAAACGTAAGTCCAAATAACTCTTTACAAACATTATAATTCAACTTATTTCCAACAATCTAAAAAGACATAATTATTGTTGGTTTAGAGTAGCATAGAAAATTATGCTTCTTCATGTACTTGGATCTTACATATATTTTTATTTGGAATATGAGTACCGTAGAATTCAATACTAGCATTGTAAAGGTTAGCGTTGTAAAGAGGGCTGGTACAGGGACGTTTGGAGAAGATGAAGGTAGTTTTGAGTAATTACAGATAAATCCCCTTAATTTTAATTGTGTTATATATTTGTTTAAATCATAGAGAATGTAAAAAGAAAATCCTAAATTTTTAGAAGTATTCAATTTTAGGTATGAAAATATTAAGAGTTTTGAGGGGAAACTATAAGAAATATTAAAGTTTTGTGGCTGATTTATAATGTATAAAAAAAAGAGGAGTAGAGTGTAATTAAAAAAATATAATTACTGTAAGTCGTCGGTTAGGTGGAGGAAAAAGAAAGAAAACAAGAAAAAGGAAGGAAAATAAAGAGAATGTTATGGGCTAAAAAAAAAAAAGTTATGGGCTATTAAAAGAATTTGGGAGTTATTACGATTTTTTAAGTTTTTGACTGTTACGAATTAACTACTAATTATTTACTTGTGGGACCGTTACACTTATATAAGTTTTTGGAAGAAAGATTATGTTATTATAGAGAAAAAATAGTTTTTGATTTATCATAAGAAATCTGTGTTCATTTTCTTGTAATTTATTGTGTATATTAAATTATAGAATTCTGTAAATTTTGTAACTTATGAAATATTTACTTGGGGACCGGTGTTTCTTCTTAATAAAGTTGTTTGAGTAGTTTTTATTATATAAATGTACTAGCAATAGTCCGTGCCTAAGGCACTATGTAACAAATAAAAAAAATTGCAACCAATTACTAATTCTCAAAGGCATTATATTACACAAAAAAAATAGTCAATAAAAAAAACTAATGAAAATTGTTACCCAATATGAGCCCACAATTTTTTTAATTTTTTTTTTTTTAAATTTCCTCTAAAATTCAGAAAAAAGATACAATAAAAAAACTCATTTTATTGAGTGCCTATAACAATGAGCAGTTGTGTGATCTCTCAATGATTCCTAAAAATTGCTAAATGCACCTTCTTTGATATTTATGCTCCATTTTAGTCCCAAAGACGGAAATATATCATAAAAAAATGAGTCCCGCTTAAAAAATTCTAGCCTTCTCCAACTCCTCAACAATGAGCATGTACTCATGCATGGCTCAATTAGTTCTCTCGCCCCGCACGTCTATACATAGAAAAGAGAAATGGGTGATCTCAATATGCATAATTAACCTACTAATTTGGTAATAAAACCACAATTTCAAAGAGAGCAACATGTAGAGTGGGTTTTAAAGAGAGAATAAGAAATAAAATAGAACTTGATGATGTCCTAAACAATTCAAAGACGAAGTCTCAGTTCTTGATAAACATAAAATAATTTGATTCAAATAAAACCAATGGCATACCCGCATATAACAATGCTAGCATTGCCAATATTACTATCTTGATTAAAAAACAAGATGACTATTCAAATTATGGATTAATGCAAGCATTGATCCAGTGCGATGCACCACTACCTAAATAAACATATAATCAATTGGTTCGATGAGATTAAATTTTTTATATAAAGTGTTTAATAATAAAAAAGTAAAACAAATGTAATCACCAAATGTATTTAAGATAATTTTCAGGTTAAGGTTATTCAAACAAAATACTAACAATAAAATGGTCAAAAAAGGATATCCACCCATATGATTCATCTGCAAGCAGAGAGTACAACACTACAATTCACAATCACAACTTAATGAAATCATAGTCATAATTGACACAATCGAATGTTATTGAAAGAGACAAAACAAAACGACGTTCAAGGATGTATAACGAACCTTTAAATAAGAAGAGAGAAGAGGAATGTTGTTACATATCAACTTCTCTTTAGTTTTTTTTGCAATAATTTGAGGAAGAAATACCCAACTTTGTGTAATCCTTGATGATTCGTACCTGTGGTAGATCACTATATAGAAACCCAACAAATTACCAATGAAATCTAATGATGCTCATGTGTAACAAAAAAAAAAGATTATCTAAAAAAAATGGATATACACAATCTAAGTTGTTATCGTGTTTTATTATTCAATCTCTACTAAAACAAACAACATATTATTATGATACAGTCTACAAAAATTATCTTATAATTTCCTCAATCGAAACAAAACCTCAGTGTGATGCTTTAAATAAACATGGCAGATTAACAACAATAATTTTTGAATTTTATAAAAAAAAAAACTTAAATTTCAACCTAATTAATGTGTGAAACCTACTCTTCCTTTCATTAGGACCAATTTATCATTTCAACATCCACACCAATCTTTAGTTCTAACTCCAACCAAACATTTTCAATAACACCATAATTCCTATATCAAGAAAAACAATACAATCAATAGGAAAAACACTTAAAAGGCGAGTTCTAAAAGAAATAAAAGTCTTGCTCAAAAAATTAGAGGAAAAATTCCGCATCTTGTATGTGAAAGGGAGAGAGAGCTGAGAAAGCTCCATCTGTGAGAGGGAGAGAAAGCTGAGAGAGAGAGAGAGAGACGTGAGCATCTAATAGAGTTCTAGTAGCATCAGATATTAAGAGTCTTAGAGTTCTAGAAGAAATGAAAGTCTTGCTCAAAAAATTAGGGGGGGAAATTTCACATCGCATTAGAACCGTCGGATCAATAATTATCAAGCAATCTGAGCCACGAAAAGTTCAAGACAAACTTTTCTATCTACTTTATTATAGACTAGTCATAATCAGTGTCTGAATATAAGATGAAACATACGATTCTAGAGTTTCAAAAATTGATTCCACTATACCAAATTTAAAATTAATTTTTTTGCTTACATCATTTAAAATTAATTTCTACATACCATTTTCTTAAAAAAAGTGTCAAAATTTTATCAAAGCTCGAAAAAAATTTTTCAACATGTGTACACCATTGTATATGGATAATGTATGAAATAAAAGTTATGTTAAACTACAAATTAACCAAATATTAAATGATAGAATTGAGTGATGTGATTTTTTTGGGAAAAAAATATAAAAGAAATAAAGATTCAACTTATTAGCTGATTTATTATATAAATGTTAACATGTATATGACCGTTGTACACTTGTTAATGATATTAAAAGAACAAATAGATTCTTGACCTTTGGTAACTATAACATAAGTAACAGTGCAACGTGAAAATTTTAGTTAAAATATTTGATAAAAAACATAAAAATTTAAAAGAGAATTTACACTCTTTAAGATTTGTCATTTAATCACTCAGACCCTTGACATTTAAAATATTACATACAAACCCCTAAAATTTAAACACGCATAACACTTAGACCCTTGTCGTCAAATATCCGTTAGTAAATTACACCCAGACTCACTGAAGTTTGTAAACATATAATAATTAGACCCTCTCAAGTTTAAAATGTTATACTTACATCAAAAATATTCTAATCAAAGATAGAATATCAAATATTTTAAATTCCACAACTAAAATTCATATTCTATTGTATCATTTATTGAAATAAAATAAAAAATAAAAAGCCATTTTTTCTCAAAAAATCATACAATTGTACTATTTATTGAAATAAAACTAAAAAAAAAATCAAACATGAGGCTTAAGTTATTAATAATACAACATGAATTTTACAACCAAAATTAAACAAGAGGTCAAACTGTAATGGATACAATATATTCTAGCTTTAATTGGGTAATTTGGTAGTTTGATTTAGTCTTTTAAACGACCAAATTAAATTCTAATAGATAGTATAATTGTATATTAATTATAATTTTTTACAAAAAAAATTATAACTTTATTTTTAATTTTATTTCAATAAATTTCATAATAGAACATGAATTTTAGTTGTAAAATTAAAAAAATTTGATATCCTACCTTTAATTGGAGTATTTTTTGTATAAGTATAAGATTTTAAATTTAAGGGATTTAAGTATTACACGCTTACAAACTTCAGGGGATATGGATGTAATTTATTAACTGATATTTACGGCAGAGGTCTAAGTGTTATGCGTGTATAAACTTTAAAGGGTCTATGTGTAATATTTTAAATATAAGGTGTCTGAGTAATTAAGTGATACACCTCAAGGGATCTGAGTGTAATTCTCCCAAAATTTAATTATATAGTTAAATTAGATATTATCTCATGTTAATCATATTCTAATTAGTTGTACTGTAGATGGAAAAAATGTGTATTAATATTGGGGTTTTGAAAAAAAAATAATAATAATATTTTTATATATCTTGTTAAGAGTAACATGACCATCAAAAAGTTTACAAAGATAGAAATTTATATGATATGCTAGAGATTAATTTGTTATTTAAGTATAGAAATATATAATGGTAATCTGCCTATTTAAATACAAGCGGGCATGTTAATCTTTATAATTTCTTATAAGAGCAAAATAGTTAATCAAAAATTTTTCATGTAAGGTATTTTTATTAGTAGTATAAATAATTTTTTATAAGGACAAAATAGTGAATCAAAAGTTTTTCATGCAAGGTATTTTTATTTGTAGTATAGATAAGATTCTTAAATCTGCAATTGTTTTACACTAATGAATTTTTAAGTTTCTAGACTTCATACTTGGGCATTTCCAACTCTTGAAGGAAAAGGAATAGTACAATATTTTGAACTCTTCCAATAGTTGGTATTGGAATAGTTAATCTATCTATAGCTGGAGTGATTTTCTAGGGCAAATTGATTGGCATAATAAGTCTGCTCTTGTGAAATTATTTTCAAGGTAGTCTTTAAGTATTTGACGACACATGTTTGAGTAAGACAGGAATATGTTTACACAATGCTAGGACATGCTTAGAAATGAGCAATTCATTTATAATTTGCGTCAAAATTTGATTTTTAATCTGAAATTTTTTTACATGCCACAACAATAATGCATAAAACATGATACATTTGCATATTTTGAGAAATTTGAAACCTTGGATTATATATTTATTTGAGTTAAATTTTCATTATAACCTGATAAATGTGGGGTTGATTGATATGTGCAAATTTTATGTCAGAAAGAAAATTGATTTTCTTGTTGTTTTCGGTAATAATATATTTTACTAGTCAAGACAATGTGAGTTTGGAAATTCTGGAAATGTGAGGGTAATACACTATCAATTTATTTCGATTTATGACTCCATACAATTCAAGACAGTGGTTACTAATAGGTGAAAGACTAATTATAAAATGGTTTCTAGTAGTTTGAGAACTACTAGCCATATTTGAAATTGTTTCCTAGTAAGTGAGATTACTAGCTACAATTGAAAAATAGTTCCTAGTAAGAGACTATTGGTCACTAAAATTTTGTGATTCCTAATAGCAAGGCTACTGGTTACTTAGTAGAGATTTCTAAAATCCGATAAAATAATCCGAATGTGTTGCCTTGTTGAAAAAATTGGCCAATAATTGCTTGAGAACGCTTTGTGGGAAAACAATTGTCTCAATTATTCAATTTTGACCTGATGGTCCTTGTTGCCTTGATTAAATGGAGAGTGTATTATTGGACCCAATTGTCGCGATTAATTGAGGTTGGATCATAACAATGATATACTATTGGTTAAAATGAGATGGACTACTAGTCCTAATATCTCAGTCCTCAATGTTGCCTCAAAATATATTTGGACCAATGTGTTGCTTTGATTAAAAGAAATACTGGACACTATAGTCCTGACTATCTATTGCCTCGATTCAAATAAAAAGAGACCATTTTATATAATGAGTTCATAAACTATATAGTCTCGTGATGCTTATGGAATTGAAAAGAAATATATATTGCTATAGAGCTAACCTGAGAGGTCTTATGAGATTGGGAACCACAAGGGTAGACCATCTTGTTAAAAGGCTAGTAAAAGTTACTTCAAGATTCATCAAGGAAAATGAGACTGAAGCGTATAAGTTAGTCATCATACTAGACACCAAACTTCTGTGATTGGAGATCCCATGAAGAAAGTTCAATAGGTAAAAACGAAGTTGTAGTATTACTATACTGAGCAATGAAATTATAATAGGAAAATTCCTTGGTCCCATTTTTAAGGTGACCATGCTTTAAACTTTGATTATAATAAATTAATAGCAAATCTCTGAATGAGGCTAAGACAGGATTCTGCTAGATATTGATCACAAAATATTCTTGAAGGACTCACTTATATGTATATTTGTAGTGATGCCATTATTATAGTGTATAGGCTAATCCCTATTAGAACATACATGAAAATCAAGATAACGCACATGGCCATAAGAGCACAAAACTAATTCGAACTTGATCTAATACCTATACCATGTGTTTGACAAGTAGAAATTTGAACCAAAGAATCTAGTTCATGACTTGTTCACTATGATTCTTTCAGGGGTAACTTAACAACATTTGAGACCTAAAGCAATGACCATATTTAAAATCTATTATTTTTACTTTTTGATGATATTCGAAATTGCTAATTATTTTTTTATTCAAAATTTTCTAATATATATTTTTTTTGATTAATAATATGACGTTTGATCATAAATATTTATAGGAATAAAATTAATTTTTTCATTAGTTCTTTTTATTTGTTTTATATGTTTTTATCGAAACTGTGGTATTAGATGATTGACTTTATTAAAAATAAATTCATTGTTATCTTTTTTTGAATTATTTTACTATCTTTGAATTTTAATTATTTATCTATGCAACTTTCTCCTAAATTTATGTGATATTTTATTTGTTACAAATAAAAAATTTATCAAAAATATTTTTTTAATGAGAATGAATGGTTTAAGTGGTGTTTTTGCTTTCAAATGAGAAAAAAAAGACAAGTTTAAGAGAAATAGAGAATGTATTTGGTTTGATTTTTTTTTTTTTTTTACTAAAGGGATATACTTATTACACTTCTTTCGATTGGAGAAAGAAATGAATTTTGTCAGCACTTTTTTTTTTTGTTAACCATTTTTTGTCCATTATAAATGTGATTGAGTGAGGTGGTCTGGATTTTGAGTCCAAATTTTTAATTTTTTTGTTGTTTTAACCTTTCAAAAATTATTTTATTAGGCTATATTGTAGTTAATTTTATTTTTTAACTTATATTATATTATTGATCTTTAAATTTGATTCTTTTTTCATATGTGTGGCCTAAAAGTCACGCTTTTATTTATATACTACAGGGCCGGCCCTGGGTGGAAGCTTGTTAGGGTAGTGAAGGTTCAAGTTCGAAAAACACCTATCACCCATTGTATGGTATTGTTGCTCAAATTTTATTTTGTTTAATTTTCTATTAATTTTAAATTATGTGGGGAATTGTTAGAATAATTTAATATTAAAATGAAAAATATTTGAGTAATACCCCAGCTAACCCTAAAATTTAATAGTAACGGTTACATAAATGTTGTATATATATGATGGGACTCTTCTGAAAAGCCCTATGATGAAGACACGTGTCCTCGGGATTACTGGAATAGTGTTGCTCGGATTAAGCACCATCGGCAACGAGTGTCCTCGCCCCCCGAGGTACCCCTCATAGGATCATGCATTCGGTGTATTATACAGTAACACGTGTCCTCGGTCCCCCATGCATCTCAGAAGCATACTCCCTCGGTCCCCAAGATGAGCCTTTCCTCGGGGCCGAGAGTTACTCCGTCCTTGACGCTTCCTCTACTCCAGGATAAACTATTGACGCATAGGTCACTAGCCTAGGTTTGTCTAGGCTGCTCATCATGACCTCGTCTTACACAAGTAATGTCAGGACATACTGGAATACAGAGGTCACAGCCAATAAGGGATGGACGCGTGGCAAATGATGTCACTTCAGAGACAGACAAACTGCACGCCGTTGCTGACATGCGGCTTGGGAAGACAAACAATTAATTGCATCATTCCCTTGATGAGACCGCATTCAATGCGGTAAGGCTCGGAAGTGAAAGACAATAAATGCTCCTATTACAGAGCATTTATTGCATCCTCCCCGAGAGGAGCATATTGTACCGTCGGCATCCCGACGACTCGACATTAATTGCTCGGGACCCTGAGCAGTCAATTAGAGAAGACATTCCTCATCAGAATCAATGCACACGCAACCTACACGTAATGATCACCTACTGACCACACTGACAGCAATCATCAGCTTTTAAAGGTATAAATACTCCTTGCAAAAGGCAAGACGGGTATGCAATCAAAAAACTCTCTACTACAGTACATTTTTCTCAGTGTTTTCCCCTTCCTCTCTCTCATTCAAAGACTGACTAGACCGTCGGAGGGGATACGCCGGAAAACACTCCGGCACCCTTCTAACTTGTTCTTCTTTGTTCCAGGATAACCTGTCACACGTACAGGATCGTTCTTCCTTTCCCAGGATCTTCTTTTGCCGTTCCAGGTTGCCACCGTACCTTGCAGGCTGTTTCAAGCAGCGTGTTTCGCCACTCAACCGGCTAACTCAGAGTTCACCAGGGGAGAGATCTGTTCCCAATATTTTTTATATTGTGCAGGATCCTGCACGCACAATCTGGCGCCGTCTGTGGGAAACGAGTAGTTTTCCTAATCTTTTCTCTATAAAGAACAGTGACCATGGTGAACACCAGACAGAAAGGGAAAGGACCCCACCAAAGGAGTCATGAGTTGCAAGCTCCCTGCCATCACGGGGGGAGGGATCGCACCAGTACGATTAAAAGTGCCTCTACTCGGTCAAGGGGGGTAACCCCTCAAACCAGCATGGGGATCAGGTCAGGAGGATCAGCCCCCTTGGCCCGTCAGCTAGCAGAGGTGATTGAAGAGAAATTTGGCGATAGGTTACGTCAGCTGGAGAAGGACAATGTAAACGTCCTTAGCCGGCTCGACGAGTTTGCCGCCTCAGGCGGAGGGTCGAGGGATTCATTCCTTTCCCGAGGACTCCCCGTCCACGAGGCGGAGACAAAGGATTTAAGGAACCACCTAGATCACAAAGCAGAAAGCTCCAGGGCCCCGAAGCGACCCAGAGCCGGCGAATGTCATCTTGACAACCATTCCAGGAAAGCGAGGCCATTGGCCCTGGACGACCTCCGGCGAGGTTTGTCCAGACGGAGGAAGAGGGATGAATCCGAGGAGGACTCAACCCAATCTACACGACGCCCAGGAAACAAGGGGCTTACCGATGAACCCAGGGACTTCAGGAGGCATCCCGTAAGGGAAGAAATAGATCTCAGAGCCCGATTGGACTCCAGAAGAAAGGGGAAGACTGTCCAGGACGAGGCCGAGGACGAAGTCATGCAAACACCCTTCACGAGGGAAATCAGTGAGATGGATGTCTCAAGAAAGTTCGTCGTGCCACGGTTCAAAACCTATGATGGGCGATCCGATCCCTAAGCCCATATCAGACAATATAAGCAGATGATGTCCCTCTATCATTCGGACCAACGGTTTCTATGCCGGGTGTTCCCTATGATCTTGGGGGACTCTGCGATGAGGTGGTTCGAGACGCTTCCCCCAAACAGTATTGGGTCCTGGAAAGAATTGACAAGGCAATTCCTGACCCGATTCATCACGGGGAGTAAGCGCCCCAAGGACATTGGATCATTGTTGACCCTCAGACGGAGGGAATCCGAGACTCTTCGCCAGTACGCCATCCGATACTGGGAAGAGGTCAATGAGGTCGAGGGATGCTCGGAGGTTATGGCAGCAGCATCCTTCCGGCTCGGCTTGGCGAGGGACACAGACCTGTACCGATCCTTGACCAAGAAAACTCCCTCGGATATGGGGGAACTGATGGCACGGATCAACAAGTACTCAAGGGTCAAGGACGAGATGGGAAGCAACAAAGGCCGAGCCCTCCAACTCAAGAGAAAGGAAAAAGAGCGCGAAGATATTCCCCGGAAGGGATTGCTACCCCATCCAGGGGGTTCGTCCAGAGGAGTTCACACCGTCTTCAAGGAACCCATCTTCAGGTTGCTCCATAAAATTAAACACGAGCCGTTCTTCAAATGGCCGCCCAGGATGCAGAGTGACCCCTCCACCCGTGATCAAAAAGTTAGGTGTTCATATCACCGGGATGTCGGGCATCGCACCGAGAGCTGCAGGGTGTTCAAGTCATTCTTGGAAAGCTTGGTCCGAGACGGACATTTGAAAGAATACATAGAGCCTAGGCCAGAAGAGAAACGAGCCCTTGCCCCGACCGAGGAACCTGACAACGTCATAGACGTCATCCATGTATGTCCGCTGGAGCGCCCCACGTCCAAAGAGCTCGAATCCGACCTCAAGAGGGTAGCTTTTACAAGAAAGGTAGCCGAGGGAGATGTGGGACCATCAAGTAAAAGGGCCAGGATGGGTGAACTTGGCATTACGTTCTCTGACGCGGATTTGACAGGCGTGGTGATCCTCATAACGACGCCCTTGTCTTGACCTCAAAAATAGGGAAATTCGATGTCAAGAGAATTTTGATAGATTCAGGGAGCTCCTCGGAGGTGATGTACTTCGAGACTTTGAAGCGGATGGGCTTTGGCCCCAAAGACCTAACCAAAATCAGGACGCCCCTCATCGGGTTCAACGGCTCTTTCGCCTTGCCCGTGGGGAAAATTACGTTACCGGTCGCCACTGGTCCCTTCGTCATCGACACAGAGTTTGTGGTGATCGACACGGACTCTCCTTACAACGTGATTATGGGGCGAACATGGCTGCACGCGTTGGGAGCTGTGCACTCCACTCTCCACCAGAAGTTAAAATTCGCCACGCCAGAGGGCGTCATGGAGATCTGGGGGGACCAAGCGTCTGCGAAGAACTATTTTATTCGGCCGTCCGAGCCGGGGCGTCCAGCCAGGAGAAGGGGCGAGCACCGGAAGAGATCATGGAAAAATAGCAATTACAGTCCGGGCGTCCGGGGATGGATGACCCCCGGGTAGACCCAGCTGAACGATCGGTTGAAGACCTCCGGAAGGTGCCCTTGGTTGAAGGAGAAGAAGAGAAGTATTTCCTAGTTGGGACCTCGATGCCCGCAGCCGAACAGGAGGAGATGATCAGGTTCTTAAGGGGAAATACAGACGTGTTCGCCTGGAACGAAATGGAAATGACAGGAGTAGACCCTGAGATAATACTCACAGGCTGCATGTTGACCCGTCGCACAAGCCAGTAAAGCAGAGGCCACGACGTATGGCCCCGCATCACACCAACGCGGTCAATGAGGAAATAGACAAACTCCTGAGAGCCGATGCCATTCGAGAGATACAGTTCCCAGAATGGCTGTCCAATACAGTATGTGCAAAGAAGAAAGGGGGGAAATGGCGTGTCTGCGTGGATTTCACAGATCTAAACAAGCATGTCCCAAGGATGACTACCCCCTGCCGAAGGTGGACCAGCTGGTAGATGCCCACAGCCGGATATGAACGAATGGACTTCCTGGATGCCCGAGCAGGATATCATCAGATCCCTCTCTATCCCGGATCAAGAAAAAACGGCTTTATCACTCCGAAGGGAGTTTATTGTTATAAAGTGATGTCGTTTGGACTGAAGAACGCCGGGGCAACATACCAAAGATTGATGAATCGGATGTTCAAGAAGCAGATCGCAACACCATGGAGGTCTACATAGACGACATGCTGGTAAAAGCAAACGGAGTTGTGATCATCTTACAGACTTGGCGGATACCTTCTCCACTCTCAGGGAGTATGGGCTGAAGCTGAATGCAGCGAAGTGCGTCTTCGGAGTGGAGTCAGGAAAATTCCTCGGGTATCTGTTAGTCAGCGAGGAATCGAAGCCAACCCAGATCAGATTAAAGCAATCCTGGATATCCGAAGCCCTCGCACTGTCCGAGAAGTCCAGAAACTCACGGGGATGCTGGCTGCACTTAACCGTTTCGTCTCACGCTCCTCGGATAAATGCAAACCCTTCTTTGGAGCAATCAAGAGTGCTGGGAAGAATATGTGGAGCCAGGGGTGCGAGGACGCCCTGGCTGGGATCAAAGGAATACCTAAGG
>CAUOFW020007949.1:0-19249 GCA_963454935.2 Ilex paraguariensis | reverse complement strand
TGAAAAGACATTACTTAACTTAGGAGTTAGTGTGATTTTCTTCCTACTCGGTTTATGAACAATTAGGACTTGGGAGTTAAAACCCATCTCCATCACACTTCAATTGACAGATAGGTCAATTAAGATTCTAAGGGTATGGTGGAGGATGTTTTGGTACAAGTCAAGAATTTTTACTTTTTGGTTGACTACATTATTCTAGACACTCAACCCGTTATGAACACAAATGCACAAAAATTTTGTCATTTTAGGTTACCCATTTATTGCTAAATCTAATGCTTTGATTAATTGCCGAAATGGAGTGATGAAATTGTCTTTTGAAAATATGACATTAGAGTTGAACATATTTAATGTGTGTAAGCAACCGAGTGATGTGAGTCATGACTTACATGAAGAGAACCTAATTGATTCCATTGTGCATGATCAACTTAATGGTTCAGCTTGGTCCAATCCTCTTGAAGCATGTCTACTTGAAAAGGATAGATCCTTTTTAGAACTTGATAATGATAATGATGAGGTTAGTGAACTTACTAACTTGTTAAATTCTTCACAGGTTTTTGAGACAAGAGAGTGGAAATCCAAGTTTGAAGAACTTTCATCGGAGACCACCCTTCCAATTCCCTCAAGCATTCAAACACCCAAGTTGGAATTAAATCCCTTGCCAATGAAATTGAAATATGTTTTTTATGGAGAAGATAACACCTTTCTAGTAATCATTTCATCTCATCTCTATGAGAGTAAAGAGGGTAAGCATCTCTAACTTCTTTTTAAGCATAAAACAAACATTGGACGGACTATTGCTGATATAAAAGGGATTAAACCACTTGTGTGCACTGATAAGATCTATTTAGAGGATGATGCGAAACCTTCAAGGTGGAAAATCTTATAGGCTCACTATCAATTCACAAAGATATTGGAGGGACAAACACATATTTTCATCACTACAATACACATTATAATTAATGATCAACTTCATTTAAATGACTATGCATAATTATTGAAGGAATGTGTACTATTAAAATGTTGTCAAGTTGAGGCTACTATGCAGTGACTTCAACATTCTAATGATCGAGTATTATGTTGTGTCTTGAGTGCCAGGTTTTATGGGGTACATAGTATTGGATTCATATAGCTTGATTGGCATTTGGTTACTGCACTAGTCGAGCGATGGAGGGTGGCGATGCATACATTCCACCTCCCCTATTAGGACGGTGACTGTGACATTGTAGGATATGGCAGTACTGTCAAGACTAGCCATTAATGGTGATACAATGACAAGTGTTGACTCACACCATACAATGCCTAAGTGGCAGGATTACTGTGAGGAACATCTAGGCATTAGACCACTGAAGACTACTTTTGCTGGTTCTAGACTTAAAATGACCAAGTTGACTGTTCTATTTGTTGAGCTGATCCATGATGATGTTGATGTCATCACCATTGATCGATATGCCTGTGCCTATATTCTGTTTCTCCTTAGGGCATATATATTTGTAGATAAGTCAAAATAAGGTGGGACTTTTGTACTTACATCTTGAGGACCTAGATGCTTTTGGGAGGCTGAGTTGGCGTAGTGATGCTCTAGTGTGCCTATACCGAGAGATGTGTTGTGTTACTGCCTCGAACACATTCGATATTGGAGGACTGCTAGCTGTATTACATGTATTATATACTTTGTCCGACAAATTAAATA
This sequence comes from Ilex paraguariensis, assembly GCA_963454935.2. NCBI lineage: Eukaryota > Viridiplantae > Streptophyta > Magnoliopsida > Aquifoliales > Aquifoliaceae > Ilex > Ilex paraguariensis. The sequence continues at coordinate 17,559 of CAUOFW020007949.1, read as the reverse complement.
CTTTTTTTGTCCCCCATAAAAGTAAATATTATGTTGAATTGAATTGAACAATTATGGGCATGAGATCGACTTACTCACATCTGTCCAGATAGAGTACTCCCACATCGGCCACTAGCAACAACAACAAAGATAGCAGTACATGGCGATGGACCCGATGAGGTAGTAGTGGTTCCTATTGCTATGAAGCTTGTAGAGGGGATGGATGAGCATAATAATCCACTACCTGGGGGTCCGTTGGGTTGTAAGAATACAAAGGTTTATTTAGTTTTATGATTAAATATTCATACATCCAATAGTCTTTGTTTTGTGTTGTAGGAGGAATATACATATGGCCTAATACGTACAAAGCCCGAGACACATCCTCAAACATTATAGAGATCAACTAGATCAGATGCATGATGACCTTGTTGGAATTTGACACGTGCTCAGACTCACATTTAATTTGAAACGTGCTAAAACTTACATTTATTTTGATTATTTGTATTATTGTAGATGATGTGGAAATCATATACTCTAGATGTCATAGTAGATTTATTGGCATACTGCATGATTGAGATTCACGTATGGATGATGTGTGCACCACTTATCTGCTTCGAGTAGTGGAGTGGCATTTCCTTAAGCATGTCATGAGACAATTTGAATTGATGCAACTTTTACCAGGGACATGCGACACTAGGACTGCACTTCATGCTACAAATTGATGCAGTAGGGCAAGTTATGACTTGAGTGTTGCGCATCAGTCTTTTGTAGATGTCTAGGTCCATCAATGGAAGCATCTTATCACAAGAGAGACACAAACATGAGTGATCGATATTAATGACTCGTACAAGGTTTGGTACGGGCATACCAGTAGATAAATTATTGGACCTCTGTTAGATAGACCACCTATTGGATTCTAGCCTATTGATAGCATCATAGAGATATTGGTAACTTAATACATGAGTTCATTGATCAATATACATTAAAAAAATACATAAATAATTTTTTGCTAATGTAATTCACTTTTACATTATAGGAACGTACATTTTGTACAGATTCACTAGATCATACCCTTGAGGATGGTACGGACTCAACACATGCACAGGCGCTGTGTGACACATGGTCTCTTTGCTCCACTTGCCTTGTGGCTGTTCGAGAGGACCATCATCTCCATCATAATCTCCACTCGTGAGCCACCACCTATACCACAAACTACACCGCATGCACTGCCCACTGTACATACGAGGCATCATGGGGTTGTTGTACGATGATAGAGATCTCCTCATCTTTATCTGGTCAGTCGGGTAGATAATGATGTCGACATAGTACCAAGCTCGAGTGTACCTGAGCTGGCAATAGAGCCGAGCATGAATTTTCAGACACCAACCCCTACCATACCTCATCAACCCTTATCTAGTACTATACCTCATCATACACCACCGCTTATTGTACCTTTAGAGATACCATTCACTACGAGTCTGCCATATACCCCAGCACATACTGGACCATTTCATACACAAGCTTCTATGGTGACTGCCATACTTTTGAAGTATACTACAAGGCATGTTTCTCCCATTATTGCGCTAGGCATTTCCACGGAAGATGCCCCAAAATTTATATTGGTCACTCAATCTATCTTTTAGGATGCACACATGGCATCACCTCCTACAGTTGTAAAGATGTCACACCTAGTCGAGGATGTCACACAGGAGAATCATACACATGTTAATATGAAACCTATAGTTGTACAGATGTCACAACAACGATTCTATTTGCGCATATTATTTCATTGATTCAAGGTCGAGGTGGTAGAGGTCAAGGTGGGAGATTTCAAGGTGGTCAAGGCTTAGGCCAAATAGGACTACAATGTCTACTATTGAAGAGATGGTTTAATAATTCATTGACGGGGAACCGTCAGAGTTAGAGGCACGATGTCCAAAACTACTGAGGAAGAAGCCGTCTTGTGACACTTAGTTTTATCATATTGTTAATTTATATTCATATATATTTAATAGATTAGTTTCATTGTTTTCTATGAAACTTAAGTAGTAACAAATTGATTGTAGTAGTAGTGGTGGTGGTGTGGTGGTTGTTGTTGTGTTTTTGATTGTGGTTGTGGTTGTGGATATGTTTGTGGTAGTTGTTGTGATATTGTATATGCAGGTTAAATCAATTTTGGTAGGGTCAATTTTTTAGGGGAAACTTTGCCCAAATTTTTTGAAATGTATGTGTAAAGTTAGTATTTATAGTTTCTATACCACCATTTCATACTACAATATTTTTCAATTGAGACTATTATATTGTTTTGATTGTTATGTTGTGCATTCAACTCTACTTAAATACTTTTGATAACATATGACAATAAATGATACATGTTATTTAAGTTGAAAATAAAAGTATAGATAAACTACTATAGCTAGACATAAATTACTAGAAATATATAACATGACTACATCTATAGACGCACATTAGTATAACCACTGGGAGGATAAACTAAATAAGCATGAGTACATATTGTGTGCATAACAACACACTCTCTACTTTCTCAGTATTATCAATGTCATAACAACACACTTGTCAATTTCAATGTTAAGTCATTAGTGTCTAGTCAATATTATTGTTCACTTATCAATGTCTTTTAAGTGAAATAACTTACTGCCCGGCTCAACACTTCCAGTAAGTTTTTTAAATTTTTTTAAAATTGTTCATTCCAATAATTACTTTGTGTATATATACGCATTTGTTCGCAGTGTAAACCCTACACTAAAATGTTGACAAGATCATCATTCGGGTCTTCAAGCCAAACAAACGATAAGTCATACTCGAGCAACCAACGACAACATTGTGGTGCACAACAACATCAAATTGATTCGTCATTTAGTTCACCAGAACCCAGTAGGTACACAGATCCCAGTGGTGTAATGTGGTATAGAAACTTGCGTTACTTTTAGAATGAGCCAATCAACATTCATAACTCTTTCACATAAGTCGGTCCTGTGATGATTGAACCTGCAACTATTGTTCCTCCTTTAGAGTTCTATTTCTACCTATAGGGACCAAAGTGGTTGAAATCTTATTTCAAGTACTATGAGCTTGAAGTATATTGTTGTTGGCATGGATTACGAGTGCCATATGCATGTTCAGCTAAAATTTTCATGAAATAATGCACAGATAACTATGATGATATTATTGTAAGACTTGAACTTGAGAATGATCAGATGCAACGATGTCTATATTGATTCCACCTTATCAAAAAGGCAAAGATTGAACATTCAGATCCTTCCGAGGCTATTAATGCAATAATATCCGATCCATTACTGACTTCTGACAATAAACTTATTAACTTTGAAGAATCAAGTGATGATGATTACGAAAAATTTCTCCCTGCTACACTACACTTATGTGGCAAACCACTATACTGTTGAGAACATGATCATCATTAGAAATATTTTATCGTATGTCTATTTCATGTCCTATGAAACAAAATCTTGTATTTCTATTTCAGATAAATAAATAAAGTCTCTTTATTTTGAAGGTTTTTTCTTATTTCTGGGTTTTTTTTATACATTGGGTACATGAAAAGTTTGACAAGTCTTTGGCATTTTATTCACAAATGGGTTTAGTCTGAAAAAATAGATTAATTGAAACCTCCTTATATATTTCTAAAAAGTGGATGAGAAAGCACATTTGTTAAAGTAATATTTCAGTATATCAAAATATAATAGGAAAAGATTAGTTTAACATGCTCTATAAAACAGATTTATAGGTTGGTTTACTCACAAATGGGATTGGTTTGGAAAAACGAATTTATTGAACCCATTTATATATGAAAACAGATTCAACAAATCTGCTTTTAGGGGCCCTTATTTTGGAAAATTTAAGTCATTTAAAGTCGTATTTGTAAATCCATTTTTAATGAAAGCGGATTCAACAAATACGCTTTTATTTGAAAGTAGATTTACTGATATCACTTTTAAAAAGTCATGAAAACGGGTTCAACAAAGCCATTTTTTAATTTAAAAATGGATTTGCTGACTCTACTTTATGAGTGAAAGCGGATTTGTTGACTCTGCTTACAAAAAGTGCCCTAAATTGATAAAAAAATTTCAAAATTGTCGTAGATCGATATTTTTATTCAAAAATAGCAATACATTGTTAATAAATTCCATGTGAATGGGAGTTGTTTGATAGGTTGTTGTGACTGTGTTTGAGTATTGTTGTTTATGTCAAATCAATTTGTGTTGGCTCACAAGGCGCCATGGTTCGGCCCTAAAAGTAATCCCCTTGGCCATGCCCACTTAAGCTACATACAGGTCACAACAGTTTTCTTAACTCATCGTTCAGCACAATCATGACTTGGCCCAAGGTTGGCCTGGCTCTCCCAAGCTTGTCATTTTTTCGGCCAAGTTCTATGGCACAGCCCATGAAAATCCTTAACATTAATGCTCCGTTTGGTGGGGAAGATGGAAAGTAGGAGGGATACACTTTCCTTCCTTTGTGTTTAGTTGGATGGATTGAAAATAAAAATGACTATTTTTTTTTTTTTTTTGTGTTAGCTAAGATTAGAGGTGACAATAGAGTTAAGTCGTGTCGTGTTAGATTCGTGTTGAGTCATTACAAGTTTGTGCCGAATATTAGTTAAACATAACTTAACTCATTTAATTAATTGTGTCGTGTCGAGTTACGAGTTGACCTATTTATTTTCGTATCGAGTTTGAGTCGTATTATTGTGTTGTGCCGAAAATTTTCACTGTAAGTTAAGATAGAAAAAATATATTTTTTTTAATTTTAAATTTTTTTTATTATTTATTTTTTTTAAAATTAATTTTTAAAATTTTTTAAAATATATATATACATATTTTACCATTGTATTTTTATATGAAATTAATGTATACATAAGATATATATACAAATAAGATACATATCAACACAAATAATTAATTTTTCATTCACTTTCCTTCCGATTTTGGAGGGATTGATTTTGGTGAGTTGGAAGGAAAGTTAATCCATCAACTTTTCCATCATTCGTACTTTCCTTTTTTATCAAACATGATATTTTATTTATCCTTTCAACTTTTCATCCTTTCAATTTTCTATCCTCCTATTTTTTCATCATACCAAACGGAGCATAAGACTCCGATAATATCTAAACTAGCTCAGTGGTAAAAGAAAGATTAGGCTATATTACAAAGTGGCCGAATTAAGTTTGAGCCTTGCTACCTAAACAATTTGTCAAAAACTCTTTCATAATTATTTTCAAAAATCAGGTTGCAACTTTGTTTTTTCAGAAAGACAATACGATGAGAACTTGAATAGACAAACGAAAAAACAATAAAAATCACAAATACTAAAATACAATGTGTATTGATAATGAATCAATTTGAACCTAGTAATTTCTCATTTGAAACTTAAAAGAGAGTTAAGAAAACGAAACAATTTAGTATATTATAGGAGATTTGAATCCTTAAACCTGTGAACCATGATAGGAACCATGAGCCAAATATAAAACAAAAATAGATGTGGGCATTATCAAGATAATGCACCAATTTTTCTCTGCCTCACCAAATAAAATGACGCAAAGCATTTCTCCATCACTAAAAAATGCTCCCATTACCTCAAAAATACCCTCAAAACTCCCTGCAAGATTTTAGAAAGACAAGTACGCCACGCTCATCCACAAACTAATTCAGGCAAAGGTCAAGGGCAATCTTGTCACATCAAGCCTGATATAACTGCAACCCACTCCGCGCCACTCATTCAAACAGATGGTAGTCTTTTTTTTTTGAACAAACAACAAATTTAGTTCAGATAGACGATCAAACGTACAGTTGGACACATACACACACAGACACAAAATGGCTTTGAGGCTGCTATCAAGTCCACCTTCTTCCTCTCAATCACGACTCAGCAGCTTCGTTTCCAACTCAAGAACAGCCTCGAAATCGAGCTCTCTGATTCAATTGGCGCCAAAATCATTCGCGTTTTCGCCTCAGAGAAAAAGAACTTTGACGGTGAGGTCGTGTGTGAAATTGGAGGAGAAGAATGTTCCGGAAACGGGTAGTGAGTGGGGGAAAGTGTCGGCGGTGTTATTCGATATGGATGGAGTGCTCTGCAACAGTGAAGAGCCGTCAAGAATGGCCGCTGTGGATGTCTTCGCTGAAATGGGGGTCGAGGTCACCGTGGAGGACTTCGTGCCATTCATGGGCACAGGTAAAGTTCTTGGTGCAATTCAATTTTTGTTTTCCATTTTCATGAGGGAGATATTATTTTCCTCTATTCACCTATTTGTGCGCAACAAACCCCCCTCCGCCTCCCCCTCGACCCCCAGCCCCCACCAACGCCAACCAACAAGCATGTCGAAATATTTTATCTATATTCTTATTGTAGTGCGTAGTGGGAATACCAGAATACTTAATAGAGCACTTCCCTGGAATATATTATACATGGTGGTTCATTATCTCAATATATTAATGCGCATGTTGAACTAAGGAAGACTCCTTACTTTCTTCTTCTTTCTTAATTTTGAAACATTTTTTTTCTACTCTCTCTCTCTTCAATGAATTAGGTGAAGCAAAGTTTTTAGGAGGTGTTGCTTCTGTGAAGGGGGTTAAAGGATTTAATCCTGAGGCGGCAAAGAAGAGGTTTTTTGAGATATATCTAGATAAGGTGATTTGAACTCTCATTCTAGAGTTTTTGCTCCTGACATGTTCTCGGATAGGGAATTCTTTAGATGGTGCTACTTGCCAGTGTATATGTTGCTGCTGACAACCAAAATTGTATCACTTCTTGCAGTATGCAAAACCAAATTCTGGAATAGGATTCCCTGGAGCCCTAGAACTCATTACCCAGGTAGGTAAAGCAATAGTTTGGAATTGAGTTCATACCAAATACTTTGCGGCTACATTTGGTGGTATTATATGGTGGTTCTGTACAACAGTGTAAAAGTAAAGGCCTGAAAGTTGCCGTTGCATCTAGTGCTGACCGCATCAAGGTCAATGCAAACTTATCGGCCGCTGGTTTACCATTGTCAATGTAAGTTAATGTACTCATGTGCCCTGACCGCTCATCTGCATGATGAGTGTTGTTACCATGATCGTCATTTAAACTTTTATATGCATTACTCCCTGATCATCATATTAGTACTATCAAATATCATTTGGAGGCAAACTGTTAGTTATTCTGTTAGAAATAACTTACTTTCCGCTGGTGCAACTGTGTATGATTTTTGTGTCAGTAGTGAGTATATTGACTTTTGGTAATAGTTCAGTTATTGTCAGCGCTTTTTCCAAAGAGTTGAAATATGGGCATGTCCAGGTTCTAAAATTTTCAATGTCATTCTTTACATCAGAATAGCAGCTATTAGTGAAAATTATATTCTGTTTATCATCAACTATAGTCATCATATAGTTCAAAGTTATTTGTTATCGAATTCCATTTTTTTCCCTGAGTTAGCTGTTTTGATTCAGAAGCAAAGTTGTTAGTATCGTACGATACGCGATACGTATCGTACGATACGTTACGATACAGCCCTAAAACGATACGGATCGTAGTTATGTATCGTTTTTGCGTTGTATCGTCCGATACACGATACGTTTTTACGATACGATACGTATCGGTACGAAACGCACGATACGTGCAATTTTTTTTTTTTTTTTTTTTTAAAAACGACGTCGTTTTGTGCTCTGATTTTTTTTTTAAAAAAACGACAAGTGAAGACTTGTTGGCATCCGATCACAATGATGATGATGATGATGCATTTTCAATTGAAATTGAAGATTGAGTTCAAAATGGATGTTAGAAATTTGGATTAGAAGTCTCTTTGGTGTTTAAAGTTTGAATTAGTGAACTATGGTTGTGAACTTTGCATTATAATAGTAGTTGATTATGTTGATAACTTGAATAGTTGGTGGAGTATTAATGAAATGCTATATTTTTTATGAGTGTATGACTTTTTTTCAAAGGTATATATATTTTTTTATTATTTATTTAAAATTGCATCGTATCTTACGATACACGATACGATACAATATTTGTATCTTACGATACGCCTTCCGATACACGATTTGATAACTATGTTCAGAAGTGTCACCTTTCTCTATGGGACTATGTACACGTATAGAGGTTGATCTTTTTTTTTCCCTTCTTTTTCAGGCAGGTTAGATCAATTTGTTAAAGAGTTTATTTCTAATTCTAGGATTGACACACAGTTTTTAAATGTGTGCGTACTTGTGATTTTGACTGTCTACTTGGATTTTTATTAGCATTACTATTTTATTCTATCCTTAAGAAAATATATTGGTGATATAGTTAACAATTGTATAGTAGATTTCACACAGAGTAGAGTGTAGAATTGTATAGTAGATTGTACAGTGTATTAAATGTATTTACTTATCAGTTATCATGGGGATTCTAAATACATCTATACATGTGCACATACGGGAAACTAGATAAAGGAATCAGGGCATTTAATATTTTGCTGGCTGCTGGTACATTATTAATAAATTTGTGAAATTTGTTTAACTACCTTGCATATGTAGGCCTTAAGCAACAGAGACAGGAATCAGTCTCTTGAAGTTGAAACCAACATTGAGAATCTCCATTATTTCTTCAGCGTGTCCCTTATTATCCTACTAAATGTATAAGTGCCTTTGCTTCTTGCTTGTTCTTAGTTGGTTGAATAAGTTTCGACATCATTCATATGCCATGACAATGTTTATATCTGACAGTTGAATTGTAAGTTGAAGGACCATATGAGTACATTATTAAGGGGGTTGACGCTCCGTGTGTGTGTGTGTGTATGTGAGAAAGAGAGTGGATAGAATTCCAGCTTTATGGAAAGTAAATAGCAAGGGAATATAATTTATTGTTATGTGATGTGTTATTTCTAGACTAAGGGTAGTTTCGTGTAACTATGTAACCTAACAGCCTGCTCTCTTTCTCCAAATCTCTTCTCTCTTTTTCCTATTCATCTATTCACTTCCTAACCCTAATTACATCACATTCTAACTTTTGTGTATCTCTCTCTCTCTCTGTATATGGGAAGGTGTCTGAACATAGCATCCAGTTTTTTGGATAAGAATAAAACTAACAATAGGATACCAAAGTACTAAAATTGACTCTTTGGAATTGCGATGGCACTTGTTTCCTAATGTGGTCAATTGGTCATAGCATCATTTATTTCTTAAGCTGCCCAAATATTACTGTTAACTCTCACCTTATGAATGCTGTAGAAGTCTTTCTTGATTTTGGTGTTCTTAGTCTCTTATTGTCAGGTTTGATGCCATTGTGTCAGCTGATACATTTGAGAATTTGAAGCCAGCTCCTGATATTTTCTTAGCTGCATCAAAGGTTCTGAATGTGCATCCGAGTCAGGTACACTCACCTGAAAGAGTTAGTCTATTCGGAAATTATTAATACAGTCCAATGACAATTCTGAAACCTCCGGAATTAAAAAAAAAGGAAATAATTATTAGTGCTACATAATATGCGATAACTAGTATCTTATCTTTTTGATAATATGTATCTTTTGTACTTGATCTACGCATCCCAGCCCCCCTGATTAGTGGGGACCAGATTGAGTAATGAGCTTTTGACCTTTTTATTTGATTCAAGCTGCTAACAAATTATGGCTACTGTCTTTAGGTTCTGATGCAATACTTTTTTAATCTGGAAACCTTTCAATATCATATGAACATATTAACTTCAATGTGGACACACAATAATTGACTGTTTGGCATTCGATTTCACTATCATCATGAACAGTTTCCAGCTATCATATATCTCTTTTCTTTTTTTCATGTTCTAGAAATGTTAGATGAAAAAGTTCTTGAATTGAGCCTGTGAAGTTGTTGAACCACCAACCGCTCTAAACGCGGAAGCTATTATAGAAAAGTGTAACATAAGTATTTATCTACTACCCCCAACCACATGTGGCCTCTCTTGGGTGGTCTGTCCACATAATTGTTTTTGTAGGGAGGAGCCTTGGTGTGATTTGAACTATGGACTTCTAAGCTCTACTATGTTAAACCACCAACTGCTCTAAAAGCTTAAGCTATTAATGAGGAGTGTAACATAAGTGTTATATCTAATAGAACTTTTTAAAAATTTAAATTCTTAAGCTGAATGGTTCTTCGTTGTCTTAATTGCAATTGAAGATTGTTCATCTGCAGATTTGAATAACGTTTAAGAATTATTCATTTGCCTCTTTTTCCCAGTGTATTGTGATTGAAGATGCATTAGCTGGAGTACAAGCTGCCAAAGCAGCTCAAATGAGGTAACTGGCAATATAAACTGCATTTTATGTTGCAATTTTGTGGGTACAACATATCCACATCCCCTTTCAACGGTTTAGCATATTTGTCCAAGATTGAGATTCTCTGTTTTTTTTTTTTTTTGTGTAACTGTATGGTGTCAGTCATATAACCGTATAACATATATCTGTTCTGTTGCTCTTTCTCTAAAGTCTATGGATTCACCTATCTGTTCTGCTTGCAGATGTATAGCTGTCACAACGACATTATCAGAAGATTCCCTTAATGCAGCTGGTCCATCCCTTATCAGAAAGGATATTGGAAATGTTTCTCTTCATGATATTCTCAGTGGAGGCATTGGTTGTCATAGTATGTAGTTCAAAAGATATAACACAGATGTTTGTTTGACCACTAATAATGTAGAATGATGAAGCTACCGTTTATGCCATTTCTTAAAGAACTTTGAGTAAGAATATTTGTCTTCTATTGTATGTTCTCCATTTGTAAAGTTTTGCTCTTCTTGCTGCTGAAGTGAATCCTTTTGTTCCAATTTATTGATTCTATGATTGTTGGTTTGTGGATTTCTTAATATTGCTGGGGCAAAGCTTTTAGCTATGATGGTATTATTACCCTAGCAATTATCTGCTGAGAAACGGCTAATATTAGATTTTTCCCTGGAAAAATAAGGTCTGATGATGACCAACCATTGCAGATTCGAAGATGCAGGAACTTCAACACTTTAGTGCTTCTTCACAGACATTGCCTCCGTCAATGAAGAACAGAACAGATAATGGGTCATTCCAGAATACAAATTCTACAAACAGTGGGGTATCCTCAATGAGAGGGTAAGAGAGTTTCTCTGTCGACAATTTTCCATTAAATCATTCTGATTTCGATTATCATCCTCTATTTTTTTTTACTTCAACTCCTTTATTGGCATTTTTGATTTTCGTCAATTTTATTTTTCATATGAATATTGTTCCCAGTTTCTTATTAAACCATTTCATATCACGTACGAGCATAGTCCCTTTTCTGTGTACAACAAAACTTGATAGTCACAAAGATGTAGAATAAAGAACTTTTATAGTAGGCCAAAAATATATTGGAAAAGACTATACTACCACTAGTACTATTACTCTAACTGCCCCATACACTCGGGATGTGGTGGCACAAAACATCAGAAGTTTGTCAAAAAGGAGATGAAGTGCATAATTATGTTAGAATTTGTAAATAAAATTTTCAACTGCATAGTGGAAGGAAGAAAGGAAGAGAGATAGTGTCCTTGGAAGATAATGACACTAAAAATGGCAGTCAATGTCAATATATTTCATACGCTCATGGAACATCGAGTTGTGGACGATTTGAATTGCCTTGTGGTGTTGCAATACATAGGGGTAGTTTAGATAAAGAAATGTCAAGCTCAGCAAGCAGCCAACGTGACTAAACTATAATGAGCAACAATAGTCTGCTTCTTGCTTTTCTGAGAAATAAGAGAATCACTATGAAATAGAAAGAAACCAATGATGAACTTGCGATCCATAGATTCACTAACCTAGTTTGCATCCAAATAAACATGTTCCAAAGAAGAAAAAGGAAACAATAGGTTGCTGTGCAAATTACCTCGAAAGTACCAAAGAATATGGAGAACAACAATTCAATTAACAGTGGTAGGTGAAGTAACAAATTGACTAACACCCTGAACAACATAATAGATGTCTTGGCGAGTAAGTGTAAGATACGCTAAACTGCCAACAATAGTATAATATAGTATGGGATCAGACAATGGAACACTATTATAGTAAGCGTAGCGAATATTGATCTCTAAAGGTGTCACTACTGTCCGCCGGCTCGCTGTACAATATTTTCAATGCTTACTTAGACTGAGAGAAGAGATAACCATTGAGAGAAGAAACAACCTCAATACCTAAAAAATACTAAATCTAACTCAAATCTTTTATCTCAAAATGAACTTGCAACTGATTTTTCAACAACAGTATGCTGGTAGTGTTGTCACCAATAGTACTCATATAATCAATAGAAGAGAGCAATAGAACTGGAGAAATTGGATCATATGAATAGAGTAGAGTCATGATCACTGGCATAAAAACTCAAGTCACATGATTCTGAGAAAAACTTGACCAGTTGAAGACCATACAATGATTTTGCGAAGTTTGCACACTTGATTGGGACTATGAGACAGACCAGGAGGAGGATTCATGAAAACCTTTTGCAGTTAGATATCCATTGAAAAAACATTTTTTACATCCATCTGCAAAAGTCTCCATTGTTGAATAGCAACTATTACAACTAGGGGTGTCAGCTCTGACCCGTTGATACGAATTCGACATGAACCCGACATGAATGATTATAAGATTATAAAATTGACACGAATATTAAATATGCATGATAAATAGTCTAAACTAATGTTTAATATTCAGAATACATTAAATAATTTTTTTTTTCGTGGGTCTTGACACGAACACGATACGAATAACACGACATGTGGGTCACGCGAATACAACATGATTGACACACCTAACTACAACTATTGTGCAAACAGTAGTCATCTTACTAACAAGAACAAAAATCTTTGTAGTCTATGTCATACTCTTGAGCAAATCCTTGACTAGAAATCGAGCCTTGTATCTTTCCACATAACAATCATACTTAGTTTTGATTTTTTAAACCTATTTACACCCCATTGTGCATTTTTCAGGGTTAATGACACTAACTCCCAGTTTCAGTATTATGTAAAGCAAAAGTTCCTCCTCCATTGTTTATTGCCAAAGAAGATCAAGGACAACCTGCTTATAGGAGGTTGGTTCTGTCATATAATGGAGAGAAGCTAAAAAAGAACAAAAATAAGAATAATAGCAAGAGTTAGAGAAACCAACCTGATTTGGACACTTACTGGTGTGCTAAGGATAGCGAGGAGCACGATTCTATGGATGTGGTACCTTTCCCTTCCTCTCCTCTCACTCAATCAAGTTCTAACAATATGCTCATTCGCATTCCTGCGACCGTGGGTATGATGGCACCATTTGTTGGCTTACAACAAAACTTAGTAATCCTAAAAATGCAGAATAGAGGTCTTTTAAAATAGAGTAAAACAATAATAGAAAAAGACTAGACTACCCATGATATTGTTACTCTAACGGAAAGTACATTACCTTAAGAGTGAACAGCTTATCACTCTGGCAGTGGTACATTCTACTCGTAAAAATTAAGTATAACTTTCCTAGATTAATTTGACAATTAAATATGAACTCTGTATTTCGATGGTCATGGAACATTTAGTCTGGGAGTGGGGACTAATTGTGAATCTGCTAGACCCATAACATGTGGGATAATCCTGGACACCAGTTGCCCAATCACTAGACTCATCTAGAGCAGCCACTGAAGTTGAAGTGCCTCGGCCTGGATATTAAGACTCCAAATAACTAAGTTAAAAGTTTTTGAAGGATGGCAATAATAAGGAAAAGAAAGCTACTACTGTGGACGCTTCAACCTTTGACACACCTCCAGCCTTTCCTAAGTCATGTGGATTCTACCTAGTTATGAACCCTTTTCAAGTTGCAATTTTTCCTAATGGAGGCAACAAAATGACATAATTAGTAGAAAATTTGAATGCATCGATAATTTAAAGTTCACTAGTTGTTTGAAGTCTTGAAAAATCTTGCATGTTAGATATTCACTCAACAATGGAAGCCTCCAAATCGAGCCAACTCCTTCTTCCCTATATTAAACATCGAATATCTATCAGCCAAAGATGGATATTATCTTTCTTGTAAAGAAAATTGAGGACGAAGGCTCAATTAAGCCATTGCCTTTAAAGAGAAGAACTCTATATATAATTTCATTAAGAACCATAGCATCCTTTCACTTAAAAAGAAGATATTCATTTTGTTGCTCATAAACCACATGAATTCACACAAAATTCCTTGCTCAATTTGACTAGGTATAATGCTTGAAGGTTTGTTTTTCTCAGCGAATGCAACTGACCTTTATGGTACATAGAATTCCACCCCTCTTTAACAGCCCCCCATCCCCACAAAAAAAAAAAAAAAAAGAAAAAAGAAAGAAAGAAAGGAGAAAAAGAACCAAAAAATGAAAATAAGAAAACCTAAAAGCCACCCTTTCACTTTCATAAAATCCTCTGAGAGGTCATAGAATTCGACGATTTTTCACATTCCTAGACATGTTAAGTCTCCCAAAAGCAGAAAACAAAAAATTAAATCTGAAAATAACTGATATATTGTTGTTTATTATTTACCAGCCATGTCATCATTCTGATGGGGATCGTGTAGAAATTGGATAGATATTTTAGATTAATCATGAGAGTAATTTAGTATTTATCTTTTAAGTATTTTCTTTTAACTTTTAAGGGTTTAGTTGTCATTATGACTATTTATTTTTTTTAGAGTTCTTTTAGGATTTGTGGTCTCCCTATATATATAGCGGATATGGTATTTTTTTTTTGGTAGACTTTGATTATTATTGATATTGAATCCTGATATTACTTCTTCCTCAAATTCTTTCTTTATTCTCATCCCTTCTTCTTCCATTATCATCCCTAATTCTCCTTTATACGATCTACATCAATTTGGTATCAGAGCTAATACAATTTACATCAATTTGGTATCAGAGCTAGTGTGATCTACATCAATTTGGTATCAGAGCCCAACTTCGATTCGAAAAAAAAAAAAAACACTGTTCATCGGCACTGTCTGGTTAAAAAAAATAATCTACATATCAAAGGTCTGTATAGCAAAAAAAAAATCAAAAAAATCGTTACTGTTCTTTGTTCATCGCGACTGTTCATATTGCAGAAACATCCTAAGTAAATTCCAGAATTGCAAAAAGATCCCCAAATGGTCCAAAAAATTACAAAATCACCCCATAAGTTTCAGCAAATTGTAGAAATACCATCCAGAAGCTCTAGAATTGTAGAAACATCCCTACAAGTTTTAAAAATTACATAATCATTCCCATAAAGTTTCAGAATTTCAGAATTCTCTCAAAGAAAAACGTGAATTATGGTATGCATACTCCTATATAAATTTGAAACTAATATTTTTATTCATTGAAAAATTAAAAAAATTGCAAAGGGTTCAAATTATTTGTCAATTACATTCTTGAACTTGTTTTGGTGTCATTCCCTTGTTCTAAGACTTACTCATGAGTATGTATGATGCCTCTAATCCACATATTTACCCTAGTTTAAGAGTCCCTCCTCGAGGTCATCATCATATCAAGTCTAGGTATGTCTACAAGAATTCAACACCTATTGCTAACTCAATTAAAGATCTTTCTACATTTTGTAGTACTCTAGATCCTAATTAATTATTGGATTGGTTAGCTAATTTAGAACAGTATTTTGATTGGCATGGCATGTCGGATTCCCATTGCGTCCGTTTTGCTAAATTGATGTTGGAGGGTTCTACTAAGAAGTATTGACAAACAATCCAAAGAAGCCTTGACCCCTAAAGAAAATTACCTATCACTTGGGTTGAAATGAGAAATAAATTGAAAGAGAAATATTTGACTACTTCCTACATGGATCAAGTTTATGACCAATGACTCAATCTTAAACAATATTTTTCTAGTATTTTTGATTACTTTGTCCAGTTCGATTATCTCATGTACTTGTGTGACATTGTTGAAGAACCTTTGACAATTGATCAGTTTATTCTTGGGTTGAGACAAAAAATTAGTAGGGAGGTCAAACTATACACTTTTAATACGATAGTTGCAGCCTATCAATATGATCTAAAGGTTGAGAGATTTCATAAGAAATCTAATTATAGCTCGATGGCTTCTCAATCACAATCTGCTGACAGGACATCTTCTAATTTTAATTTCACCACATATGAGTATCATGATTACTTGAATGATGTCCATGTTATTTCTGCATGTTTTCCTAATTCCAGGGTGACCATAGATTTGGATGACACACTCTCACATACAAAAAAGTTGTTACTCATGTCGACTACCAATCCCCTTGTCCGGTTTCATCAGATCAGAGCTTACCTCTTTCATATGAACAAAAGTTAATACCTGAAGAAAATGAGTTTGAACCTTTGTTAGAGTCAAATGTTGAGTCACCACTTGTAATGATACTTATTGAAAAGTTTGTCAAGTCCATATTTATGAAAGATGTCAAGCATATTGAGTTACCTATTTTAGAATCTTTTGCTGATTAAAGTCAATCTAACTTTGTTCTCAAGTCTTTCCTCTCTGAAATAGTTGTCTTTATTCCTACTACTAAAATTTCACTTGAGTTGGTACTTAATTATTTTTTAGCACCAATGCGTCATTGTTACTCCTTTGTCATTGATGTCTTGTTCCATTGAATAATTTTTGTTGAAACCTAATGAGAATTGTTTTTCTATTCTCTAGTTTGGATCTAATGCTTATTTGCTTATTTTTTCATTGAATGTTAGTATTAGTCCAGATTTTTATTTGGAGGACATGCTACTTAATCGAGGTACTCTAGTGCCTTATATTTTATTAGCAGGTGTTCATATAGATGGAGATTCTTTCATTTATCTTGGTCGAGGGAAAGAAGTTGATGATTTTTTTATTATAGATGAAGTGTTAGTCATCTTCGTTCTGCTCTTGTGGGGTACTTCTACTTTGAAGACTCTCCAGAGGAGAGTTTTTCTCAATTAGAGGAGAATGATGGGGATTGTGTAGGAATTGGATAGATATTTTAGATTAATCATGAGTAATTTAGTATTTATCTTTTAAATATTTTTTTTACTTTAAGGGTTTTGTTGTTATTATGACTATTTATTTCTTTTAGAGTTCTTTTAGAATTTGTGGTCTACCTATATATATATAGGGGATATGAAATTTGTTTTGGTAGACTTTGATTATTATTGTTATTGAATCCTGAAATTGCTTCTTCCTCAAATTCTTTCTCTATTCTTATTCCTTTCTTTTTTCTCTCATCTCCTTCTTCTTTCCTTCTCATCCCTAATTCTTCTTTAATACGATCTACATCAATTTGGTATTAGAACTAATACATCTGCATCACATTCTATATACCTTATTCTAAAAAAACTGATTGTAGATCAATTCTGCTGCTGCAACTTCCAACCAACCAAGTAAGTACATGCTATATGCAAATTGCAGATGACAGATCATATGCTCCTTATATGCCACCCTAAATCTTTCTACTAAACTTCGATTTTGATATTTTACTCAAGTATCGCTAAAAAAACTTTTCTTAGGTCGAATCAAAACTTTAGTTGCCTAAAATCTCCTAATATTTTTTTGGAAGTTTGTGTCTACTGTATTATTCAAGTCAAGCAATTTATAGCAGTTT
>CAUOFW020007948.1:0-19251 GCA_963454935.2 Ilex paraguariensis | reverse complement strand
TCAAGTCTTGGCATATCTGTCGAATGCTTTTATCTACATACTTGTCAAAACTAGCGTTTGGAGACTCCTTTCCCATCAACTACTATCTCTCTATTTTTTTTTACCTCTATTGGGGCGAGTATGAATGAAAGAACTGGGCTTCAAACAACATGAGCATTAGCAGCAAAAGGATTTACATCTGCCCTCCATTGTTTTGTTACCTTCATCATCCCTTTCAATCAA
The DNA here is from genome assembly GCA_963454935.2 of Ilex paraguariensis. NCBI lineage: Eukaryota > Viridiplantae > Streptophyta > Magnoliopsida > Aquifoliales > Aquifoliaceae > Ilex > Ilex paraguariensis. The sequence goes on along the minus strand of CAUOFW020007948.1, from coordinate 19,029 downwards.
GAAGATCAGGGTATGGTGAAAAGATAATGGCACACATCCATTAATGTGGATTCAATCTCTCCTAAAAGTGCTTTGAAGTTTGATGATGAGTCTACTATAAAGAAAGTAACAGAAGTTGTTTTGTTCCCTATTTTTATCAATGCTGCCAATATTCCTCCAGCAGCAAATAATCTTCCAACAAAGTTACTGACCATTATGTCAGTGGGAACAAGATCTTCTTTTGTTTTGCCTAATATCTTTAACATCTTTCAAGGAAACTGTTACAACCCCATTATCCACCAGAATTCTATTGATGGGCTATCCATCGACGTGTGCTTGTATGTAAAGTGGTCGCAAGTGCCTAACCAACTCTTTCTCAGAGCAAAGTTATTGACCATTATGTCAGTGGGAACAAGATCTTCTTTTGTTTCGCCTAATATCTTTAACATCTTTCAAGGCAAAATGTTGACTGCAGCCCATTATTCACTAAAATTATGTTGATGGGCTGTCCATCGACGTGTGCTTGTATGTAAAGTGGTTGCAAGTGCCTAACCAATTCTTTCTCAAGAAGCTGCGATATCACTCTATTAAACCCCCAATCTTTTCTCTTAATGGTTATAGACCTCTCACCAGGTCTATTGATGTCCAAATCTGTGAAGACAACTATTCCTTTTGTAGTATCTTCCACATCCCCTTGGAGTTGGATTAGTTGATTTGGATTAACCTTACAGAATTCAGGCAATGCCAAGTTCATTTCACATTAGGCCTTTCCTTGAATGAAGGTCAATTCTTCACCAAAGTCCATGAGATCATCCTCTATTCTCATGTCCTCATCATCTCTTTCCTTTTTGGGGTAGAGTGTTTACCTGTCTTTTTTAGGGTTTCTGCACTTAAAATCAGAATTTGTTTAAATTATGTAATCTTTTATCCAGAATTTTTTGTCGACTTTAGACTTTCTCCACTTCCTTCTTACCTTGCTCTCTAGTCCAAATCACATCATGTTTTTTTCCTTTGGGTTGTGTAAACCCCCACATGCTCATCTCAATGTAATGACGTAATTATTTCGTACTGGTTATATATGTGATGATGTAAGAATGAATTATATAGGTTGTAATAGTAGAGATAAATAATTGGGAGATAAATTAATCATTCTCAATAGAGGTTAAGAAGAAATTTCCTTGATATTGTTTGGGAAATGCAATTATAACTTGAGAGTCTATTATTGAATTAACTTGAAATTTGTATAGTAGAAACTAGACTCTAAATGATATGCAAATGTATTTCACAAAGGTTTTGTGAATCGACTTATAGCTAAGTCAAAACTGTGTTGGAAGTGGATGTAGAAAACTAGATTCACGATGCCAATTAGTCCTAATAGTTCGTTGTTTGACAAAAATCCTGACAGAAAAGGAGATACTGGAAGCAAGTCACGTTCGAGTAGAGCTTGGTTACAGTACTTTTTTGTGTGACAGGAACTCTGACAAAAATCCAAATACTAAGAGCAAATCACATTCGAATGCTAATCACATTCGAATGTGACTATGTTTTTAATAGTGATCAGACTTGCAATTCCTATTCAGATGTTGACCCTATAAATACCTAAGGACGTCTCCTTTAGCCATATTTCAGCACTTTTCAACCCTAGGCACCTCTAGAGAGTGAAAGGAAAGGAGAATAACACAAGAGTAAGAGGGATTCACACATTGGGAATAGATTAAACACACTAAGGTTTGCATCAAAAGTTGGATTAAAGGTAGGAGATTTTTCTTGAGTTCTTGCATTGAGACATAGGGTATATATATTTGTGTTTTAAATCCTATTTCTTGAGTTCACACATGATAAATAATTACGAATTCTTGGTTTCTTTCCAATTAACAAGTTGTTTTAAACAAAATTCATGCCTTGTGTTCAAGAAGTTACTATTATTGATTGTCAAACCCTCGTCTTGGAAAATACATGTTTTAATGTGAAAAATACATGGATTCTTGAGTTCTAAATCTTTATTCTGAATTAAATTATGTTTCAATCAAATACTTATTCTTATTCCAATAAATTGTAATTTTTGGACTAAACCCTAGAATTTTTGATATTGTAATTATGAAGGTTTCTTGAAATGATATCTTGCAAATTTTAACTTCATTATTACTATTGTATACTGAAAATTGTGAAATTCAGATATATGGATTTGTGAAACTTGAGGTTGGTTGAATGTACATTTGGTAAAGCTGTGGCTTTTATCTCTTGTATGGTTTGGGTGTGACAGACTTGAATTGCTTTTGAAAATTGTCATAGAGTGTTAGAGGTTAGTTTATCCCAGTGAGGGTGAAATGGTTGTCTAACACTTGTAGTGGGTAGTTTCCTTGAGAAGGTCAACCACTATTATTCACATAGGCTCGAGGCTAATGGATAGTATATCTTTCTTAGAAAGGATTCGTCAATACCATGTGAGATGGTATAAGTCTTTTCTAAAGTGGTTTGTGATGTGACCTCGCAGAAAACGATTGAGATTGATGGTGTTTTTAGTGGATGAACGAGGTAAGATCGTTTTGTATATTCTTGACAAGCAACCAACATACATGAGATACATGAGGAATTGAGATGTTATTGAATTATTCATTATTACTTTGATCTTTAACTGTTTATTTTTGTCATTGAATTACTATATTCCGTGCACTTGAGATCATTACGATGGTCACTATTTTACTTTCAAAAAGGTATATATATTTTTTTTTAAAAAAGACTTAACTTCTTTAAATTGTTTTAAACCTTATCAAGATTTAAGAGGGATTCCTTATAGGCTTTTGCTCACCCCTACACCTCCTCCATTTATAGATTTCAGCATGGAGGAGAATGTCGAGATAGATGAGTAGGTTGACTATGACACAGTGGAGAATTAGGATGTGGCCCCCGTCCTAGAGGAGTAGAGTTTTTTTTATTAATTGTTTAGATTTTAAGAGATTTTTATAAAATAATGTTTTCATTAGATTTAATTATTCTGCTGCTAGTGATAGTTTGGTTTTAAATTGTAAGTTTGGAGAAGTTACAATGTTTTATTGTCTTACTAGTAATTATCTTATGGATGGATGTTTTATGCTTTAAATAGTTATTTTTAGTTGCTATAATGATTGAATGGTTTGTAGATAATAATGCTTTTCAGGATAGATTTTGAGGCATCACAATTTTGGTATCAAAACCAAGACTTAAGGTCTTACATAGAAGTTGAAGGTTGTGGAATGCCATTGGAGTGTTAGGTTATGTTGAAAGAAAGTAGGCTTGAACCAAATAGGAATTTTATGTTATTAATGGTTGTGCAACGAAACTAAAATTATGCTTGGTGTGTAGAATGAATGGGAGACAAGGACGTTGATAGAGTAGTAACCTGCAACAGCTACCACGAGATGCTACTTGAGGCATTTGTCAGTTCCTGAGAGAGCTGACCACTCTAGTATGGAATTAAATGAGAATAACCAAAATAAGGTCGAACAGCCATTCGCAATAAACCCGATGCACAATCAAGAGGCTAGAAGGATGAATGTACTATGAGAGCTCTTAAGGCAAATCCAATGGAGGTAGATAAGTGGATTAGGAGGGTTAGGAAGATGTATGATATCGTGGGGATTGCTACTAATCTCCGGGTGGGGCTAACTACCTATCTATTCGAAGGATAAACGAATCACTGGTGGGACTCAGTCAAGCGGATACATGTGGTGGAACGATGACTTGGGAAGTATTTGATTAGATCTTCCAAGATAAATAATTTCTTGAGTCTATGAAGGATAGAATGAGTGCAGACTTCTTGGCTTTGAAACAGAGGAATATGATGGTGACTGTGTACGAAGTTAAGACTGATAAACTATCCAGATATGTGATAGAGTTTGTGTCTACGGATGCAGTTAGGGTTAAACGGTTTGATCAAGGGTTGAGGCCTGCTATTCGTGAGAAATTGGTTGCAGTAAGGATCCGAGAGTACAAGGATCTAGTGGAACAAGCTAACTTGGTGAAGAGAGACATGGAGGAGACTTGACAAAGGAAAGTATTTGCTAGAGGAGGACCCTTGAGAATAGGTAGTAGTAGTGGAGCAACAAAGAGGGCAACTCTATATCGTCGACCTGAACTAACATTGGGGCAAAGGAATCAACCGGTTAGAGGAATTAGGGGTACACTGGAAAGGACAGTTGCGGACCCTCATCAATGTTTTACTTGTGGAGGTTTTGGACACTTCATAAATAACTGTCCACCTCTTCCACCAAAGAATAACCAAGTTGTGGGATAGTAGAACGCGAACAAGCCCCTGCGACAAAAACAGAAACCACAGAAGAATTCAAGTGCAATTGTACCAGCCAGTAATAATCAGGGTTAAGTCTTTGCAATGACCCAACTAGAGGATGACATCGCAAATGTTGTGGTTGAAGGTATTGTTTTACTCTATAATTCTTGGACACGCATACTATTTGATCCTAGTGCCACTCACTCGTTTATACGCATGTCATATGTTAAAATACCAGGATTGAAATGTGACAACCTAGATAAGGGGTTAAATGTTGGCCTACCTACCAAAGAACAATTAGAAACCCTTAGAGTGTGTCGGGGTTATATACTCTGGATAGGGGAATAGGAGCTGAGGGTAAATTTGGTGGAGTTGGACATGCAAGAGTATGATATGATCTTTGGAATGGACTTGTTGTTATATTGTGCGGTGATGGATTGTTTCCGAAAAAGAGCAGTATTCTAGTCACTAGGAGGAGTAGTATTCAAATTCACAAATAAACGGAATGAGTCTCACCCTTTTTCTATGATGGGTAGACAGTTCTTATAAGATAAGGCAGGAAGTAGTCTGAGTTTCCTAGCTAGCCTAATGGGAGAGAAACGAGTTGACTCCTAGCGAAAGTTGATGTCAGTGGTGTCGGACTTTCTGGATGAGTTGTCTGGCTCACCCCTTCAAAGAGAAATTGAATTTACCATCAACTTGTATCCTGCAACAGAACCCATCTCTACTGCTCCTTATCGGATGGCAACTTTGGAGTTACAGAAGTTAAGGAAACAACTAGATCAGTTATTAGCCATTGGGATGTTTGCTTAAGCACTTCACCATGGGGAGCCCCCGTCCCCTTTGTGAAGAAACACTCCGGTTGTGCATAGATTATCAGAGGTTGAACCGAGTGACAGTGAAGAATAAACACCCACTACCTCGGATTGACGGTTTATTCGACCAGCTAAGAGGTTATAAGTATTACTCCAAGATTGATCTTTGCATTGGGTATCATCAATTAGGGATTAAGGAAGAAGACATTCTAAAGGCAACTTTTTGTACAAGGTATGGTCATTTCGAATATACTATAATATCATTCAAATTGACTAATGTTTCAGCAACATTTATGGATCTGATGTATAGAGTATTTAGATCATATCTAGATTAATTTGTCATTGTGTGTATCGATGACATATCGATCTATTCAAGGACACAAGAGGAACATAAACAGGATATTCTGGTGCTACAGACCTTAAGGGAGCACAAGTTGCTTACCAAGATAAGTAAATATGAGGTTTTGGATGAAGTAAGTAAAGTTCCTTGGACATGTAGTGCTAGAACAAGGAGTAGCAGTTAATCCCACAAGGATTGAAGCAATAATGAAGCGGGAACCACCTTGAAATGTGACAAAAATTCGTAGCTTCCTGGGCTTCGCAGGTTATTATCGAAGCTTCATCGAACGGTTCTCAAAAATGGCTATGCCAATGACCCATCTTACAAAGAAGGGAGACAAATTTGTGTGGATTGACGAGTGTGAACTAGCCTTCACTACTCTGAAGGAGAAATTGACTACTACACTAGTCCTTATTATTCCAAATAGTGGTGAGGGATATGACACGGATGCTTCTCTACGAGGCTTAGGATGTGAATTGATGGAGGAAGGTCAGGTAGTGATTTATGGCTCTAAACAGCTAAAGATCCATGAACAAAACTATCTCACCCATGATTTAGAGCTTACAGTGTTAGTATTTACTCTTAAATTGTGGAGGTGTTACTTGTACGGAGAGAAGTTTCAAGTGTATTCTAATCATAAGAGTCTTAAATATATATTCATACAAAAAGACCTGAATCTTTGGCAAAGAAGGTGGATTAAGTACTTAGAAAGTTATGATTTCACACTCAACTATCATCCGGGGAAGGCTAATGGGGTAGTAGATGCGCTTAGCAAAAAGTCTTGGGGTGAAATTAATGTCACCACCATTGGACGGTTGAAGATGATAGAGTTTTTGGATGAATTTGACCTACTGATGGATAAAGGGAAGGATCGACCATGTTTATTTAATCTTGTAGCTCAACCAATTCTTCGGCAAAGGATGGCGGAGTTACAATGACTAAATCCAGATTTAGAAACTATCCAAGGCAAATTGGAGAGAGACGAGACTATTGAGAACCGGTCAATACATCTGGATGAGCTATAGTATTGGGGAAGACTGTGTGTACCAAACAAGGACCAAGTAAAGGAAGAAGTGTTGTAGGAGAACCATCGTTCTAAATTTTTCATACATCTAGCTAATACCAAGATGTACAGAGACATGAAACGTCAATACTAGTGGAAGAGAATGAAAAGAGATGGGGCAAAGTACATTGCAAAGTGTGTAGTTTGTCAACAAGTGAAAATTAAGCATTAAAGACAACGAGGATCCTTGCAATCCTTCCATATTCCCAAGTGGAATTGAGATCGTGTCACTATAGATTTTGTATCAAGGCCACCAAAAAATGTGAAGGGACAGAATGTCATCTTGGTGATTGTGAATAGACTGACAAAGATTGCCCACTTTATACCTGTCAAAACTACAGATAAGCTAGTAACTTTGAGCCAGCTGTACATTTGGGAGATTGTGAGGTTACATGGAGTACCGTTATCGATCGTGTCGGATCGAGATAGCCATTTTATTGCTAAGTTTTGGCAGAGCTTACAGAAAGAATTAGGGACAGAGTTTCATTTTAGTACTACCTTTCATCCATAGGTGGACAGTCAATCGAATAGGGTGTTTTAAGTAGTGGAAGATATGCTAAGGGCGTGCATTCTTGATCTCAAAGGCAGTTGGAGTGAACATTTACCGTCAGTGGAATTCACCTATAATAACAGTTATCAAGCTAGTGTGGGAATGACTCCTTACGAGGTGCTGTATGGGAGCCCGTGTAGGCGACCGACTTGTTGGTTAGAGGTAGGAGAGAATAGCCTATTTGAGTCGGAGATTGTTTGAGAGACTACAAAGACAATTCAGCTAATTTGAGTAAGACTACGCACAGCTCAGAGTAGATAAAAAAGTTATGCGGATAGAAGGAAAAGACCTTTAAAATTCCATATAAGAGACTATATATTTATCAAAATGTCGCCCAAGAAGGGAGTGTTCAGATTTGGCAAGAAGGGGAAGTAGGCACCAAGGTATACTGGGTCATTTGAAGTAATCAAAGCTATGAAAAAGTGGCATATCAACTTAGGTTACTAACTCAGTTATCAGTCTATAAAGAGCAACCGGTGAGGATTCTCGACACCAAGAGGAAGATACTTCGCAACAACGTAATCCAACTGGTGATGGTTTTGTGTCAACACCATAGAGTAGAGGAAGCTATCTGGGAACCCGAGTTAGAGATGCGAGAGAAGTACCATCATTTGTTTTCTACTCGAGGTAAGTTTCAAAATCGAAACTTTCGTTAAGGGGGTGGACTGTAAACCCCCACATGTTTATCTCAATGTAATGAAATAATTATTTCATACTAATTATATACATGATGACGTAAGAATGAATCATATAGGTTGTAATAGTATAGATAAATCCTTGATGTCATTTGGGAAATGCAATTATAACTTGAGGTTCAAATATTAGATTGATGTGAGATTTGGATAGTAGAAACTAGACTCTAAATTCCACACAAAATGTATTTCACAAAGGTTTTGTGAATTGACTTATAGGTAAGTCAAAACTATGTTGGAAGCAAAGTTGTTAGTATCGTACGATACGCGATACGTATCGTACGATACGTTACGATACAGCCCTAAAACGATACGGATCGTAGTTATGTATCGTTTTTGCGTTGTATCGTCCGATACACGATACGTTTTTACGATACGATACGTATCGGTACGATACGCACGATACGTGCAATTTTTTTTATTTTTTTTTTTTTTTAAAAACGACGTCGTTTTGTGCTCTGATTTTTTTTTTAAAAAAACGACAAGTGAAGACTTGTTGGCATCCGATCACAATGATGATGATGATGATGCATTTTCAATTGAAATTGAAGATTGAGTTCAAAATGGATGTTAGAAATTTGGATTAGAAGTCTCTTTGGTGTTTAAAGTTTGAATTAGTGAACTATGGTTGTGAACTTTGCATTATAATAGTAGTGGATTATGTTGATAACTTGAATAGTTGGTGGAGTATTAATGAAATGCTATATTTTTTATGAGTGTATGACTTTTTTTCAAAGGTATATATATTTTTTTATTATTTATTTAAAATTGCATCATATCTTACGATACACGATACGATACAATATTTGTATCTTACGATACGCCTTCCGATACACGATTTGATAACTATGGTTGGAAGTGGATGCAAAAAATTGGATTCACGTTTTAACAAAAACCTCATTCAAACGCCAGTTAGTCCTAGTACTTTATTGTTTGACAGAAATCCTGACAGAAAAGAAGATACTAAGGGCAATCACGTTCAAATAGAGCTTCGTTACAGTTTTTGCTATCCAATAGAAACTCTGAGAAAAATCCAAATACTGAGAGCAAGCCACATTCGAAAATCAAACTTGTTAGAACGTGATTGCGTTTTTAATAACGATCAGACTAGCGATTTCTATTCAGATGTTGATCCTATAAATACTTAAGGACGCCTCCTTTAGCCATATTTTAGCACTTTTCAACACTAGGCACCTCTAGAAAGTGAAAGGGAAGGATAAAACGCAATAATCAAAGGGATTCGCATGGTGGGAACGGATTAAACATGCTAAGGTTTGCATGAAAAGTTAAATTAAAGGTAGGAGATTATTCTTAAGTTCTTTCATTGAGACTTAGGGAATATATATATATATATATATAAACACACACACACTAGTCATACATCGTGCATGAAGGCACGATTGAACATAAAATTCAAACGCCAAAAAATCGATTCCACTACATTAAATTTTTTAACATGTGTATACTATAGTATATAGATAACGTCTGAAATAAAAATTATATTAAATTATAAATTAATTAAATATTACATGATTGAAAATGTGATAGAAATGGATGATATAATATTTTTAGGAGGGAAAGTATATAGGTGATAAAAATTCAAAATGCTATGTGTTTTATTATATAGATATATGTGTATATATATGCATGTTTTAAATCCTCTTGATTGCTTCATGATAAATAATTATGAGCTCTTGATTTCTTTCTGATTAACATGTTGTTTTAAACAAAATTCATTCATTGTGTTCAAGAAGTTGTCGTTCTTGATTGTCAAAACATAGATCACATAATTCACGCATATGACTCAACAATTTAAATTAGGAGCGCAAATTCGCAAATTCAAAGCGAATTCATGTTAAATTTGCGAATTTAAAAAATTAAATTCACAAATTTAAAATTAATAATTTGCAAATTAGCCCACTTTTGGGGCCACTACACAGATACTAGAAAATTTTAAACTAATGGGTGCTTTGGGCTAAGCAAAGCTATCTAAAAATTTAATGGACCTAACCTCAAAATTGAGGCCCAATCTCCAACTACAAAATACAGAATGGTTAAGTCCACTTATAGGACTTGAGTGGCTGATTGATCCCACTTCTAATCCATATGGGATTCTCTTTAAAGAGCAAACAAGCAAGTGGAATGCCTTAGAGCTATATAGGACTTGAATGGCTGGCACATCTCCTCTTACAATCGAGGTGGGATTCCCTTTAAAGAATACACAAGGCACTTCAATGACTTGGATTTTTTCTTTAAATATTCATTATATTATTTTTATGTAATTTTTAAAAGCCAAATTAATTATTAATGTAATTTAAATAATATATCATATATTTATATACAGAATTTAACTTTTAAAAATATATTTTTAATAATTTTTATATATGTAAACATGGCCATATGTATCTAGTATGACACACTGAAAGTGCTTCTACTCTCACAATTTTTTGAATTTTTACACGTTTGCACTCCCGCTCCCTCTTACACTCCCGTAGTATGTGATCTAGGTCAAAACCCTAGTCTTGCAAAATAAATGTTTTAATGTGAAAAATACATGGACTCTTGATTTTCAAATCCCTATTCTTGATTAAATTATGTTTCAATCAAATACTTGTTTTGTTTCCAACAAATTGTCATTTTTGGACTAAACCCTAGAACTTTGATATCGCAATTATGAAAATTTTCTTGATATGATCTCTTGCATACTTTAACTCCATTTTTATTATTGTATACTAAAAATTATGAAATTGTGATACATGGATTTGTGAAACTTGAGGTTGGTTGAATGTAAATTTGGTAAAATTGTGGTTTTTATCTCTTGTATGGTTTGGTTGTGATGGACTTGAATTGTCTTCGAAATGTGTCATAGAGTGTTAAAGATTAATCTATCTCAGTGGGAGTGAGATGGTTGCTTAACACTTGTAGTGATTTATTTCCTTGAGAGGTCAACCACTATTGTGCACGTAGGTTCAACACTCAGATATGGTATATATTTCCAGAGAAAGATTCGTAAATGTCGTGTGAGACGGTATACGCCCTTTCTAAAATGGTTTGTGATGTAGCCCTGCAATGAATGAATTAGGTTGTTGGTGTTTGTGGTGGGTGAACGAGATAGGATTGATGTGCAAATTCTTGAGAAGCAACTAACATGCACGAGATACATGAGAAATTGAGATGTTATTGAATTATTTGTTGATTACTCTGGTCTTTAACTGTTTATTTCTATCATTGAATTATTGTCTTCCGTATACTTGACATCATTACAACGGTCACTATTTTACTTTCAAAAAGGTATATATGTTATTTTCAAAAAAAGACTTACCTTCTTTAAATTGTTTTAAAACCTTATCTGAATTTGAGAGGGTTTTTCTACAGGCTTTTACTTACTCCTACAGTATCTTCATTTACAAATTTTGGCATAGGGGAGAATGTTGAGATAAATGAGTAAGTTGACTATGAAGTCGTGGAGAATCAGGATATAGACCCCATCCTAGAGGAGTAGAGTTGTTTTATTAATGGTTTAGAGTTTGAGAGATTTTTATGAAATAATGTTTATAATTTATTTTATTATTCATCTAATAGTGATAGTTTGGTTTTAAATTATAAGTTTGGAAAAATTACAATATTTTATTATCTTAATATCTAGTAATTATTTAATGGATGGATGGTTTAAATTTTGAATGATTATTTTTAGTTGTTCTCGTGATTGAATAGTTTATAGACAGCAATACCTTCCATGGTGAATTTTGGGGTGTTACATGTTGGCCTCCTTGGGAGTTAGGTCTCACCTGTTCATCCAATCAGCTACTTTCCTCTGTTCTCTCTTTTCTAGGTTATGGTCAGTGGGTGATACCACCCACTATATAAGGGAATTTTGGGTGTTAAAGGCAATGTCAATTATCTCCTTCCACTTCAGGAGGTACAACCATCCTGGGCCCACTTGCAATCCTAATTTCAAACCTTTCTGTCTGCTTTTGCCTCTTTTCTTTTAGGTGTTCTTCTCTTCTTATCTATTGTCATACACTTTCTCTAGCATTGGAAGTTCCGGTCACATGGTCCATCGTTTGAAGCCATTTTTTATAGGCTTTTCCATGGTAAGTTGTATTCCTTGGTGCATTCTTTTCTTCTGGAAAATGGTGTGGACAATTGTCGTGGGTGTATCTTCCTAGCAATTTAAAAATTCATGAATCAACACCATTGAAAATTGTATGAGTACCATTGTAGAGTTGGATGTCTCCTTTTCCTTTGGTACTGACTAAACGTCATATGTTTGCGAAATCAGCCGCAATGTCATCTAAAGAAATGGCTTCTAACTTAGCCAATTCCTTGGCACATCTGAAGCACATAACCAACAACTCCTCCTCTTCTCTGTGACTAAGCCTAATTGTGATTGGTTGTTTCATATTTGGGAATATTCTTCCCTTTTCCTTCTCTTTTTTTTCACTCATGAATGAACTTGCAATCCTCCTAGATTCATGCATATCAAACACCCATTATTTCTTTTTCTTGAGTTGCATATTTGAGCGTCCCTTTTTGTATAAAATCCTACACACAACGATGTATTCTTTTGGAATGGGTGATTTGATGGCATCTTTTCAAAACATCATACACAATTGAAAATTTCTCTATTGTTTCTGCACCATCAATTTCCATGTCCCCATCTAGATCCTAGTAATATGTGTCCAACACACTATTTTCCTATGTTACTCTTCTTTAAACAACATTTCATACCTAGTGGCCCTGACTGAGAGTTCAAATAAATTTCCAAACTTCATGCCTTCAAATTTTTTTCTTAATTCAAAATCGAAGTCATTTTGGGCCAATTTTACAAGTTCTATTGAATTTGTTAATGTACTATTCTGCAAATTCATTAGGCTTCTTCTTAATTTGGATAAGTCTTCCATCGACACTTCTGGTTCATTTCAGAAGATCTGAGCATGGAATTGCTCTCCATCTCTTTCCATGTCTGGATTGAACTGGCTGGCAAGTTGATGAACCATGAAAATGCAATTTTGATCAAGGGTTGTCGGAATAACTTTATTTTTAAATTCCTGTTGTTTCCAACTTCCCCACATTGAAAAGTAAACCTACCCATATGCTCTATAGTAGAATGATTTTTTTTCTCCAGAGAACAAATTGAATTCAAGGATTTTATAACCTCTAGGAAACTCCTCAAAATCTACCCATGGAAGCATAATGTTCTAAAAATTGGTCTCTCTATCCTTCGAAGGCCAAGACCATATAGATCTTGAATCATTTCTATTAACTAGATTCTATTAACAGTCACGTTGTTATGAATTTCTATATTTTTGAATGGTTCCAAGGGTCCCCCCCTCCCCCAAAAAAGTCTGGGGTTCATCTCCTCTACTGGATCTATACGAGGCATGGGGTGCCTATCACGACTTCTCCTAAGATGATCCCGAGTCATCCTTGACCCAATTCTACCCCGGGGGATTCCTAAGGTGATTAAAAAAATAGGGAAACCCTACACCTTCTCCTTCGAACATCATGTTAAAGTGGTTTTGATGTTGAAAACAAAGACCCATTTTGGGTGTCATAATTGGTGGCCCCTTATTTTCTACCAGAAATACCATTGGATTGGTATTTCCTTCCTCTAGTGTTGGATTTCAAATAACATTAGAGGATCTTTGAATCAGATTTCTTGACATATTTGTTTGGCCACCCATCAATTCATGCATGACATTCATAAAATCTTATCTAATACTTGAGTAAGGGTCATGCAATACATATCTCTGATTTTGCACAAATCTTGCATCAGTGCACTGTTTTGGCCACTAATTTGGTCGTTTCCTTGCACTATAGGCTCAACTGAATTGGAACTTGAATTTCCTTCAACATGGCTACCATTGTCAAGCATAACATCCATATTTTCATTTGCGTTCTGTTCCAATCATTCCTTCATCTTACTTTCTTGTTCGTAGTATTTTTCATCCAAGTTAATAATATTGTCCCACCAAACATGCCAAAAATTGTTAGTCTCCACAAAAAATTTCTCATGCAATTGAAAAGTTCAATCCTTACATAGAGTCATCTCAGACGACTACTGGACGTTGGGATCAATTGTCTTGTTTCAAGACTTCCTTAGATGATCACAATCGACAGATTCAAAACAAGCAGAATGACAACTAAGTAACTAATGAAACAGCCTCTGAAACTAATTCTACTTCGAAAACTAACCTAAAACTACTCTTAATAATGCCCAAGCCATGGGTTTTTAATGGATTTAATCGTCTCTTCCCTGCAATTAATTCCACTTTTATAGGCATATCTCCATCAACGGTTACACTGGCTTCTTCAGCCAATTCTACCTAATTTCTCTTCTGTTTTAACTGTTACTTTTCAAATCCTGAAGCTCATGAAGTATTGATAATTGTTGCCTTCTCAAATTTCAGGTTAACTGCTTTGTCCCCTCCATCACATAGGTTATAACTGTTCTTGAATTTAAAAAGGATACATCGACCGGAAGTACATCCATTTTTTATTAAATAAATGTCACGTAACAATTTTTCTCGACTAACTTGTTCATTGAATAGGTGTCATTCATCGCCTATTCACCAAAAATACAGAATTTGGTCCAAACAAATCCATAACCTAGAGGACTAATTATAATACTTTGGGATCGATTATTATTTTTTGTGAGGTGTCATTTAATCACATTTAATTGTAACTCACCTTTTGTGAGTCACAGCTTGACCCCCGTTAAGTTATAACTAGCCCAATTTACTTGTAAATTTCAGCAAGTTAAGAGAGAGAACTTCTGCAGCCCCGAATCTGTTATCGCGGACAACCCAATGATGTTCAAATAACATTTTCCATTGGTCATAAGATAGCTTTTACTCGATGTTAAAGGGAAAACGTTTTTGTTTTGAAAACCGATCGCTGAGCAATTCTTTCACCAGCTTTAACATAAAAATAATATGAAAAATTACACTTAATCCTCTTGAACTACGCCCCTCATTTTAAATTGTCTAAACTATCTCCTTTCTCACATTGCGCGTTAGACTATTGTGCTCCTCAATCGTTGACTTTTGTCTAATTCTTTTACGGCAAAGAAAGGCATAAAAACATTCCAGAATGTTCGGAGATGTGGTACATTCCTCTTCAATCGGAAGGAATTCCGTTCTTTTCCCTAATATGCCGTGAAAAATTGGACATAAGTTAATGAATGGACTAATGTAAAACTCAAACTAATAGTTTAAAATACAATATGAGAAAACGGATATTTGAGAGGTAATGTAAAACGAGGGCATAGCTCATGGAGTCCAAGTGTAATCTTCTCAAAGTAATAACGACAAACGAAATTATAGTGAGTATAGAGGGCACATACTCCTTCAACTCGGTCGCTTTTTCCAATAGAAATATCTGGTCATTGTCCCCCCATACAATCAAGACCTCCTACAACAATAACATTTGAAATTAGAGAGCACAACACCCAACACCATATACAGCAAGGAGTGTTCAAGCATCAAGATCGTTACCTGCTTAAGAGGAGAGAGATTAACTGTGTCATCGCGGCCAAGGGTCAGTCCTTTCAAGAGTTCCAACTTCTCCCGCCTGTTCTCAGTATATAATTTCTGCATCCATTAAGCCGTTATCAGCTTTTTGTCACCACCAATCCTGGAGGGTTGTTCTAATATGCTTGGAGCATCTGAAATCTGAATAAACACTGCTTCTATCCCACTAAAAGGGTAGTAGTAGTCTATACAAGTGAAGCAAAATTGGTATGCCAAAATTTATAACTGTCAAATGGTGAGGGGCAACTTTTTTTTAAGATTATGTTACGTTACGACTTAAAACATAATTTTGTCCGATTGAGTCTTAATTTCACCCCAATTTTGTAGTAATAAGTGCAAAAAAAATAAAAAAATCATGGGTACTATAGTCTTACCCTTAAATTGACACCAATCTAATCCATTATTCAAAATACTATCTTCCACTTACAAATGTGACTAAATATTGAGTCAAGGCCGACCCTATCACAAGGCCAATAAAGCTTTAGGCTTTAGGCCTCATATTTTAAGAAGGTCTTAAATTTTTTAAATGCATAATTAGTCTAAATCAAATTTAAACTCAATCAAAAATAAATTTGAGTAATTTGGGCTCATAAACTCAACCCATAATATTAAAATAAATATTTTAGAAAAAAAAAAAAAGAGAAAAAACTAATGGTTAAAAAACAATTTTAACTAATCAACTAAAGCACACCGTGCATTTGTAATCATTCTCTCTCTCTAGTAAATTACAGCCCTCCCTCTCTAATAAATACAAATTCTTTTTTTTTTTTTTGGTGTTGCAAATTTTTTTTATTTCTATTACAAAAAATAAACTAAAATATTTTTTTTATTAAACTATACAAATTAAAATCAGTAGATTATGATTGTTTAAAATTAAAATCAGTCGATTATCACAATAAAGATTAGAGTACTTTTAATCTAAAAAAATAATTTTTAAATAAAAATTTATTAATATTAATATTAAAAATAAAAAATCTCATTTGTATTGGTCGCTTGAGGTTTCAAGTAGTCCTGGCCGCCCCTGTATAAAATGCACTCACTTGAACAAAAAGATACAAACACACGAAAGAGACTATGTAACTGGCATTTAGATGGTTTAGGTGTGGTCGAGTAGCATAAAATAAAGAGTTAATTAAGCATATACGTTTAATATACAATTTTTCTCTCCTATTACGGAACGCCACGGTTTGTATTGTGTTTGGTGTATATGTCC
The DNA here is from genome assembly GCA_963454935.2 of Ilex paraguariensis. Lineage (NCBI taxonomy): Eukaryota > Viridiplantae > Streptophyta > Magnoliopsida > Aquifoliales > Aquifoliaceae > Ilex > Ilex paraguariensis. The sequence goes on along the minus strand of CAUOFW020007948.1, from coordinate 2,575 downwards.
CGTAAGTCATACATAAATTATTTATTAAATGATTATGATGAGTTAATTCTATTACAACTTGAATCCGTACCAGGTAAATGCGTGTTAACTCTGTGTCGGCTTATGTTAATATTATTATTAGTGTAATATTTTATATCGTATGATGCCAGAGCTGTTACTGTCTCCCTGAATCTCATCCACCAAGTAAACCTACCAAGCATGACTGTCTGCAAATTTCTGGGGCGAATTCATACCAACTTTTGGACTCATCTTTATGGTCTGTTTGGTACGCGTGATGGAAAATAGGAGTCATAAAAATTAGAATGAATAAAGTTTTCCTTCACCAAGGAAAGAAATACATTTTTTTGTCCTTTTTATTTGGTACGATAGATGAAAAATTAGAAGAATTAATTTTCTTTTGTTTGGTATCAAAATACAATAATGATATGCTGACTAAATTTAGGGACCAAATTAAGAGCTTAAATGACATGACAATATATTATTTAGAGTCTTTATTGGGGTTCAAATGACATGACACCAAATAAAGAAACTCAAATCAACTGCAAAGTAATTTGAGCTCTTGATTTGGTTAGTGTAGCATTACTCATCAAAATATGAGTTTATTTTACCATTTTACCCTTAGATATAACAAGTATTTTTCTATTACAAATAAACTTTTCAAAAAAATTTCCTTTCCGTAAGAGGGAAAAAAAAGGAAATAAAGTGGGCTGAAAAACCATAATATTTGAGGAAGTTTAAGAAAAATTATTATTAAAACAATTAATTAAGCAACCTCAATTCATTGCCATGTGGATAACATCAGGAAGAATAAATCTCAAATAGGTGGAGATGTGCCACCGGTTCAAAAAAAATAGTCGATACATACATTTTAAAATGCTCTACACACCTTTTAAGGGCATTGATGCAAGGACGGTAAATTAATAAATTAATTTATTCAACCAAAAGACTGTCTTTTTCTCTCCAATTTTCCGCCCAAAACTGGACGGATAAGAAATGGCGGGCGGGATTCATTTTCCACCATCTTTTCCTTTCCATTGCCTTTTCCATCGGAACCAAACAAATGAAATACTTTCCTCTCTCCCGATTTTTTATCATTCATTTTCCATCCACCCAATTTCTTTTGTACCAAACACATCATTATTAGGGTTGAAAAGTAAATATCGATTAAAAGAACATCACGTCACAAAGTGTTGGGTCTGAGTGTGTATATCATATAACTCGTGTCATGTTCACATTGGTTTTACTTATGAGTTATTTACGAAATGTGACTGATGAGCTAATCCATTTATCACCTGAATATTTGAAAAAGTATTAAATTAATTGGAATCCAAACTTAGTAAATCCGTGTTTGATTTCGTGACAGTTAGGTGACCTATGTCCAAATTTGTCACATCATGTCTAAGTTTTGTGAGTGCTATTGTGTCCAAATTATCTCAATTCATACGTAATTCATTTGTTAAAACTAATGTTATCAGTATTGGATTGGTCGTCCATCTAATAAAGAGACCGAGTCAATGGTTCACTGGTTCAGCCGCTAGAACAATTGGTTGACCCAGTTATATAATAAAAAAATATATAAAAATTATAGAACATAATATTTTAACTAAAAAATACAAAAACATAATATATATTTGTTCAAATGAAAATGTATTAAATGCATTTTTTAAGAAATTCAACCATACAAAAACAAAAGAGAGTGAAAGAATCGCCAGTGTGTGTGTAACAGAGAGAGAAAAAGAAGGGGGAGGTGGTTACAGTTACACGCACTCAGGCAACAAAAGGAAGGAAGGAGGAGACTCAAAAGTTAGATTGCTGAGTGAGAGGAGACTCAGTCAGATCGACTGCTTGATTTAGAACAGAGCAGGAGCTGGTCTAATCGCCTAAGTTGTCCGTTGCCGCCTAAATTTTGTCGTTTGTTGTCATCTTTCGTCTTCTGGAGTTGGTCGCATGGGAGTGAAGATCGAAGGAAGTAGATGGAATGGAATCGAAGATTTAGGAAAAATTGCCAAAAAAAGGGGATTTTTTTTTTAATATTATTTGAAATCTGGTTTTAAAAAATCTTTCAATTTACCGGTTTGATAAAAAAACTAGCCGATTTAACGATATTCTGCCGAGTCGGCTACTTATATGGTTTAACTTCAGAACCGAATCAACTTAAGTTTCAGTTCACGGTTAGACCGGTTCAGTTCTAATAACACTGATTGAAACTATAACTTTTGAATTCTTTATTTGGATTATATCAATCGGCACATCATTAAAATAACAAATTAAATCAAATTTAAAAGTCCAAAAAATACCCTTAAAACGTTTTCGTTTGAATAATTCTATTAGAACATAAAAAATTTAATCTAATATACCGATATAGAGACGTGGGAGAGGTTGGGAATTCTACACACAATTCACAAACATGGTACGGAATCGATACAAAATTAATATTTTGCCCACGGTGGATTTTTTTTTTTTTTTTGATCAGTAGCCATGGTGTGGATTTGGGTGGTAACAGCCAAACACATAAAGTGAAAGGGATTATCACAATTCAAGTAAATCCGGCGACGCGAATTCTTCATTATACATG
>CAUOFW020007947.1:317500-364854 GCA_963454935.2 Ilex paraguariensis | reverse complement strand
TTACTTGCTCTCTCGTCAAACCTTTTGTAAGCGGATCCGCTAGATTATTTTTTGACTTTATATAATCAATAAAAATAATCCCATTTGAGAGCAATTGCCTAACAGTATTATGTTTACGACGTATATGTCTAGACTTACTGTTATACATGTCACTCTGTGCCCTACCAATTGCAAATTGACTATCGCAATGTATACAAATTGCTGGCACAGGTTTAGGCCATATTGGAATATCCTCTAGAAATTGGCGAAGCCACTCAACTTCCTCTCCTACTTTATCTAAAGCAATAAATTCAGATTCCATTGTGGATCTGGCAATACACGTTTGCTTTGATAATTTCTAAGATACAGCTGCACCACCAAGTGTAAAAACATAACTACTTGTGAATTTTGTATCTTCATATCAGATATCTAGTTTGCATCACTATACCCTTCAAGTATAGCTAGATATCTTGTATAGTGCAATCCAAACTTCAGGGTATATCTTAAGTATCTAAGAACCCTGATAATTGCCTTCCAATGGTCTACTCCCGGATTACTTGTATATCTACTCAATTTACTAACTGAGTATGCTATATCTGGTCTAGTGCAGTTCATAACATACATTAGAATTCCAATAATATGAGAGTATTCCAATTGTGATATGCTTTGACTAGTATTTTTAGACAAATGAAGATTTATATCAACTGGTGTTCTAGCAATGCTGTTTTATCTTTATTGAATTTTTCAAGTATTTTCTCAATGTAATGTGTTTGAGATAATACAAGTCCACCAGATGTTCTAGAAATTTTAATTCCTACTATAACATCTGCAACACCCAAATCCTTCATGTCAAACTTACTGGACAACATTTTCTTGGTAGCTGTAAAAATATTATTATTACTACTTAAAATAACCATATCATCCACATATAGGCAAACAATGACATATCCATTATTTGTGTCTTTAACATAGACACATTTATCACATTCATTAATTGTGAAACCATTTGATATCATTACCTTATCAAATTTCTTCTGCCATTGTTTGGTGCTTGCTTTAAATCATAAAGTGATTTAACAAATCTCACACATTCTTCTCTTGTTCCGAAGAAACAAACCCTTCGGGTTGGCCCATATAAATTTTCTCATTTAAGTCACCATTTAGGAAAGCTTTTTTCACATTCATTTGGTGTATCTCAAGATTATGCAATGCGGCAATAGCTATGAGCATACAAATAGATGTTATTCTCGTAATGGGAGAATATGTATCAAAGTAATCAAGACCTTCCTTTGTTTGTAACCTTTAGCTACAAATCTAGCCTTGTACTTATCAATTGATCCACCACTTTTCATTTTCCTCTTGAAAATCCATTTACACCCTGATGGTTTACTCCCGGTGGAAGATCTACCAACTCCCAGGTGTGATTTTGCATGATGGATTCAATTTCACTGTTTACCAGCTTCTTTCCACATAGATGCTTCAGGAGTGGACATCGCTTCATTAAAGCTATGAGGCTCATTTTCTAACAAATATGTTAGAAAATCTGGACTATAGGACTTGGAAGTCCTTGTCCTCTTACTGTGTCTAAGTGCCTCTTTATTTTCTTCATTGATAGACTCATTGTCTATATTACTAGTCTCACTATCATGAGCTCTTTTAAGAGAACTCTCATCACATGCATTTTTACTAGGAAAGACTTTTTCAAAAAATGATGCATTTTTTGATTCAATAATTGTATATACATGTATATCAGGAATATTAGATTTATGGACGAGAAAATGATATGCACTACTATTTATTGCATAACCAATAAATATATAATCAATAGTTTTAGGTCTTATTTTAATCCTTTTGGGAATAGGAACTATCACTTTAGCCAAATACCCCCACACTTTTAAATATTTATAGGAAAGACTCCTTCCTTTTCATAATTAATAAGAGGTTTTGTCTAACTTCTTGTGGGGTAGTCTATTTAAAATATAATTTGCTGAAATCAAAGCTTCTCCCACAAGTTTTGAGGTAATCCCGAACTAATTAACATGACATTTATCATCTCTTTTAAAGTTATATTTTTTAGTTCAACAATTTCATTTTACTGGGGTGTATAAGGCGCAAAAGTTTGGTGAATAATACCATGATCTTGACAAAATCGATCAAAATGTGCGTTATATTCACCACCTCGATCACTTCTTATTGCCTTAATCTTTTTGCCAAGTTGATTCTCAACCTCATTCTTATAGTGTATAAATTTTCTAATGTTTCATCTTTACTCCTTAGCAAATATACATAGCAATATCTTGTGCAATCATCAATAAATGTAACAAAATATTTCTTTCCACCTCTAGTTTGAACATATTTCAAATCACATGTATTACTATGAATTAACTCTAAAGGTTCAGTACTTCTTTCAATATTATAAAATGATGCTCTAGTTAATTTCGATTCAACACATACCTCACATTTATGATTTGCATAAATATTGAATTTAGGCAACAATTCTAAATTCATTAATTTACGCATAGTGTCAAAATTAACATGTCCTAATTTAACATGCCATACATTGGAAGACTCAAGCATATAAGTAGAAGATGTGTTCTTATTATTAAAATTTGATACAATTGTCATTTTTCATCTTAAAGAGCCTATCGCTCATATATCCCTTGCATATATAAATCCCACTTTTGGTGAGTACAAATTTGTCAGACTCAAATACCAGCCTAAAACCTTTCTTACTCAACAATGATCCAGACACAAGATTCTTTCAAATTTCTGGAACATGTAACACATTATTGAGAGTAAGTTCTTTTCGGAAGTCATATTTAATATAACCTTTCCTTTGCCTTCAACTTTGGAAGTAGAGGAATTTTTCATGAAGAGTTGTTCTCCATCATTCATTGCTTCTTATGAAAAGAACATCTTCTTATTCGAACATATGTGTCTAGTGGCCCCAGTGTCCACCCACCATTCGTTGGTATTTGCCACCAAGTTCACTTCGGATACTACAGCAGAAAAACTTATGTTAGAAACATTTTTAGAAAGCTTTTCTACCTCGGTTTTATTAGTTTGGGCAGCCTTCCTCTTGTAGTTCCTTTGTGCTTTATGGCTTCGACAATCCTTTGTACAATGCCCCAATTTATTGCACATAAAGCAATTACCTTTGAACTTTTTGGAATTACCACCCTTGGCCCCTTGCTGGCCAACATACTTCATTTTCTTGTTGGTTTTATGTCCCTCTTCAATCACATGTGTCTTTGACTCCATGGAATGATTGCCAACTTTCTTTTTAGAGACTCTATTATCCTCCTCAATCCTCAATCTTACGATCAAGTCTTCAAGTTTCATTTCTTTGCATTTGTGCTTCAAATAATTTTTGAAATCCTTCCAATTTGGCGGTAATTTCTCAATAATCGCAGTCATTTGAAAAGATTCACTAAGCACCATCCCTTCGGCATGAATCTCATGTAGGATTACTTGAAGATCTTGAACTTGACTTATGATAGTTTTAGAATCTACTATTTTGCAGTCAAGGAATCTGCCCACAATGAATTTCTTCATTTCGGCATCCTCCTTCTTGTATTTTCTATCCAAGGATTCCCACAGCTCTCTAGCCGTCTTGATTGGACTATACACATTATATAATGTGTTATCCAAACCATTGAGGATATAGTTTTTGCATAGAAAATCAAAGTGCTTCCATGCATCTACCGCAGCAACAACTTGGCGGTCGGTCTCATTCTCACTACAAACAGGAGCATCCTCACGAAGAAACTTTGCAAGATTCAACGTAGTGAGATAAAACTACATTTTCTGTTGCAATCTCTAAAAATCATTCCCATTGAATTTTTTGGGTTTCTCCCTATGAGACACATGAGTAGGAACAGAAATAGGCATAACATGATTTGTAGTTGCAAAAATAGTATTATCATTTACAGCTATTTCTGATAAACAAAGATTACAAACTATTCAAAAATAGGAAAACAATAACACTTTTCAAAGTAAGTTATTAAAATAGAGACAGTGTCATTGTTTGGTATAACTGTTTAAATCATACACTGAATAAAGTCACTGTTTGGTGTAACTGTTTAAAACATACACAAAAACAAAGTAACTGTTTGGTGTAACTGTTTTAATTTAAACACAAAAAATAGAATATGAAATTTTTCACAAATTTCCAAGTCTCTTTAAAATATTACAGATTGTAAACAAAACAGGTTTTAACAATTTATAATATTTTAGAACAGTCTAAAATTAAAACATGTATCAGAAACACAATAAGCAACTGTACATATTCAGAAATCTGTCTTAAGATTGTTGATTGTGGTGTGGCAAATATTGCAAAATCACTTATTAGAATTTTTGATTTGAACCATGTAAAATATAACAAAACAGTTACAGTAAAGAGTTACACAGAAACGAAAGAGTTATAGTAAGGTAACGAAACAGAAAAAACAAATAGTTCCACATAACTGTTTGCCAAACAAAAAAATAAATACTAACCCGATTGCAGAACAGAAACTGTTATTGAAATTTAGGTAGATCAAGCTAGTGTTTGACACTATGTTCTTAAGACAGATTTCGCTCCCATACACGGTGCTTATAGAAATCGAGCGTTTGTCTCTCAGGATGCAATGATCGTTACATAAACAGAAGTAGCACTCCAATCTACTCGTCCAGCGAACCAAAATTGTGTTGTGTACTCTCTGAATGCACTGCTTTAATGATATGTTCTAATGTCTGTCTTATTGTTGAAAAAAAAACTGAATGAATGTATTAATTGTCTGAATGCATGCATGAACTGGGTATTTATAAACACCTTGGTGACTTTCCGAACAGTCATCAAACTAAAAGACACAACCCAGAATAATAAGACACAACAACTAGTAGACACCTTGGGTAATTGTTCTCCATGAACAGTCATAATTTAATTCCGTGGGAGGCAACAAACCCGACCTAATGCGATCTAATGGGTACCGAAATTAAATTTCGGGTTAAAAAATTCTCGTCCAATTAATTAAATAAATTTTTTCCAAAAAGATAAGGCTTAGTCTACACCACACTTACACCCACACCCGTACTCGAGCCCGGCCGGGTTGGGTCGTGGTCATGGTGAGGTGAGGCGGACGGGCGGCGCGCGTGTGTGGTTGAACCAAAGGCATATAGATGCTTGCTCCGCTCATAAAACTGTGGTACCCCCTGGGGCCCAATCCCATAGAGCAAATGTAGCCTATATATACCTATGTTGAATTTCTTCCTCAACCAATGTGGGATTGGTGTCACATCTCATTTTGCACTTCCTTTATTTTCACATTTCAAGAGGGTCACTTTGGAGCCTATTTTCTTATTCATCTCTTACTCAATTTGAGCAAGTGAATATACTACATTATTTTTCTCACAGAGTAGAATATGAATCCACGAAATTTTATTCAAAATATCAATCGGGTCCGACTTTAATTTAGGCTCAAAGTTGACCAAAAACTCAGTTTTTACACTTAAAAAATTATTTTGGTCCAACACTACACAGAATGATCATGAGGTTGATAATGAATATCTCTCACAGTGAGCTGTGGTGGAGAGATTTTTGACTTTGGAGAGGTTGAGATCGTCTTTGTTTCATGAAAATGAGGGAGGAAAAAGGGTGCTTGAAGCTGTTGTGGAACGTCATATGTTCATTGACAAACTCATCAAACACATTGAGAATGACAACCTTCTTTTGTTGCAGGAATTCAGAAAAAGATTAGACAAGTAAGCATTTTTGTTTCTATTTTTGATTGATAGTGATAAAGATAAATGCAGCTAAGGTAAAACACATGATCAACAAATTCGCGCAATCACGAGCAAAGCACGAGGCTGGAGTTTGGTACGAAGAGCAAGCTCCAAGCCTAGATAACTCGCACATATCCCCTATATTCAGGTCAAACTAGTTCTAGGTATTTGGAGAAAGATTTTCCACATTCCTTGCCACCTAAATTGAAAAACAGCTACAAGGCTCCAACGGTAATAGGATTTTGGCCTACAAAGTGGAGAAGGCAGCTGCGTCCAAGGTAAGCAATTCTTTCCTAGTTGAATACTACCTCCCATACTAATCCTTTACTGACTTTGTCATAAGAGGTTAGACCACCAGAGCTCCTCTGGTCTTCGAATTTTGCTAGGTCATCATATTTCCTAGAGCCCTTTTTTGGGACCAACAGTTGGCGCAATCTCTAGGAATCCACTTGATTTCTAGCATTAAATCCAAGTCCCATAGCGATCACAAGAACATCCAAGGATTCGACAATCGATCAGGTGCAAGGACGTCCTAACTCCCACACAATGAGACAAAGGAATGTGCCCTCACTAGAAAAGGAATCTGCAAAGGTTAAAAGATTGGAGAAAGCTATTAAGGATCTAAAAAAGAAAAAGCAGCGGATCTTTAAGCTCTTGGAGTAGCCTCAAGCCAAGAAGCATGCAACAGATAATCACGAGGATGACCTGAGTGGATATGACATATGTGGTGTCCCGTCCCCCTAATAATGATCTGTTGGAGCGAAAGTTCCCATAGGTAAATGAAAAAATAAGAAAAAACATAAATATAGTAAAAGCCTGAGTCCCAAAGGCTATTAAGGCTCTGGTTCAACATACCGAGTCATCATTCTCATAGGATGTGGTAAATTACCCTCTCCCAGAGGGATTCAAAACGCCAACCATGAGGATGTTTGATGGAACCAATGATCCATTGGACCATCTTGAGACTTATAATTCTCTAATGATGCTGCATAGCGTACGCCACCACGCTCAAAGGAACAACAAGGCATTGGTTCAACAAGCTGAGGTTGAGCTCGATCATCACGTTTGGAGAGTTAAGCATGTCTTTCATATCATATTTCATCAAAAATTGAGCTCATAGACGACCTCCAACCTATCTTCTCAATATCAAGCAATTCAAGAATAAAAGCTTAGGGAAAACATAAACCATTTCACAATGGAGTCAGTGCAGATTGACATTATTGATGACAAGGTGGCACTGACTGCCTTCTTGTTAGGCCTTTAGCCCTCTTTTCTCTTTCCAAAAGCCACTCTCCTCCATGCCTGAGCTCTTGGCAAGAGCACAATGCCACATGAACGCTAAGGAAAACTCTTGGCTCAGAAGAATCAAGAAGACAGGTGAGAGGACAAGAGATATGATAAGAGAAGGTGAGATCCTGCAAGTAGGAAGAACAAGACAAGTAGCCATAAGAAGAACTGCTCTGAAAGGGTAAGTGCTAGAGATCGATTAGGTCTGCGCACCAATGAGCTAGTTTAGAGGTAAACTTTTTAAACAACTCTGTGGAGCATATCCTTTACCAAATACAAGATGAGAGAATGCTTAGATGGTTTGGAAAGATGAAAACTCCTCCCAATAGAAGGTCTAGGGACAAATACTATCGCTTTCACCAAGATCATGGTCACAACACTGATGACTGTTAAGTCTTGAAATACCAAATTAAGGGAGCTAAATAAAGTGTTGTCGTCAAGAAAGTAATGAAGCCCAACCTCCCTATAGTGAGGCACAACACCAACAGCCCGTTGGAGAGGTTTTGGTGATCTCCAGAGGCTTTGCAAGAGGTAGAGAAAGTAGCTCCATTCGACAAGCACATGCAAAAAGAGCAAAATCAAATGAGCTGGAGGTAAGCTTGGTAAACCCAGGGAAGAAACCCCATGTAGAATCTCCAATCACCTTTTCTAAACAACATTTGAGAGGAGTCCAACACCAGCATGATGATTCATTGATGGTCACCTTAACAATTGCAAACTAAGTAGGGAAAAAAGTCTTAATTGATAGTAGGAGCTCAGTTGATGTTATGTTTGTCCCGGCCTTCGACATGCTAAAATTGGTAGAGACAAGTTGGTTCCTGTAACCACACCACTTACGACTGGGAAAGCCTGAGCCTTAATGCGATTAGGGCGGTACCATCAAATTACCACCTCCTTAAGCGGTTTCCAACTAAAGAAGGAATTAGGAAAGTACAGCGAGATCAAGTCACATCCCGTTAATGCTACGTATCGTCCATGAAAGGAAAGAAGCAACAAACTCTCCAAATAGATTCCCTTGATCACTAGAGAAAGTAGGAATGCCTGTAACCTGTAGAAGATTTGGAATCCATTCAACTTGGGGATTTGCCTGAGTAAGTTACTTTCATTGGAAAGATTCTGGAAGAGAGCTTGAGGGGCTCATTAATAGAGTTCTTCAATTCCAACGGAGATGTGTTCGCTTGGAAATAGTTAGACATGACTGGGATTGACTTAGAAGTAATCGTTCGTAAGCTAAATGTCAATTATAACTTCAAGCTAGTTTGAAAAAATTAACGAAGTTTCACCCCAGAATGAACATGTGCAATAAAAGAAGAAGTAACAAAACTCTTGGGAGCAAAATCCATCAGAGAGATGCAGTATCCTTGGTCGTTTGCGAGGGAAAGGACTAGTCTCGAAAGCCCTCATAGCTACAAAAACGTGAATCAATTTATGGTCAATAATCTTGGAAGCCATGGCTAAAAGAATTCCTCAAGGTTAGAGTGGCAAAGGCAACAAGAAAAACCAAGCAAGAGGAGGTCAATATATTTCGAAGGAGGAGTAATAATGGGTAACTCCACAAAACCATCAATAAGGGACCACAAGAGACACTCAGAAACAGCTTGGTCCATCACAAGCTCAAAGAAGTCCTTAATTAGGAAGTCAAGTGCTAGCTTAGTCCGCACTCTAGAGTTAGGAGACAGAGGAGTTCATTTTCCTACACAGAAGAAAGGGTATGAGAACTCCATGAGGGATGCAAAAAATGACCACAAAAAAAAAAATAAACTTACTGGAAATAAGGGTAGGAGTTCCCCAAATCTGAGGAACTCAAAAAAAGCTTCCATAAAATTTTTTTGAAGGCCTAAATTCCTAGCTAGAACTAGAAACAAAAAAGAAGTTGTCCTTCCACTCCTTCACATTGAAGGGGAAGACTGTTAACCGAAAGGATCCTTTCTTTTCAAAAAATAAAACCACCCCAAGCCTTGCCCTGAACAGGGGGTGAGTTTGTAGCAATGTAAAAACTTAGCAAAGGATGTTTGCACACCAATACCATTGGCTCCAACCCAAAGGACACCCATACCAATCCAAAAACCCAAACTGTTAGGAGTTAGCTGGGCAGGAGCAAGTTTCAAAATGTAAAAAGCTTCCCTAATATAGTTGATAAGAAGGAAATAAAGCCTAGCCTCAAAGGTGAATTCATAAAAAGAAACCTCCTCAGGGGAGAAGGAGTTTGCAATCTCGTTAACAGAGGGAACTCGCATTGTACATAAATAGGGATTGAGTATCAAGCCCTAAATTGTTCAAGAGAACTCTCGTTCAGGTAGCTAGAGATACTCCTAGCTCTACCAATCCTCAAGTAGAAGACCCAACCTCTTGAATGGAATCGAAATCTTCATCATTAGCAACATCAATCTAGGCCACAAGTGCCAAAACTTTCTCAGCATTGGATCGATTGGAGTTAGAAGCCATAATTGGGAAGCTGTGGTGATTGATGTATAAGTTTTGTGGAGGAGAGTGATTAATCCTACTAGCAGCTAAAGCAAGGTAGAAATCGAATACGAGGGCAAGACGAGCACGGATGGGTTCGTCCACAAAAATCGTAGAGGCTCTAAATCAAAATTTTTCCACCTTAAGAAATAGAAGCGATAAAAATGGAATTGAAATATATGAATCAAGCCTATGAGATCTAGAGTGAAGAGTTGTGTTGAAGTAAAAAAGCAAGAAGAGACTAGGGCAAGGAATCAAGAGCTTACTAGAATTCTAGAGGCTCCCAAAGACAATCAGAGAAGAAGGCAGAATACCCTTATATACTAGGCCACAACGGCTCTTTGGCGGTTGAGCATGCCAAGGGAACGCCTCTACTCCCTTCAATGGATGAATGTAATCAATGCATTAATGTACCTTATACTAGTCTAAGCTAGGGGCAACTGATGGAGATAAATTCAGCTAAGGGTAAACACATGATCAGCACATGCCAGCAGTCACGAGCAAAGCACAAGGGAGCTCCAAGCCCAGATAACTCGCCCGTATCCCTTGTTTTCAACTCAAACAAGTTCTAGGTATATGGGGAAGGAGATTCCACATTTCTTACCGTCTAATTTGAAAAACAACTATTAGACTCCAACGGTAATAGGATTTGGGCATATAAAAGGGAAGAGGTAGTGGCGTCCAAGGAAAACAACTCTTTCCTAGATGAATACTACCTATCATATTGATCCTTTATTGACTTTATCATCAAAATGTCGACCACTAGAGCCCCTCCGATCTTTGACTTTTGTGTTGTAGGTGCTCGCAATGATTTCTAGGTCATCATTTCTTCCAGAACTCTCTTTTGGGAGCAACAGTTGGCAATCCATACCTCCATATGCATAGAATCAAAATTTCTTTTCAAAATATTCAAAGAAACTAGACAATAATTGAATATTATATTTCAATTTGTTTCAATGTCTTTTAATTTTAACTGTTTCAAAAATATTTTTTTTATTTGCATTATGCCTTTGAAACATTTTCGAAACATATTTATTTTTTAGATTATCAAAAAAATAATATATCGAAATAAAATTTTGATCTTTGACAACTTTATAAATACCCAAAAAAATAAAATAACTCAAATGTCAATTATAGCCTTAAAGCATATAAGAACCTTCTTGTATCTCACTCAACACATGTTATATACATTGATTAACTCAAATAACATGCTTGAATATATTTAGATATTTTATCAAACACAAGGGTGTATAATTGTAAACACATAATTGTAAACAGCTAGCATACCTATCATAAACTACATGTAAAACATGTTCAACAACCCAACTCAAGTAGAAATTAGGCAATGTGTTTACAAGTTCTAATTAACTCACATACACTAGTTATTAGCTAATAATGTGATTAACATACATTTAGTAAAACCCATCTCATATACAAACCTTAGATTGAAAGGGAATCTAAGTAGAAAGGAATCCCCACCTCTTGATGCTTGTGAAAAGAAGAGAAATCCTTGAGAATTTCCTAAGCAAGCCTTCCTTGAACTCTAGCACTAACCCTTAATTTAAAAAAAAAAATTGTGGAAATTGATTGTTGTTGGTGTTGGCAACGTAGTCCTCGTCGAGTATAACAACATTTGTTCTTGTTGTTTGATGATCCAATGGTTGGATCTTGACTTTTGGTGGGAAAAAGAAGAAAAAGAACAAGAGCTTGGTACTCTCTCTCTCTCTATAACTATTTTGTCCAAGCAAAAATGGATGGAAGACTTTTGTCTTTCACCTTTTTGATCCTTTTATATACTTGGCCCTAAAGTTTGCCACTTGTCACCTTCTTATTGATTGGAAATCTCTAAAACCAATCATAGCAATCATATTGTGCCATGTGTCGTAATGGTTAAGATTTGTTGGATGGTTTTTTAATTATATTATGGGTCTCACGAGTAAATCTCAATTGCTGAACTTTTAATCGTGTAACCCCAATTTGCATCATAAAATGTGAAGATCTCGACTATTTCAGAATTTAATGAAAATTGAATGCCCAACTCGATTTCGTGAGATGAATCCAATGGTGAGGTCTATTTCATCATCTGAGTTACATAAAAATTTCAAATTCTTAACCTTGCTTGCAATGAATTAATTACCATATTACTCATTTAATTGATTTATTAAATTTTTTGAGTTTTACATTCTTCCCCCTTAAGAAAATTTTGTCCTTGAAATTATAAACATATGCAACACATAAAATGAACACACATGCAATCATGTTGTATGTAACTAACATGAAAATTAAGTTGTACCTCCATATGAAATAGAAATGGATAGGTAGCTCGTATAGTGTCCTCGTATTCCTATGTAGCCTCCTCGACACTCTGATACTACCAGAACACCTTAACTAGCCTCAAAGTCTTGCCCCACAAAACTTGATCTCAACTATCCATTACGAATTGGTCATTTCTCGAAGGTCTCATCGGCATCAACCACTAGTTCACCCCAATCCAACAAATAGGTAGGATTCGGAGTGTACTTCCGAAACATAGAGACATGGAACATGCTGTAGACACTTGATAGATTTGGCAGTAACACCAATCGATAAGCAACTGCCCCCGATCCTCTTAAGTACCTCGAAAGGCCCAATATATCTTGGCGACAACTTCCCTCTCTTTCCAAATTGGATCATTCCTCTCTCAGGCATAGTATTCAAGAATACATGATCACTCACCTCAAACTCAAGTGGTCTCCACCGCTGGTCAACATTATTGTTCTATCAACTTTTAGTAGTGAAAAGACACTTCCATATGCTGCCATCATCTCATAGGTGTCCCTAATTATCTATAGACCCGTGGAAGGTCCTTCTCCCACCTCCGTCCAACGAATCAGAGAATGGCATGGTTTCCCATATAAGGTCTGTTCTTGCGCCATCTAAATACTTGTCCAATAATTGTTGTTATAGGAAAATTTCACTTAGGGAAGATGATCCTCCAAACCAATGTTATCAGAACTAGATCGGCCATCGAATTGGTTAGGGGACTGGGTCAATGGTTCACTTGTTCAATCGGTGGGTCAATTGGTCGTACCAGTAATATAATAAAAAAATAAAAAATATATATATACCTAGCATTGTAATTCACAATGGAATTTTTGTTAATAATCTTAACATCGGTCCCATTTTCATATTTAGCGGTGGTTTAATTAACCGCTACAATGATTGAAGAATTTAGAACTTGAATGAAGTCATTATACATAATAAATTTACCAACCTTATTACTAGGTCAATCTCCACCAAATATCAAATAGCATTATTGGAACCAATGACTTCATTCAAGTCCTAAATTCTTCAAGCAAACCACATAACAAAAAAAAAATCCAGAAAGGCAGATTTTCATGTGCATTACTCTTCAATTATACCAAAATTTCAAAAATACATAACAGTAATGAATTTTTCAAGCACTTGGCCATTTAATTCAAGCTAAAATTTACTCACTTGCAAGAAGAAAAGGCGGAGGCGATGCAATGGCCTCTTCAACATGGACGATTAATCTCGCAAACCCAGTGAATAGATTAGATAACCCAATTAATATTTGTGGATACCAGAGCTCGCCCACCGTGAGGAGCTGAACCACACAAGTCCATATCAAATTGCTGGAACAAACCCTAATAAACCACACTTGCAATCGAGTCCTTGGAATCACTTGACCTGGAAGTTTATCACACCTCAACTGTACATTCTGAGATCTAATCTTCATTTCTCTTCTACACTCCTTGTTGTCTCTTCATTCCCAAACAAACCCAAATTCCAATCCACCCAAAAATTCAAAATCCACGCCAACTAAAACATGTAAACCCCGATCAACCATAAATAGCATAGAATACCCAAATGGGTATCTCGTGGAATCTCTTTGAAAGCTAAGATTGAATATGCAAATTAGGTATTTGAAAAAGATCAATGAATGAAAACCCTTAAGAGAGAGAGAGAGAGGTGGGAATTCACGAGGAAAATTTGAAGAAATTAAATAAATTCTCACCAGCCCAACACAAGACAGTCGAGAGGACAACATGGTTAAGATCCGAAAGAGCAGAACCATCCTTGGTCTTCAAACAGTCTGATTTTTAACAACCGTCTGGTTCACAATTTTTTACAAAAATTGGTTGGTTTTTCAATTTTTAGCCGATTCTCTTCCTTATATAGTCTAACTAGGGAACTATACTAGTTCACAGTTGAACCAGTCCAACCGGCCGGTCCGGTCCGATTCTGATAACACTGCTCCAAACTGCCCTTGAAAGCAAGGACGCATGCCTGAAACATGTCCTCCAAGATCTGTATCTTCCTCTCTAATTGGCCGTCAGTCTGTGGATTAAAAGCTATGCTCAACATCAACTATGAACTAATAGCCTATTGGAAGCTCTCCTAAAACTGAGTTGTTAATTGTGGATCCCGATTCGACACAGTGGAAATAGGTACCCCGTGCAACCAAATAATCTACTGAATGTATGACCTACAGATTTCTTTGAGTGTGAAGGTCATCCATATAGCTAAGAAATGAGATGAATTGATAAGCCGATCTACTATAACCCAAACTGTGTCGTGTCCCCATGTAGATCGTGGCAAATGGGTAATAAAGTCCATCATGATATATTCCCATTACCACGCGACCAACTCTAGTGGTTAGAATAGCATTGCCGGTCTCTAGTGCTTAACCTTGACTTGCTGACAAGTCAAACACCTACTCACAAAATCATCAATGTGCTTCTTTATCCCACTCTAGTAGTACTAGCGGCGAAGATTGTGATACATCTTTGTTTCACCGAGATACATTGTAAAACGAGAGCAATGAAACTCCTAGAGGATCTACTCCTTCAAGTCATTGGAATAAGGAACAAGAACTCTACCTCTATATTGTAGACTATCATCAGAATGGATAGCCCAACCCATGTCACCCTAGACTATACTTTGTCCCTTATGGACAATACATCAAAATACTGACCCTGAACCTCTATCACTTTGTTGAGTAGAGACAGGGTGGTAATCAAGATGCCTATGATACCTTGAGCTTGATCCTAATAGTGCAGTCCTAACTGTTCCATAGTCTCAAACATTTGCCACTCTCAGAAAGCTGCACCAGCTAGAACCACCTGTGAATTCTGCTTGAGAGCATCAACCACCATGTTTACCTTAAAAGGATGGTAGTGGAAACTGAAGTTATAACCCTCTAAGTATTCCATCCATTGGTGATGTCTCATTTTAAGGTTTCTTTGTGTGAAAATGTACTTTTGACTCTTGTGGTATGAGTACATCTCAAACTGATCTTGGTAGAGATTGTGAAACCATGTCTTTAGTGTGAAGACAATAGTTGCCAACTCCATGTCATGCGTTGGATAGTTCTTTTAATGGTTCTTGAGTTAACGGGAAACATAAGCAACTATCCTACTAGATTGCATCAGGACGCATCCAAGTCCCTCCTTTAAGGCATCACAATGAACTATGTACCTCTGTTTCCTCTCCAAAACAATCAGAATAGGAGTTGAATTCAACATCCTCTTCAACTCCTGGAATGTCCTCTCGTATGAGATCCTATAGAAATCTGACATCCTTTCTAGTCAGTCGTGTCATTGGTGTTGCTAGGCAGGAGAATTTTTTGATGAACCTTCAATAATATCATGTCAATCCCAAGAAACTACATATCTCGAACACTGACTTTGAACTCTCCCAACTCATTACCGCCTATATCTTTTTTGGGTCAATTAACACACATAATGGATACAACATGACCCAAAAACTTGACCTCTTTCAACCAAAACTCGCAGTTACTGAATTTGGCGTATTACTGGTGATATATGACAAACTAATCAAGGTAAGGTTTGAATACCCTATGTATGAGGTCCATGAATGTCGTTGGAGCATTACTCTACCTGAATGGTATGACCGTGAACTCGAAGTGGCCATATTGAGTTCTAAATGTCATCTTAGGTATATCAGCATCCCATACCTTCAACTGATGGTTTTCCATGTGTAAGTATATCTCTATGATAGACCCGAGCCCATCTCAACTAGTCAAATAGGTCATCTATGCACGACAATGGGTACTTGCTCTTGATGGTGACCCAATTCAACTATTTGTAATCTATATAAAGCCTAAGGACCCCATCCTTCATCATGGAAAATAGTATCGTAGTGCCCCAAGGCGAGGTACTGGATTTAATAAAGTCTTTGTCTAACAAATCTTGTAATTGGACTTTGAGTTTTTACAACTCTACCAGTGCCATCCTATCCAGTGTCATAGAGATAAGGGATATACTAGGTTACAATTCAATGGAAAAGTCAACATCCCAATGTGGAGGCAATCCCGGTAGCTCATCTGGAAAGATATTCGCAAACTCGCAAATAACACAAGGTAGACCCAACTCCTGTCTCACCTCCTCCTCAAGGGTAAGTCTTGTAAGCCAACCCATCAGCTACACATGCCAACGGAAGTCATACACGTCATGGGATAAATTTTTATGCTTTTCTCCTTAGAATTTAAAACAAACTCTCTTTGATGTATAAGCGGTGACTCTCTTTCGATCGCAATCGATAACTATCCAATGTGCTGATAACCAATCCATCCCAAGGATGACTTGAACTCTGATATGTCCATGACCCCATGGTCCACTGTGAGTTGAATCCCACCAATCTCTAAGAGAGAATTCACATACAAAGGCTCCTCTAAGGTCAAATCTTTCACACAAGATATAGAGATGAATGAATAAGATATACCCGAATCAAACAATACTCGTGCTCATACGTAAGATAGTAGAAATGTACAATGTATCACCAACTAGTCCATTGGCTAAGTTTGATGAATGATGGCATAAGCTCATCCCTGGGTCCCTAAAATACTGGTTTGATAGCCCTATCCCTGGCCTCGGGCCAGTCCTTGACCCAACTGCCTGGACTGAGGAATCCCCTAAGCATGAAGTAGTAGGAGCATGTCTAGTGCCCTGAAACTGAAACGGGCTGCCTTGGCTCATGGTAGGGTAAGGAGGATTAAAAAATGTTTGTGGAAGCCCTCTGATGATTGAGACTAAGAAGTCCCACAATTCTTGGATCCTTGCCTTTTAGGACAATCCCACTTGAAATGGTCTGGTTGATGATATATGTAACATATCCTTGGGCCCCCTTGTTGCATGCTCTTGAAATTTCTTCCCCCTTGGGAAGACTGACTCTGGCCTTAGCCTTGATAACCTAGCCTTTCCCTTGAGACCCTTGTGGTGTAAACGTCTTCTACTTCTTGCCCAAATTTGTGTTAAAGGATTGACCATCTTTCTTCTTGTCCTTAGCTCCAGCCTCTCGGATGCTCTTAGCATCATTTATCTCCCTTTCAATAGCCATGGTTGTCTTGACTAAAGAACCCAAGTCTTGCAACCTGTAGCTTTTTATCTTTCCTCATATGACTAATTTTAGACCATCCCCGAACCTCCTTACCTTTTCCATGTCAGTGGCCACGTAATCATCGACAATATAGGCTAACTTGGTAAATTTAGCCACATACTACACGACCGTCATCATTCCTTGCTTGAGGTCTAAGCATTCTCAGGCCTTCACTAATCTTAGAGTAGAAGGGAAGTACTGGTTCATGAACAACTCTTTGAATTTGGCCCATGTCATGGCCTCTAAATCCCTTGATGACTTTGCCCATGCCTGTCATTGATGGACTTCCACTTCGAGTTGAAAGGTGGCAAGCCTAATCTTTATGGCATCTGAGGTGATTTCCATCATCTTAAGAATCTTGTCCACCTGTTGGAACCAATGGTCAGTTACTATCATGTCCGTTTCCCCCATGAAAGTATGTGGCTTATGTGCCTTGAAATTCTAGATAGCTTGTAAGAAAATAGCCTCCATGGAATTCATGGCATTCATTAATGCCCCTTGATCATAGATGGGTGGTGGTGGTGGTTGGTTATTTCGACTGCGCCTTTGACCATTTCGTTGTAGTCGTCCCCATGTTGCCATCTATAACACAAGAGATAACAATAGACTCTACTTAGTGTCATGAACCATTAGCAACATCAAAGCATCATAAAATATATCACAATGAACAATAATGTCGTAAAAAGAACATGCGAGTTAGTTCTAAGTTAAAGTCATTACACACCCTACTCTTTTTGCCATAATTCTTAGGATACTAAGAATTTGGAGGTGAAATCTATCTCATTTGAAATTAGACATCCTAAGATTTCCAGGGATAGCTTATTTTTTTAATTCTGACTTCAGTAGCAAAAGTTATGACCGTTCAAATTTGGGGAACATGTAGAGTTGTTGACCTACCGGAAGGTAAGTCCACCTACGGGTAGTTTCAAAATAGAGTGTTATTCTACTAGTAGGTTGATGTCCACCTACCGGTAGGTTCAAAATAGAATGTTGTTCTAGCGGTAGGTTGATGTCCAACTTACCAATAGATTCAAAACAAAAGGCTGTTATACAAATAGGTTGGAAAATCGATAGGTTCTAAAACAAAAAGTTGAGTTACCGATGGGTGATTATCACAAAACATTGCATATTTTTATGTGCTAATCATCCTAGTTTAATTGCTTTTGGGGATTAAATGATTAGAGTTATATCTGTTGAGTTATGAATGAAAATATTTGGTGTTTGCAGTTAAAAGGTGCTAAATAAGGCTTCTTAAGGCCTTTCCAAATGTATTGAGATGCTTGGGGATGAAAGAATGGCTAGAGGAAAGCTCTGGAGTGAAGAAATCAGAAAAATCAGACAAGGCAGCAAAAGCGTACTGGTACGCAGTACCGGTACGGTCCAGCCTCTAGAGTTCAGCGTACCGGTACTCTCTGTCGTTCTACCCCATTCTCTGCAACTCAGGTCTGTTGCTTTAAGGGTCCCACCAATAGATCTCCCATGCTCCCCTGACACGCCCACAACACTATGCATTCCTTTCACACTCCTTTTTGGACTTTTGGAGCCATGGTGATCAATGAAGAGAGAGAAGAGAAGAGAAGAGAAGCTGGGTGTGCAGACAAGCTCTACAACCCCCCTGTCTAGCCCATTCCTCTTGCACCCCTATGGATGAAAGTCACTTCTGGAGGCTAGGGGATCTCTCCGAGCACATTTTTGGCAAGGAAGCACTTCATTGTATTGAAAGGATGTAATAGAAGACATATAGAGAGAGAAGGTCTGGAAAGATGAATAGTAGAAAAGCTTATGTTTTTGCATTTTTCTTTCCATTTCAGTTGTTGTAAGCTCTAAATCTCTTGTAATCCTTAACTCTTGCACTTTAATTTAATTTTTTTCAAGTATATTGCAAGTTTAGTTACATGTTCTAGTTTCTACCATTAATGTTTTCAAGTTCTTCATGTTCAAGCTTTAAAATGGGTATTGCATATTTTTCTTCTTAGTTTAAGTTTTCTTGCTTTAAGTTAAGTTCCATGTTTCTTTTCTTCATTATGTCTCTTTACATTACGCATTTGTTTCTTGTTTTCATGAGTAGCTAGATTTTCAGTTGGTTAATCCAAGGGAGACCTCCTCTTGGGTTTTTCATTTCAACTCATTTTCTTTCCTCCTCTTGGTGTACGATGGTTTGATTTGACTGGGTTGAGAGTAGATGTGGTTATGAGTCTTTGATATTCCGTAGGCCTAGCCATGGTTTATGCTTGGATCTTCACCATCTCGTCCCTAGTTTCCCACGAATCAATCGTTCATCTATGCACCATTGGAGGAAGGTTTCGAGCTGAGTTGGGATTCCCATTGGAATGACCCTTTTGGATTGGCCAACACTTGTTTTCTTGCATTTTCATTGAGAACAAAACTCACCAAAACCAAACTACAAGATTTTACATTTTTTTCCTTTTTCAACAAAATCACCTTCAATAGAATTCCCTTCCTTCCCTGAGGAGACGACCTTGGAATACTTTTCCAAGTAAAACATGACACTCAAAAGACTCCTTGCACTTGGGGAGCACTTTTGTTCACACGCATATTTTGTTCATTTCATTCATCCACATTTTCGTTGCCCCATTGCTTGCATTGAACCCGAGGGAGAGTGACACTCCTTTCACACATAAGCCATATATACATTTGAGGGTGATGTGTGGAGATTAGGGACTACACCAGAAAACATCAAGTAGTGGGTTTATGTCCAACCAACTGGCAGGTTCAAAAACATAAAGTCTTTCTACCGGTTTTTTTTATTGACCTACTAGTTTTATCTATGTTTTCTTTCCTTACTCTTTTCCAACCTTAAGGTTATATTTTCACCTAGGTTTTTCACATTCTTCATGTTCAAGCATACATATATTCATACATGTATTACGTAACAATGAATATGCAATACACGTGAATGCAATGTCATAACCCAAATCTTCCTATAATGAAAAATGAGGACTCACCTTCCATGAGATCCATGTAATATATAAAGCCTAGGCTCTGATACCAAGATGTGACACCCCATTTTTAGGGGCCCTTAATGTCCATTAAGCCTCGTTAATTAACCCGAGGCATTGATCCCGATGGACCAACCTCAACGAAATTCTGGTGGAGTCTCCTTTGTATGGGGAGCTCCACTCTAAATACAACCTAAGTCAATAACAATTCCTATTGACCTTTCAAGGTGTAACATACATACCTAATCCAATCCATGCATTAGACAATAATAACCAGTTCAAATGTAAACCATTCATTGAAACAAAAGAAGATTTTATATTAAGTCCCCTATACATTCCTTTACAAAAGAATATGAATATGTTGTTTAAACCAAAAGTAAAATGTTATAGTTTTACAATTTGGGACCTAACATCTGTACATCCAAGACAAGAGCCTGAGCTCTGGCTCCGTCATCAAATTTGACCCATGGGAGGGCTATCAGCGGAAGGGTGGTAGTACCAAAAAAATATTCCTGCAATAGGGGTGAGCCTAAGCCTAGTAGGGTATCTCCTATAGAGAACACCTCCTAACCCCAAATGCATATGATATGAATACACGTTCACATATCAAGCATATAACACAAGTAACATTTAAATGATACAAAGCATGTCAACCATGAATGATGTTTCATGAATACATGTCCCACTCCGAATCCACTCCTAGGTTCCCAAGCACGACACATGATGTAATTTTATGTCATCAATCAGGCATTTCAAGCCCCCACCATTGATGTTATACACACCTGTTGACCATTTAATTATTTTCATGTCTTTATGAGGTAAGTGCTTTTATGGACTTCTACCAATGGCCTACCAAACCAACAACGTATCTCGAGGAATTCCCATCTCCAACTCCGTGTTACACCATCACGGACTCGTTACACCACTGAAAAATGTGTAACCAAAAAATCAGGTTTTGCACCTAAGTTAGAATCTAGCCCTTGCTGCTATATCCCAACACATTTTCACGCAATATCCCATGAGACTCGATTGGAAATTGGTCCAATTTTTCCAAGCCCTACCCATCACTCACCTATGTGATAAGCAATTTATCCATACACAACACTCACCACCATGCCAAATGTCTCGTGGATGTGATGTTTAATCCGTGCATGTGTAATGTATGTACAATTGTATTTCAATTGAAAACACAATGATTATAGCATTAAAGCATATAACAACCTTCTACTATCTCACCCAACACATGTTATATAAATTGATAACTCAAATAGCAAGCTTGAATACATATAGACATTTTATCAAACACATAGGGTGCATAATTGTAAACACCTAGCACACCCATCATAATCTACATGTAAAAAATGTGCGGCAACCCAACTCAAGTAGAAATTAGGCAACATGCTTACAAGTTTCAATTAACTCACTAGCTACACTAGTTGTAGGCTAATCATGTGATTAACATATATTTACTCAAACCCATCTCATATGCAAACCCTAGATTGAAAGGGAATCTAAATAGAAGGGAACCTCCATCTATTGAAGCATGTGCAAAGAAGAGAAATCCTTGAGAATATCCCAAGCAAGCCTCTGCACATATAAAGAAAAGAAAAAATCTAATAAGAAGAAAATTATTAATAAAAAATAGGAAGATGAAAAATTAAGAAAATAAAAAAAATAGTCGGGAGTTGAGAAAATGGTTATATTGAAATGTAGAAAAATCTAATTGGAAGAAAAATTATTAAAAAATAAAAAATAGTTAACTACACATGACATTTAAGTTATGTTAGTTCTTAGTTGTATCAATTAAGTCTCTGAACTAATTTTTATATCAACTTAGCTCCTTAATTATATAATTTGAGTAGTGGTCTTCGATGTAAATTTTCTGTTAATTTTAACAAAAAATCTCACATGCACATCAACATCATGGGAGTTAGAGATTAAAATAGCTAAGACCACACATGGAATTAACGCTTGAGACCATCCGTTAAAGTTGACAGTTAACTTGGACAAAAAAGTCACATTGAGTCAGATTGCATAATTAAAAGGCTAAATTAACATAAAATTGATTTCAGAGCTTAATTTACATATTTTAGAGCATCTCCAACTCTCACTCACAAGCTTTATTTTTTACTCAAACTCATATCAAATGAAGGGAGGCTTATTTTTTTACTCAAATTAAGAGAAACTCAAACATTTACTCAAAATTTCAATAATTAGATTTTACTCCGCTTTCAACTTATTTTAAATTTGAGTTTGCCCGGATTTACATTTGGGTTCATTTTATTTTTAATTTGAGTTTCTCCGATCGTGTGTTTTGCAAATATTAACTCAAAATTGGAAAAAAAAAAATTGAGTGAGGCGGGATGACCATATATTATGGCCAATTAGAGAGTAGTTTGAAACAAATGTGTTGTTCTTTAACTCAATTATACAAGATACTAGCAATCAAATGTGTTGTTCGTTTGGAATATGTGCTCAATCTTCTTCTACTATAAATTTTTACTTTGTTAAGCATGTGATAGGTTAAATTTTCTTCTAATTCTTGTAGAGTTGGTGTAAAATCATCCACTATGGAGGTGAGATATCAAAATCTATCTGTAGAAGCAGAGTGCAAAGTAGTTTATGGCAAGCCCCTCCCAACATTATGGAATTCTGTCAAAAGTATACTCTTTGTAAGTCTCTCTCCATTTCCTTCAACTAATTTCAATGCTTAAACCACAATATACATTCCAATCGAATTTATATCTGATTACAGTTCTTTTTTATAACTATTTTCTAATTTAATAATTTTTTTTCTTATGGTTTAGTCATTTCTGAGGGATATATTTCTATTTTCTATGTGTTGGCATTTTAGGTAGATGGGTCAAATTCTATTTGTATGGGTTTCTAGTCCAAGCAAATTTGAACATGCTATTTATGAATTCTATGGATTGTCCAGTACTTGTTTGTAGATAGATAAAAGAAAGAAAGATACATATGTGTAAAAGAAATAGAATAAATAAGTTTAAATGATTAAATACAACTTTTTTGCAAGTTGTGCTTGGACTTGAGCTTGATGATCTTCTCTTATGACTACAGTGTAATGTTGGATAAAACATTCTAAATTTACATTTATTCTCTTGTGTGTGTTCATAAAAAAGGAACAGAAAAATAAAAATAAAAATACATAAGATATTGATAAAAAAATATATATAATAAACTAGCTAATAAGTACCAATAAAGAGAGATGTCAAACCCACAACCCTTTATTGTTAGTATATGATGGTATAATTTATACGGTTGTGTAGCACAGCTTGAGGCTCAAAAAAAGGGGAAATGAATTAAAGATTTATTAGGGATGATAATGGGTATTCACTGGGATGCCAATCTAAGCTACTTGGCTCATAGTGGTGAATAGTTGATCACAGAGACAACAACCATCAATTGAAATCGATAGACAGGAGATTTATAGTGGTTCACCAACTTGGAAGCTTGGCTAGTATACTCTAATGGAGTCTCTTGCTCCTAGGGGTTTTCTATTATTTAGGGAATTAGATTCCAAGCCTATAGAGAGTTTATTCACAGATATTTAGATCCTTTCCAAAGCGATGGATCGGTCCCTATTTATATTATATAGGAGCTTCGTGTAATCACCATGATCCTTTTGTAACAACTATGATCCTTGCATAATCAACATTAGAGGGGTCAAAAATCTTTGGCTATTAGAGGCTATATTCTCTAGGCGTGACGTGACTTTCTGGAAGGTTTGAGCTTTTGTTGTCATAGTGTGCTCGAGGGAAGATTTGAGGTGGAAGACCAGAGCTCGAATGTCCAAGCTAGAAGACTTTAGATAGGGGTCCGAGATGGAAGACCTAACGTGGAAGACCTAAGCTGGGAGTTTGAACTAAGAGGTCCGAGCTGGAAGACCGAGGTCCGAGCTAGAAAACTTGAGCTGGGAGACCGAGGTTCGATCTGGAAGACCTGAGCTGGGAGGTCCGAGCTGCTTCTAGGTTGAGCTTAATCTTGGATAATTTTTGGTTTCATTAGTTGTCCCCCAATCCTGATCCAAGCCTGTCTTGCTTGACGTGGATCAGGAATGACCTGAATAGCTTATCATATGCTTATGAGCTTAAAAGCTCATCTTGTGTTTATTAGCTGAATAGCTCATTGTATGCTTATAAGTTGAATAACTCATAGTCTGTTTATGAGTTGAAGAGCTCATCGCTTGTTTATGAGCTTGAGAGCTCATCTTGAATTTATGAGCTAAAAAGTTCATCTTGAGTTTTTGAGCTGAAGAGCTCATCGTATGTTTATGAGCTTGAGAGCTCATCTTAAGTTTATGAGCTGAAGAGCTCATCTTATGTTCATGAGCAGAAGAGCTTATTTTATGTTCAAGAGTTGAAGAGCTCATCTTGAATTTATGAGCAGAAGAGCATAACGTATGTTTATGAGCTAAAGAGCTCATCTTGAGTTCATGAGCTGAAGAGCTCATCTTGAGTTTATGAGCTTAAGATATCATCACATTCTCTAAAGGAATGAGTTGAATATTTCATTCTTTGATGAAGAATCTTTACAAAGGACCTCTCATCTTCTGCTTTTTGGCCTCACCTCATTATTGGTAAAACCTCTTCAAATGTTTTGCATTCCACGAGTGAGGTAGAGTTTTTCTTCTTCAATTTGTGACTCATAATTTTTTGAACTAACCACCTTCATGACTACATACGACCCTTCCTAGGCCTTTGATCTATCTTCTTTTCCTTCTCCCCTTGAGTAGAGGAGTTTCTAGGTTTAGAGATGAGAGCTTTTTCACCATTGATGTACTTTTCTGCTTTTGCCAACACCTCGGCCATACTGGCTTGGGGGTTCTTGGCAATTAAAAATAATAAATCCTTCGATTGGACCCCCAGCCCGGCGATAAAGGCTATGAGGGCAAACTTCTCATCAAAGGCATCCACTTTTAAAGACTCCGAGTTGAATTTCCAAACATAGTTTCGTAATGATTTGTTTGGACCCTGTTTCATACTCAGTAGGTGGTAGGAAGGATTTCGGTAAGTTCGGGCCCCTATGAAGTGGGATACAAACGAAAAAGAGAGCTCTCTAAAAGAGGAAATCAAAAACTAGGGCTAGCCTATTGAACTAAGCCAAGGATGAGCCCTTCAGAGTAATGCCGAAGGCCCGACAACGCACTAGATCAGGGTATGCATTCAATTCTATCTTGTACGTGTTAAGGTGGTCCATGGGATCTTTCCTTCCATCAAATGTTTTGATTTGAGGTATTTTGAATTTTTGGGGAAGAGGGAAGCGTAACACATCAGAAGTGAATGGTGACTTCATTTGTTGAACCAAAGCATCCATAGTCATCAAAGCTTTGCTTTTTACTATCTCCTTCATGTGGCTTAGCTCTTGCTGAATCTCCTTGAAACACCACTCTTCTAATTGATCTTTCCCATTTTTTTGGGGAGGAGCTGGGATGTGCTTGTCTCTGCAGACCCCTCTAATTTGACTCTGGACTTCATGTGGGTTAGTTCTACGATGCACGCTATTAACAGAGTGACTAAGATCATTCTCTTTTGTAATCTCCTTTAAGGGATTTTAACGATGATGTTCACCATGCTAGGGATCATCTTGGGCTAGTTGTGTCTTCCAGAAATTTTGAGCGTGTATAAGAGTTACTAGATCCTCATTTTGCTTGAGGAGGCGCTCATTGGCATGACCTAACATGTCTAGTTCGATGTTTAAAGGGGGATCTGCCATTGGCAGATAAACTTTTGGGTTTGGCGGAGGATTCATGGGAATTCTCTATTGGCCCCTGGCTATGGTTTCCTGCTGGTTTTGTAATCGTAATAGATTTGCTTGATTTTTGCTAATGTTGCGCGTAGAGACCATAAATTACTGAATAAATTAGTAGAAGTTTAGTAGGAATTGGAACAATTCATTCCCACAGACGGTGTCAAATTGATGGTGTAATTTACGCTATTGTGTAGCAGAGGT
The DNA here is from genome assembly GCA_963454935.2 of Ilex paraguariensis. Taxonomy (NCBI): domain Eukaryota; kingdom Viridiplantae; phylum Streptophyta; class Magnoliopsida; order Aquifoliales; family Aquifoliaceae; genus Ilex; species Ilex paraguariensis. Next base: position 339,031 of record CAUOFW020007947.1, on the reverse strand, counting down.
CGGGGTACCAAAAAGGAGGAAATGAATTAAAGATATTTTAGGGATGATAATGGGTATTCAATGGGACATCAGTTTGAGCTACTAGGCTCATAGTGGTGAATAGCCGATCACAGAAACAACAACCATCAATTCAAATCGATAAACGGGAGATTTATAGTGGTTTACCAGCTTGAAAGCTTGGCTAGTCCACTCCAATGGAGTCTCTTGCACATGGGGGGTTTTCTATTATTTAAGGAAGAAGATTCCAAGACAACATAGTAAGTCTATTAACAGATATTCAGATCCCTTCCAAAGTGAGGGATCGGTCCCTATTATTAGTGTGTAGGAGCTTCGCATAATCACCGTGATCCTTGCGCAACAACTGTGATCCTTTTATAATAGCAGGGATCCTTGTATAATCAATGCGTGCTGGGAATCTGGCCGTTAGAGGCTATATTCTCTAGGTGTGACATGATTTTCTGGATGGTTTGAGTTATTGTTGTCACAGTGTGCTCGAGGGAAGACCTGAGGTGGAAGACGTGAGCTTGAAGGTCTGATTTGGAAGACCTGAGCTGGGATTCCAAGCTGGAAGACCTAAGGTTAAAGACCAAAGCTGGGAGTTCGAGCTAAGAGGTCTGAGCTAGAAGACTGAGGTCTGAGCTAGAAAACTTGAGCCGGGAGACCAAGGTCTGAGCTGGAAAACCTAAGCTGGGAAGTGCGACCTAAGAGGTCCGAGCTACTTCTAGGCTGAGCTTAACCTTGGATAATTTTTGGTATCATTAGTATAGATATAGTATTAATAGAGCACAAGTCCCTTCCATTTCATGTAGTGTCCCCCTTGATTTTTAAAAATTCATATATAGACTTTTCCTTAAGTTAATTGGTGCACTATTGACCCTCTAACCCTTTAAACATGTGATATTTTTGAACTATGTGAAATAATGTGAAAGGCTATGACCCTTATATATATTGATCAAAGGTAACACCTATATTTTATGCTTGTAACGAATAAAACATGATTAGATATAAATAATAAAATGTCATAACTCAAAAGAGCATTTTATGCTTCCAAAAATTCAATTTCTTACCTTTTGAAGAAAATAATCAATTTATCTGGAGGATGTGTTTGAATTTTTCCTATATTGGACTTTCATTAATTGATAGTTAATTTTTAGTTTGTGAAAAACGGGCTGAATTTATGATCCAATGAGATGAGGTCAATATTATTAAGTGATCTATTTTGATGGGCTTATGTACATCTTTTAACTGATGTGGTTGAGGCGGTTAAGTATAGGCCTTAATTTAATACTGGCCCGTAATGGAAGAGCCCATTAAATTTTATTATAAATAGCATACTAGGTCCCCTCTCCACTTCATAACCCTAATTTGGCTTATCCCATTGAGATTCGCCTATTGCTTTGAAAAATGGGAGGAAGACTTTGCCCTTTCAAGAAAAAAATTCAGAGATCGAATATCATGACTCATATAGATATGGTCTAAACCTATATGATCTAAATCTTGTATATGATCCAAATCTTGAATTTAGGAGTTCTAGATTCCATATACGAATTGATTAAGGTCTAATATTTATATTATTTATTGGAAAAGATCAATTATTTTGTTATGAAAGTTTGATAAAAATGATAATTTATTTGAGAATTGATGTTATGCTATTAAAAGATTAGTTGTGTTTATTTTGCAGGATAATGGCAATAAGTTGTAGGAAATTAAGTCAAGTTGAAGCATAGTTAAGAAAGAAGCATATTGGAATGCTAGTCCGGATGCGAGAGGTAGAAAGGTGAAAAGCTGAAAGAAGAGTATACTAGAAGTTGCGTCCGAATAGTTGAATAACACGCGTTCGGACGCGTGTTATTGGTCTGACAATGACAGAGCAGAGTTTTAGTACAATTCAATCTTTTCCAAAATAGTTTTATAAATATAGGTTGAAGACCTTGTAAAACCGACCTTTTTGCTAAGAATTCTTTTATATTTTATTTTTAGTCTTTGTTAATTATGTCTAGCTAGAAGGATAAGCTAGAGCTAGGGGAGGACCTCTTAATGAAGTGCGGTAATCTTATTGACTCTGAGCTTAATAATATGTGATGTTTTGATAATTCAGCTTTTGATCTCTTAGCAAATTTTTTGCCCTGTAAAAATTTGAGTCATTGTGCCATGTACATTGATTGCTTGAATTTTCCTGCGAATCCAATAACTGGTTATTTCATGCTTAAGTTGGTTATCATTATTTCACAGAATAATATAATTGGATGATTATTCAAGTTTCTAAATAATCCTTTGATTATAAATAAAGATATTCTTGTGGTTTTATTGCAAAACTTGGTGACTTGAATCAACCGATATCTGATTCTTATTTAGGGTTAAAAATTAAGCCTTTAATCATTATTATACAGTTTTGAGAGGGAGTACCTGATACTCTAGTATTTTTATTATACTGTTTTAATTACTTTAATCAATATTTTCAACTTAACAATCTCTTAAACAAAACGTTTTCACAAGTTTGTTATAGTATTTGTGTAATTGCTACTATTTCACAATTCCTTAAGGGTTCGACCTCGGACTTTCGAGAAATATATTACTTTGCTCGACTTGTGCTTGGGTTTACATTATTAAATTTGAAGCAAGTTTTTGGCGTCGTTGCCAAGGAGTTGAAAGACAAGGAGCCATCACATCTTTTGAGGTTTTTGGTATTTGTGATTCTTCAGAGATTCGGTAACTTTGTTTTAATTTTTTTTATTTATTTTATTCATTCTATTGCAATTTATTTTCTTTTTGTTATTTAATTTAGATTTCTATTTTATTTATTTTGTTCATTTGTTTTATGAGTTCTTGGCATCGTGAATTAAGTGATCGTTTGATAAGAAAAGATATAGATACTTTGTTTGGAAAGTTATTTGATTCATCTTATTCAAGTAATAATTCTCATACAATGGTTGTTGATCCTAATAATATTTGATCCACTTGAGGCATGCTTACTGGAACAATCTTCTTTGTTAGAGATAGATGAAAATAATTCTAAAATTTCTGAATTGACTGATTTGTTAAATTCTTCACAGGTTCTTGAAATAAAATAGTTGAGACAGAAATTTGAGGAGCTTCAACCAAGAATCAATTCACCAATCTCATCTAGTGATAAAGCTCCCAAACTTGATTTGATGCAATTACCGATAGACTTAAAGTATGCATTCTTGGGAGATGATGAAACATATCCAGTAATAATTTCTTCTCAGTTAAATTCAACACAGGAAGGTAAGTTACCACAACTTCTTAGAAAGCATAAGAATGCTATTGGTTGGACTTTAGCTGATATAAAAGGAATTAGTCCATTGGTTTGCACTCATAAGATTTATTTGAAGGATAATGCTAAAACATCTAGAGAGTTGCAACGAAGACTAAATCCACATATGAAAGAAGTTGTAAGGAAAGAGGTGCTAAAATTGTTAGATGTGGGAATAATTTTCCCTATTGCAGATAGTAAGTGGGTAAGTCCTACACAAGTAGTCCCTAAGAAATCTGGAGTCACTGTAGTTGCTAATGAAAATAATGGACTAGTACCAACTAGGACAGTAACTGGTTGGAGGATGTGCATTGACTACAGAAAATTAAATTTTGTGACTAGAAAATATCACTGGATTAAATTTTAGAAAGGGTAGCATCGCATATGTACTATTGTTTTTTAGATGGTTATTCAGGATATAACTAAATTGAGATTGCCCTAGAAGACCAAGAGAAGACCACATTTACTTGTCCTTTTGGCACCTTTGCATATCGAAGGATGTCCTTTGGACTTTGCAATGCACCGGCGACCATTCAAAGGTGCATGCTAAGTATTTTTAGTGATACGGTTGAACGTTTTCTTGAAGTTTTTATGGATGATTTTACTATTTTTGGTGATTTCTATTATGATTGTCTGTCAAATCTTAAGAAAGTACTTGCACGATGTGAAGAAAAGAACCTTGTGCTTAATTGGGAAAAATGTCAATTCATGGTTAAAAAGGGAATTGTTCTTGGTCATATTGTCTCTTCAGAGGAAATTTAGGTTGATAGAGCCAAAATTGAATTAATTGCTAATTTACCTACTCTCAAAACCCTTAAGGATGTTAGATCTTTCTTGGGTCATGTTGGTTTCTATAGGAGGTTTATAAAGGATTTTAGTTATATATCTAGACCACTTTGACATCTCCTAGGGAAAGACACACCTTTTGAGTGAGATGAGTCATGCCAAGAGGCTAAAGGGCATGCTCAGCACTGCTCCAATTATGCAACCCCCAAATTGAAGTCTTCCCTTTGAAATCATGTGTGATGTCAGTGACTATGTTGTAGGGGTAGTTTTAGGGCAAAGGAATGAGAAAAAGTCACATGTCATTTACTATGCTAGTAGAACCTTAAACAATGCACAGATGAACGATTCTACAGTGTTTACCCTAGACAAGTTTAGGTCATACTTAGTAAGGTCCCCTATTGTTTTTTTCGCAGACCATGCAACTCTTAAATATTTAATGACAAAGAAAGATGCTAAACCAAGACTGCTAAGATGGATTCTATTACTCCAAGAATTTGACATAACAATTAAAGATAAAAAAGGAGTAGATAATGTAGTGGTTGACCATTTGTCTAGACTTGTGAGTGATATGCCCATAAAGATAGTGCCGATCAAGGATACTTTCCCTAACGAGCAGTTGTTGGCAGGTTTGCTGATATCGTGAATTTTCTTGTTACAAGTAATATGCCACCAGCTTAGACTTCTTTGGAAAAGAAGAAATTTTTAGTTGAGGTAAGGAATTTTTTTGGGATGACCTATATCTTTTCAAATATTGTTCAAATCAGATTATCCGGAGATGCGTGCCCGATGAAGAGGGAAGTAGCATACTATCTTTTTGTCATTCGGGAGCATGTGAAGGCCATTTTTCTATGAAAAAGGCCTCTACAAAGGTTTTGCAGTGCGAATTTTATTGGCCAATAATTTTTAAAGATGCTTATAATTTTTGTAAAGTTTGCAAGTGATGTCAAAGACTAAGGGGGTTAACCTAGAGAAATATGATGCCTCTGAATCCAATCTTGATAATATAAATTTTTGACTGTTGGGGCATAGATTTCATGGGACCTTTCCCCCCATCTTTTGGATATATGTACATTTTAGTGGTCATAGATTATGTTTCTTAGTGGGTTGAGGTTGTACCATGTTGAACAAATGATCATAAGGTTGTTTTAAAATTTTTAAAAGAAAATATTTTGTCCAGATTTGGTCTACCTCGAGCCATTATTAGTGATGGGGGATTGCACTTTTGTAATAAACCTTTTGAAGCTTTGATGAAAAAATATGGAGTAACACATAAAGTTTCAGCCCCCTATCACCCATAAACAAGTGGTCAAGCAGAGCTAGCCAATCGGAAAATCTCTTACATTTTTGAAAAAACAATTAACCCTGATCGTGAAGATTGGTTGTTACGACTAATCAATGCATTATGGGCATACCATACTGCTTACAAACCCTGATTAGCATGTCTCCGTATAAATTTGTGTATGAAAAAACTTGTCATCTACCTGTAGAATTAGAACATAAGGCGTATTAGGCCATTAAGATGTTTAATTTTAGTTTTGACAAAGTTGGCACCTCACGAAAATTACAATTAAATGAGCTTGAGGAGATTCAGAATGAGGCTTATGAAAATTTTAGGATTAGCAAAGAGCGAATGAAGGTGTTTCATGACAAAAATATTTTGCGTAAAACTTTTACACCTGCTTAGAAAGTTCTTTTATATAATTCTAGATTACATATATTCAAAGGAAAACTTTGAACTAGATGGAGTGGTCCGTACATTGTTAAAGAGGTATTTCCTTATGGAACAGTAGAGATTAAGAATCCCAATAATTGAAACACCTTTAAAGTTAACGGACAGCGTCTGAAACCATTTTTGGAGGAAGGTATAGTTGAAGTGGAATCCATCAAACTGGTGGATTCTCACAATGAATGATTCATCTCTAACAAATTTTTTGTATCTTACTGTAAATTACTGTATGTTGTTTTCTTTCTCTTTTATTTTCTGAAATATTACGGATTCGCATGCACAGTATAAATGCATCCGGTATGTTCTTCATTACCTATATTTAGTTTTATGCTTATTCATATATTGAGCACAATGTAAGGTTCTGAGTTGGGGGGGTGAGCATGTTGGATTTATCATTAACTATACATTGCATTGCGCTCATGCATTTACAATATTTTGTTTTTTTTTTTTGGTTCTTAGGAGTTTTTAGGATTAAGTTGAAAGCAACTTGAGAGGAAAAAGGTCAAAATTGAAAAAAAAATTCCAAGTATGGAGTGCCCAACTTATTGGACAACGCGTCCGGACGCCAGAAACATAGAACAAAACTTACTGGATATCGCGTCCGATCGTGACCAAAGAGGCTGAACTATCTAGAACACACGTTCAAACATGAATTCATAACACGTCCGGACGCGAAACCCAATCAATTCGAATTCTAGAGTTTGGCCATAGATAACAACCACAGGCGTTGACGCGATGACATAGTAGGCATAAAAGTAACATGCATTCACTGACAATTTTTTTTATGAACGCAATATGCTTGTTTCTTGAAAAATTAATTGCGATGGACAATTTAAAAAAAGGGGTGAAAGCATCTTGGATGGCGGCCAGTATATTACAAGAAAAAGAAAAAAAAAAGTTGAAAGAATCATGGATGGCTGCTAGTACATGACAAGAGAAAAGAAAAAAAAAGGAAAAGGTGAAAGCAATCATGATGTTTAGAGATTTAAAAATTGACGGCTCTTTTATTTATTTATAGAAGTAGCATAAAAGTTTGCAAATTGATCTTTTAGATATATATTGAAAAAGATCCTTGCAGTCATACAATTATTTATTGTAATAAAAGTCATATTCGTTCAATCTATTAATTTTTTATTAGTTATTTATGGGTCTTTTTGATGAATAGACTCATGTTTTACCCATACAAAATAATTTCTCATGTTGATGGATGTGAATTTAAATTACGTAATTTTAATAGTAAAAATAGAATTGAAACATAAATGTAACGATTGATGATAGGTGATCCAAAGAGATACATATTGGTTAGTACCTTATATTGATTGATCACAAGATAATTAATTATGGGCAATTTGTTATAATATCCTGATTTGAAAAATTCTATGAGTTAACATGGATGGTTGTCACCAAAGTGGTCCATTCATTGAAATTTGTAGTTTTTTCTCATGCTTTTATTATAGGATGGTTTCAAAATTATAATATACAATTACCTGCCCAAAGGGGATTGTTGTGCATTTTAATTTGAAGATATCATGAAACATTGTGGTAAAAGTGTAATAGTCTAAAAGGTTTATCTGCCCAAATGGAATAAATTTTTCGAAACTTGAGCATTCTCATTGATTAGTTTCATGAAAGAGAGGGTATATAGCATATTGTATTTTCTGCCCAAAGAGGAGTTTGTAGTGATGTATGTAGACTCTCTTAATAAAATATGACTTATTTTGTTCAAAGCATATTTTATTTATTTATTGCCCAATTTTGCTAATTGTTTATATTCTCGTTACCTTGAACAGTCTCTTTTGCTATGAATAATAATAATGCCAACATTGAAGTCTTGACTGGTTCTAATAATAGGAGATGGAAGCAAGATATTGAGTTTGTCCTGCGAATTATTAATATAGACTTTGTCTTGAAAGAGAATAAATCTGCTAAACTTACAAGTGAGAGCTCCCTTGAAGAAAAAGAACTTTATGCAAAGTGAAAAAAATCTAATCGGCTGAGTATGATTACTATGAAAAGGTCTATCTCTGAACACTTTATGAGTGGCTTACCTGAAACCAAGAATGTCAATGAGTTCTTTACCGCTGTAGGAGAGAGATATAAGGTATCCAATAAGACTGAAGTTGGGGGCCTAATGAATGAATTAACGTGTATGAAATATGACAATGTGGGTGGTGTTAGAGAATATATCCTTAGAATGATCCATGTTCAAACCAAACTCAAAGCCTTCAAAATTGTTATTTCAAATGATTTCATTGTTCATCACACTTTTAACTCTTTGACTCCTGAGTTTAGTCAAATCAAAACTACCTACAATACCCAAAATGAGTACTGTACAATAAATGACCTTATCTTCAAGTGTGATTCTGAGGAAGAAAAACTTAGAAAAGAAAAGAGTAAAATTATTTTGTATGTTTCCCAGTCTAAATCTAGTTTCAAAGGTGGGTATCAACGAAATAATATAAAACCTAATCATAATACTCAAAAGGATGGTCGGGATTTTAAAAGGCATGGTACTAGTCCGAATGTGGGAGGCCCTATTCGAAAAGATGTGAAGTTTTATTTTTGCAAGAAACGAGATCATAAAAAAAGTGAGTGCACTCGATTCAAGTCTTGGTTAGAAATGAAGAATAAAAAAAAGAGGTAATTCACTAGCCTTTGTTTAATTTCAATCCAATTTAGTTAATGTCCCATTAAATTCTTGGTGGATTGATAGTGTGGCTTCTGTTCATGTTGTCATGACCTTGCAAGGATTCACAAACAAATGGAGGCCAAGTGAAGGGGAAGCCAAGCTTAGAGTAGGAAATAATAATGAAATCTATGTTGAGTTCATAGGAACTGTTAGGTTAAATTTAGGCACTGATTTTCAACTTATTTTGGAAAATACTTTTTATGTACTGTCATTTAGGCAGAATTTGATTTCAATTTCCTTGCTTGATAAATTTGGATATTATTTTAATTTTAGTAATGGTAAAACTCAATTGTCTTTAAATTCTAAAATTGTTGGTCATTGTATTTTATCAGGATGGTCTATATAGTATATGTTTGGTTGTCAATGACAAATATGATCTTTCAAATATTGTGAATGTTATATTTAAGAGACCTCTCATTAAAAAAAAATCTTTACAGTTGTGGCATAAACGTTTGGGGTCATATTTACTAGAGAAAGAGTTGAAAAATTAATCAAGAATGATATTCTTCCTCCCCTTGACTTTAAAGACCTTGAAACTTGTGTTGACTACATTAGGGATAAATTGACCAAGATTAAGAAGAAAAGTGCAACTCGCAGTATAGATCTTTTAGGAATCATTCCAACTGACATCCTTTTAGAAATCATTCATACTGACGTCAGTGAACCTTATTCACGTACCTTGTGTGGTAATAAATATTTTATTACATTTATTGATGATTTCTCTCTTTATGGATATATTTATGAAAAATCTGATACTATTGAAAAGTTTAAAATTTTCAAAACTGAGGTAGAAAAATAATTAGAGAAAGTCATCAAAATTGATAGGTCTAACCATGATGGTGAGTATTATGGCAAACATGATGTGTCTAGGCAGCATTTGGGACCTTTTTCCAAGTATTTACAAGATTGTGGGATTATTACCCAATATACCATACTTGGTAGTCCCGAACAGAATGGTGTGGTTGAAAGGCGAAATCACACCCTTAAAGACATAATGATGAGCATGATGAGTAAGTGTAACTTATCTGATTATCATTGGGTAGAAGCCATTAAAACGGCTTCATACATTCTTAATAGAGTTTCAAGCAAATCTGCTCCAAAAACACCTTTTGAGTTATGGACCAATAGGAAACCAAGCTCTAACCATTTTCGAGTCTGGGGTTGTCCTACTAAGGTCAAAATCTATAACCTTTTTGAGAAAAATACTAATCCTAGAACTACTTGTTGTTTCTTCATAGGTTACCAAGACCATTCAAAAGGATATCGGTTCTGTTGTCCTACAGGTGGCACTAAAATTGTTGAGTCCTTAACAACAAAATTTCTGGAACTTGATGTTGCTTTTGTTGGTTGCTCACAACCTATTAGTGGACATGAGCAAGATAAATTTGTTTATATTCCTTTACCTGTTGTGCAAGAGAATATTAATCCTGCTCCTGTTGTTAATTTTTCTGCTCCAGTTGTTGATCCTCCTGTTGTGCAAGAGAATATTAATCTTATTCCTATTGAGACTCCTCAACTTTTAGTGTCTAATACTAAAATTTCCTTGAGAAGGTCTACAAGACCAAGGAGACCTATTATTTCTGATAAATATTATGTATATCTTTGAGAAAGTGATTGTGAAATTGTTGATCCTGTAACATACTATGATGCTATTATTTATTCTCAATCTGATAAATGGGTAGGTGTAATGAAAGATGAGATGTATTTTATAGCACACAATGAAGTGTGGGAGCTTGTTTATATAATGCAACCTGAGGGTTTTAAGGAGAGTGGTAAAGAATATTTAGTTTGCAAGTTGAAGAAGTCTATCTATGGTCTCAAACTGGTTTTTCGTTAGTGGTACTTGAAATTTGATGAGATAGTAAGTTCTCTTAGTTTTGTTGAGAACTAGATGGATCAATGCATATATCTTAAGGTCAATGGGAGCAAATTTATTTTTTTTGTTCTTTATGTTGATATTTTTCTTGCAAGTAATGATTGGGTTTATTTCATGATATTAAGCAATTGTTGTGCAAAATATTTGACATGAAAGATCTTGGGGAAGCATCTTTTATGTTATTCATCGGGATAGAAGTCGTGGATTTTTGGGACTTTCTCAAAGGACATATATAGATCATGTGCTTGAAAGATGTAATACGTATAATGTAAGTTTGGGGATGTATCTGTTGTGAAAGGCGATAAATTCAGTCTAAGCCAATGCCCCAAGAATAATCTTAAGGAGGAGTCTATGAAGAATATACCTTATACGAGTGTTGTTGGTAGTTTAATGTATGCACAAGTTTGTACCAGGCCATACATTGCTTTTGCAATTAGTGTTCTTGGCAGATATCTTTCCAAACCAGGATTAGTTCATTGAGTGACAACTAAGAAATTTATGAGATACTTGCAAAGAATAAAAAATTACATGCTTATTTATAGGAGAGTTGATGGTGTTGAAGTGATTGGTTACTCAGATTCAGATTTTGCTGGGTGTCAAGATGATTTAAAATCCACTTCATGATATATTTTCATGTTAGTTGGAGAAGCAATATCATGGAAGAGTGTTAAACAAACTCTCACAACTTCTTCCACTATACAAGTTGAATTTGTAGCTTGTTATAGAACTACAACTATATGGCTAAGAAATTTTATTTCAGGACTTATGATTGTTGATTTCATCTCTAGACCACTAATAATTTACTGTGATAATAACGTAGTTGTGTTCTTCTCAAATAACAACAAGCATTCTACGAGGTCTAAACGTAAGGAAGTTAAATATATTTTTGTTAGCGATCTTGTGAAGAAAAGTGACATTGTGATCAAACATATTGATACATAATCAATGTTTGTTGATCATTTAACCAAGGGACTGAGACATGTAACTTTTAAGAAACATGTTGACAACATGGGCATTTTGGGGTCTTTTGATGTACTTGGTTAGTGGGAGTTTATTTATGTGTTAAGAACTTTAGTATTGATTTAATTCCATATGTGATATTTGATACTCATTATAGTTGAGATACATCTATTTGATGAATAATAAATATTTGAAGATTATCCTTGTTGTTAGCATGATATTCTTGCTATGTTATATGTGTACACATTTATGACATGTCATTTTATACAAAATCTTAAGACTTGGTGTATATCTTAAGTATGATTATTTTGTCAATTGAGTATGTCTGTGATTACAGTATTTGATAAAATCTTGTTATTTTAAGTTTGGAGACATACTAGCTTATTGTTGAAGCTAATGGATTTCTCTAGTTTATTGTTAAAGCATATTGTTAAAGAGAAATCATTTGGAGTACCGATAATGAAAATAGCATGTTTATCAAATCACACATTGAGATGTTATTTTCTTGCTGCACTGCCACATCTTGATCCATGTCAATAGAATTATTATTTTTTGTAATTATGGATTGGTCTTATGTCAATAAAGGATGTAAAGACCGCCATAGTTTGAAAATAGTAGTTTTATTGGATCAGGTTGTGTTTGAAATATTGTCTCAGGACCATATTATTTTTATTGTAACCACATTGAGTTTTGTTTGATTAGCCCAAGAGTCATTTTTAAAAATATATATATTATTTTATTTTATTTTTAAATGACTACAACTAATGTTGTCTAAGTAGGAGAATGTTGAAATTTTCCCATATTGGACTTTTATTAATTGATAGTTAATTTTTAGTTTGTGAAAAACGGGCTGAATTTATCGTCCAATGAGATGATGAGCTCAATATTATTAAGTGATCTATTTTTATGGGTCTATGTACATCTTTTAATTGATGTGGTTGAGGCAGTTAAGTGTAAGTCTTAATCTAATTGTGGCCCGTAATGGGAGAGCCCATTAGATTTCATTATAAATAGCAAGCTAGGTCCCCTTTTTACTTCATAACCCTAATTTGGCTTGTCCCATTGAGAACCGCTTATTGCTTTGAAGAAGGAGAGGAAGACCTTGCCCTTTCAAGAAAAAAATACAAAGGTCAAATATCATGACTCATACAAGTATGATCTAAACCTATATGATCTAAATCTTGTATTTGAATGTAGGAGTTCTAGATTCCATATACGAATCTTTAAAATTTCTTACAGGATGATGTAAGCTAGGTTTCACAACAAAATGAATGATAATTTTATTGTGTACTATCTATTGTATGCATTGAAAGACAATGGTTGAGAAATTTAGGTTAGAATCAATTATTGAAGATTTATTGGATGTACAAGAACAATGTATTTGGTTTGGTATATTATTGATACTGATTTAATTCTCCAAAAAGTAATTTGGTCTTGAATCCTACGATATTTCTCATGCTTAAATGTAGACATTTCTTATATCTATTGGTAATTTTTTTAATCATGCCCCCGTCTCCTCCCCAATATAAAAGGTAGAATCATGGCTCTATTCTTGTGTGGAGTGTGTATTTTGTAAATGCATGTGTGGATGAACCATATAGAAAATATAGGGTAGACTTTGTTCTTATAGGATGACAAATAAATCCATTTTGGTGTATAATTGACCTTCCCCCAACTATGTAACACCCCCCCTTCACATGGCATAATATTGTCCGCTTTGGGCCCACTAGCCCTCACGGCTTTGTTCCACCCAGTATTCCTGGAAAAAGGTCTTATGCCATGTAAGGCAAGGGGCTTACTAATAAGCCCAGTCACTTTACCCTCCTTAAGCAATGTGGGACACCAGAATCTCACAATCCACCTCCCTTAGAGCTGCAAGTCCCCGTGCAGCAGCTCACCAGCTACCTGTCCGCCCACTACACGCAAACACGTCAGGGGCCCACACTCGATCCAAGCGAGAGTTGGCTCTGATACCAACTTGTAACACCCCCCTCCACATTGCATAATATTGTCCGCTTTGAGCCCATTGGCCCTCACGGCTTTGTTTCTCCCAGTATTCCTGGAAAAAGGCCTTATGCCATGTAAGGCAAGGGGCTTACTAATAAGCCCAGACATTTTTCCCTCCCTAACCGATGTGGGACACTAGGATCTCACAATCCACCCCCTTTAGGGCTGCACGTCCCCGTGCAGCAACTCACCAGCTACCTACCCGCCAACTACACTCGAGCACGTCAGGCGCCCACACTCAATCCAGGCGAGAGTCGGCTATGATACCAACTTGTAACACCCCCCCTCCACATGACATAATATTGTCCGCTTTGGACCCACTGACCCTCACGACTTTGTTCCTCCCAGTATTCCTAGAAAAAGGCCTTATGCCATGTAAGGTAAGGGGCTTACTAATAAGCCCAGTCACTTTACCCTCCCTAACCGATGTGGGACACCATGATCTCACAATCCACCCCCTTAGGGCTGCACGTCCCCGTACAGCCGATGTGGGACACCAGGATCTCACAAACTAACCACACGCACACAAGTATAAATGAAACAAAAAGGAAATTGCAAAGAAAAAAATATAATTTCCATCTTGTTTTAGCAGTGTTCCATTGTTAAAACTGATGAGGGAATAACCTCTGATGTGTGAAGTCCTAAAGCATCCTTTTGTATGTTTTTTGATTGGATCCATTCTTATTATGTTGCTCCCTTCTTGTTATCATGATTTTCCAAATTCATATGCGATGTTTTGTTCCACAGGACTATGCCAAGCTTCCTGGTGATGCAAGAGACCAAAATAAGCATCCTTAATGATGCAAGTGGCATCATTAAACCTAGAAGGTAGGAAACAGAAGCTATTTCTTGATTTTAAGTTTATTCAATTCAACTTAACAAAGCATAATTCATAATACTTGGGCTGCAATTGTGCATTATGTAATAAAATTTTTTTCCCTAGGTTGCAACAAATATATCTTTATTATGACCTTGTCATGCCACTTACCTAAGTAGATTAATCTTTGTTGTAGAATGACCTGATTGCTTGGTCCTCCAGGATGCGGAAAGACCACCTTATTGAAAGCACTTTCAGGAACCTAAGAAAATCCCTCAAGGTTTCCTATTTCCTATATACTTCATCTTCATGATTATAAGACCTTAGAAAATCTAAGATAAACACTATGATGACTACTTTAAGGATTCTATAATACAATAGATTTGTAAATTTACATATGGTTCTCACCAGTGAAAAGGATCAAGGAATCTTTGTTATACTGTATAGAATCTCACTCAAAGTTTTTAGTTTCTGGGTGATAATATCTTGTCCGTCTATCTTGCATAATGGCAAAGCTCCTCCCTCTCTCGTAGTTGTGCATATTTCTCGTAAAATTTGGATTCTACTAGTCATTTTGCCTAATTACTCCAAGTAATAGAAATGTTTTACAAGCGGTTCATTCTCATTTAGTATTAGCATTGTCGAGAGAACTTTTTAACCTAAGTTCTTGAATAATGTGATTTCATTTTTTTTTGTCATGCATAGAAAATGGATAATGATTTGACTTACTTTTCTATCTTTCAAAACGTTAAAAATGAAAAATAATCACTTCTTACCATAGTTTTGGTTTGTTCATCTATCGTGTAGCAGGTTATAGGGGATATTTCTTACAATGGATACAAATTAGAAGAGCTTGTGCCACAAAAAATTTCTGCTTATATAAGGCAAGATGACTTGCACATTTTTTAGATAACTCTGAGGGAAACACTTAATGTTTCAGCCCGCTGTGAAGGTGTTGGGAGCCGAGGAGGTATGCTTGCTTTGAGTCCCCAACAATGTTCATTTTGGTTCTTGACAAGTTCAAGAATTCATAATTACAAAAATTAGTTTATGTCTAGAAGATATTATAACCGAGGTCAGTAGAAGGGAAAAGGAGGCCAAAATTGTTCTATATCCAGACTTTGATACTTATATGAATGTAATGAAAATTATATTTGATTTTAATAATAAGAACACATCTTCTACTTATATGTTTGAGTCTTCTAATGTATAGCATTGTAGATTAGAACATGTTAATTTTAATACTTTGTGTAAATTAATGAATTAGAATTGTTGCCTAAATTCAATATTGATGCAAATAAATGTGAAACATGTGTTGAACCAAAATTAACTAGAGCATCATTTCATAATATTGAAAGAAGTACATAACCTCTAGAATTAATTCATAGTGATACATGTGATTTGAAATGTGTTTAAACTAGAGGTAGAAAGAAGTATTTTGTTACTTTTATTTATGATTGTATAAAATATTGTTACGTGTATTTACTAAAGAGTAAAGATGAAGCATTAGAAAAATTTATGCATTATAAGAATAAGGTTGAGAATCAACTTGGCAAAAAAAAATAAGGCAATAAAAAGTAATCGACGTGGTCAATATGACACACCTTTCGATAAGTTCTATCAAGAATATGATATTATTCACCAAACTTATGCTCCTTATACACTTCAGCAAAATGGGATTGCTAAACATAAAAAGTAGAACATTAAAAAAGATGATGAATGTCATGTTGATTAGTTCAAATTACCTTAGAACTTGTGGGGGGGGGGAAGCTTTATTTTCAGCAAACCATATTTTAAATACATTACGCCACAAGAAGTTAGACAATACCCTTTATAAATTATGGAAAGGCATGAGTCATTCTTATAAATATTTAAAAGTGTGGGGGTGTTTGGCTAAAGTGATGGTTCATATTCCCAAAATGATCAAAATATGACCAAAGACCATTGATTGCATATTTATGAATTATGCAATAAATAGTAGTGCATATTGTTTTCTCATGCATAAATCTGATATTCCTAATATACATGTCAATACAATCATTGAATCTAAAAATGCATTATTTTTTGAAAATGTATTTCCTAGTAATAATACATGTGATGGTAGTTCTCTTAAAAGAATTCATGATACTGCAACTAGTAATATAGATAATGAGTCTATAGATGAAAAAAATGAAGAGACATTTAGACACAATAAGAGGTAAAGGACTTCCAACTCTTACTGTCCTGATTTTTTAACATATTTGTTAGAAAATAAACCTCAAAGCTTTAATGAAGCGATGTCCACTCCTGAAGTACCTATGTGAAAAAAAGCTATAAATATTGAAATTGAATTTATCATGCAAAATCACAACTGGGAGTTCGTAGATCTTCTTTTGGGAAGTAAACGATCGGGGTATAAATAGTTTTTCAACAAGAAAATAAAAATTGATGGATCAATTTATAAGTACAAGGCTAGACTTGTAGCTAAAAGTTACAAGCAAAAAGAAGGTATTGATTACTTTGATACATATTCTCCTGTCACGAGAATAAAATCTATTTGTATGCTCATAGATATTCCAGCGTTGTATAACCTTGAAGTACACCAAATAGATGTGAAAATAATTTTCCTAAATAGTGACTTAAATAAGAAAATTTATATGGACCAACCTGAATGATTCATTTCTCCAAGACAAGAGAAGAAGATGTGTAGGCATGTTAAATCACTTTTATGGTTTAAAGCAAGCACCAAAACAATGACATGAGAAATTTTATAAAGTAATGATGTCAAATGGTTTCACAATTAATGAATGTGATAAATTGTGTCATTGTCAAATAATGGATATGTCATTGTTTACTTATATGTGGATGATATGCTTATTCTATATAGTAATAATGATTTTATTAAAGCTACTAAGAAAATATTATCTAGTAAGTTTGATGTGAAAGATTTGAGTGTTGCAGATGTTATGCTAGGAATTAAACTTTATATAACATGTGGCAGACTTATATAATCTCAATCACATTATATTGAGAAAATACTTGAGAAGTTCGATAAAGATGTCAATGGGCCTTTGGTCCAATGATACTCTTTGTTTTGTAAAAGATTTACCTTCTTAAGGTCAAGGATTCAAGTCCCCCTCCCCCTCCCCCTTCCCCTTCCCAAAAATAAAAGTTTGATAAAGATGAAAATAGTAATGCTAGAACACTAGTTGATATAAATCTTTGTTTGTCTAAAAATACTAGTTAAAACATATCACAATTGAAATACTTTCGTATTATATGCAGTCTAATGTATGTCATGAGCTACATTAGTCCGGATATAGCATACTCAATTTGTAAATTGAGTAAATATATGAGTAATTTAGTATTAGACCATTAGAAGGCAATTATCAGGATTTTTAGATATTTAATATATACCTTGAATTTTAGATTGTACTATACAAGATATCCAACTGTACTTAAAGGGTATAGTAATACTAATTAGATATCTGATATAAAGGATATAAAATTCACAAGTGATTATGTTTTTACACTTGGTAGTGCAGTTGTATCTTGAAAATCTTCTAAACAAATGTTTATTTTCAAATCCACGATAGAATCTGAATTTATTGTTTTAGATAAAATATGAGAAGAAGATGCATGGCTTCGCCAATTTCTAGAGGATATTCCAATATGGCATAAACCTGTGTCAACAATTTATATACATTGATATAGTCAATTTGTAATTGTTGGGGCACAAAATGACATGTACAATGATAAGTCTAGATATATACATCATAGACATAACACCGTTAGACAATTGCTCTCAAATGAGATTATTTCTATTGAGTATATAAAATCAAAGAAAAATCTAACATATCCATTTACCAAATGTTTGACGAGAGAGTAGATAAATTATACATCGAGGGAAATAGGGCTAAAGCCTATGACTTGAGAGTCACTTTAATGGCAACGCAACCTAATTGACTGGAGATCCCAAGATCTAGGTTCAAAAGGACAACTAAATTATGCATAATTCAAAAGAAGCACTAGGAAGATAATCTTTCTTGTCTATTCTTATGATAAACTAGTGCTACCTACAGAGTTTATTAGGGCAAACTATACTTTTAATGACTTTTATACCTTGGAAATCCAAGTAGGATATTGCAGGATATTCCTAACAGGAGTCACCTATATGGGTGTGAAGGACTGCTTCTGTGAGAATTTATAAAGACTGAATTCTCTAAAGTATTCATGAAAACCAGAAGTTGTTCAAGGTCAAAACAAACACAACGATGAGAATCAATTGCGTTAGGAAAGACACTGTGGGAACTCTGTTTAATCTGAATTATCAAACAGCTGAATAATTCAAGACATCATGTTCACTATTTAGCCGGTAAATCCAATGGACTTTCACTAGGGAAGGTTCAAGGTCAAAAGATACCTATCTCAATGCACGACCTTTCCAAAAATGTGATCTCTATAATGTGTCAACATTATTATTTGCATACTAATAGCCAATTTTTCTTTCATGTGAGAGATTGTTAGAACAAAATAATTTTTTAAGTATAAAAATTGAATTTTTAGTCGACTTTAAGCCTAAATTAAAATGGAACCTGTTCGTGGTTTCGAGTAAATTTTCATAGTTTCGTGTTCTACTCCGTGAGGAGAATATTATTCACTTACCCAAATTAAGTAAGAAATGAATGAGAAAATAAATTCCAAAGTGACCCTCTTAAAATGTGAAAATGGAGATTGTGCAATGTGATATTTGACACCAATCACACATTGGTTGAAAAAAAAATTCTACACGGGCATATATAGGCCAAGGTTGCTCTCTGGTATTTTGCCCCATGGGATACCATAATTTTTTGAGCAAAGCATGCGTCTACATGCCTTCGGTTCAACAACACGCACCTGTCGCCCGCCTCGCCACGATCCAACCGAGGCAGGCTCAGGCTCGGGCTCGGGTGTGGGGGTGTGTGTGGTTTAGGCAAAAAATTCATTAGCGAATTGTGCGTGAATTTTTTAATTCGAAATTTAATTTTGATACTCATTGGATTTAAAATTCGCACTGGTTTAGATTATTGCTCCTTTCAGTTCCGAATTTAAATTGTATATGTTCAAGAGTGAACAATTATTGAATGGTGTCTTTTAGCTACATGTGTCTTCTAGGTTGTGTCTTTTCGCATGGTCACTATCCGAAACAGTCACCAGTTTGTTTATATAAGTCCAAGTTCATTACCATTCTGAAAAAATCATTTTCGAAGTTAAGGCAAGCATTAGAACATTACATTTCGGCATTAAGGCAGTCTGCATCTGAAGAGTATCCAACATAATTCTGGTTCACTAGGCGAGTAAATTGGAATGCTACTTCTATTCGCGTGAAGATCATTGTATCTTGAGAGGCAGATGCTTTGATTTCTAAAAGCATCGTATGTGGAGGCGAAATATGTCTCAATAATATAGTGTCAAACACTAACTTTGATTTATTTAAAGTTCAATAACTGTTCATGTTCTGCAAACAAGTCAATTTATTCATTGTTTAAATTATAAATGTATTATGTTACTGTTCTGTTCGTATCTGTAACTGTTTAGTATTTATAGCTGTTTCGTTCTTCACTATTACTGTTTTTTCTAATTGCATGATACAAATCAAAAATTTTAATAAGTAATTTTATTATATTTGGAATACCACAAATAATAACGGTATCATATTCTAAAAAGAAATTACGAAATATATACAAGATTCACATGACAAGGTTAATAGATTATCCAAATCTTGACATTAATAATGTCCACATGTGATAATTAAAGTATCCAAATCTTGGCAAACATAATTAATGTATCCAAATCTTGACATTAAAGTATCCAAATTTTCTGTTATTTAAATTCAGTGAAGGTAACAAAACCTCCCACCATAAAAAAGACCAAAATCCAGGTCCATTTTAGTGAGAGAGATCCATGGCGAAAGTAAATCTATCGTTCTGCTGTCTCACATTCCTCCTCTGGGTGGTTGTTTGCTCTGGCTCTGAGGAATCCCTATGGGGGCAAAAAGAGGCAAGTGCACACACTCACATTACATCTTAAAAAGGGGGATACGACATTCAAATCAGGTTAAAATCTGTCTAATATGACAGAGTATCTTAAACTAGAATACGAGTCTTTTGAGTCTCTTCAATTGTTTGTTAGTGGACTTTAAACCGAATGTGTTAATAATATAATAGGAGTAATTCGTATTTAAAGGCACAATGTAATATGAATGTTTTTTTGGAGGAATGTTGGTGGCCGTTGAATGAGTCTATTTAAACCATTAAAATAAAATATGTCAGATAATCAGATAGAACTTTTAAATTTAGATTCAGAACAATCAAAATTCGATCCATTAACAGGCTTACTAATGGCTTTCAAACAAATAAACGAGGCATGTGCATTCCCTTTGGTCTATCACAACTTCCTTACTAGATTAAATTTTGCTATGGAAAAGTTACTTTTTAGTATCCTATCTTTCTTTTTTTCTATCACAAATAATAAATGTTTATTATTTGTTGTTTTAGTTTGTTTCATTACTTTCACAATTAATGGCTACAAATAATTCAAAACAAGATTTACAACTGAGAATCATTTTTCGGTCTGTTATTAAGAAGTTAAAGTTTGGTACCATAGACTTAGGCATCCCATATCTGTTACGTAGTTAAAAATTACTAGTATAGTTTTTTGACTTAAATATGTGTGACCTAATAATAGTCATTTGTTTGATGCAGTCCAAAAAGTGGTGTGTGTCGAAGCTAGCTGTTCCTCATGATGCAATGCAGAAATTCATAGACGACAACTGCAAAAAATTGGATTGCACAGCTATAAAACCTGGGGGTGGATGTTACAAGCCCGACAATTTGTACAATCACGGATCTTATGTCCTTAATCAGTATTATAGGGCTTATGGTGTTTGTCCGTCCGATATCGGCACACTGGCAATCACCAACCCAAGTAAGTCTTTTTTGTGTTGATGGGAGACCCACTTAAATATAATGGTTTTCACTTAAATTCATGACAATTGAACTATCGTTTCGAAAAGGTGCCTTAGAGGAGAATCTAAATCCGCATCTCACGATATCAAATTCTTCTAAATTTCTGATCTTGTGTGTACTTACTGAGGCAGGCTTCGGTCCATGCCAATACAAATGAGTGGTTTGGTAATGCAGCTTCGGGGTCGTGGCTTTAGAATAAGAACCAAAACAGAGAAATGTATAAGCTTTTAAGATCACCAAATAACCATAATGGAAGACTATATTGGAAGAAATTTCAGGGATAACTTTTTGTGATACACTTGTTTCGCTTCATCCCAATCTTCTTGTCTGCTGGGGGAAGTAAAAGGCGTGGTACATGCAACTAAATGTCACTTGGGGCGTGTTTGGTGATTCATATAGAGGGATTAGAT
>CAUOFW020007947.1:0-310000 GCA_963454935.2 Ilex paraguariensis | reverse complement strand
AAAGGAGCAAGAAGAATAATCCATCCAAGACGACAAATACAAAGGCAGGGCTCGTGCTAAAGATGAAAGTATTTAGTTTATGTACATAATGAAATGAAAATGGAATACCAAAAGGGTATCGAAGAACTGCTATAGCCCACTTCTAAAAAGCACTTATTCTCACAATGATACTAACAGCAATAATAATAGTAGTTATTATTCTCACAATGATACCAGAGCAAACTATCTGGTGCAGTTGCTTTTAGACACATACAACCGAGGTGAAGTGGTTAAGCACCATCAAATGCACTTTTTTACAACACGCTGGAATAAAAGATACTGAGATCGACAAATCAAGAATCCATCAATCAATTTTGCACGAATAAATGCAAAGCACCATCAAATAGCCTTTGTACAACATTCTGGCCTAAAAGATACTTCTATCTCCAAAACAAGAACTAATTGATTCTGTCCGAATAATTGCAACTTGTTTTTTTGCTTTATTGAGAATATGAGATGGGGCTAACAAGGAAATTGTCTTACTCCCTTCAAAAATGGGCAGGCTAGCCACATGCAAAGGGATTAAAGGACCACCATCTGTGACTCAGGGTATCAAGATGCTGCTATCAAACTAAAAGATTTTCCAGCCAAAAGATTTTACAGAATATATCTCACATACACCTAACCTAAGAATAAAGAGAGCCAATCTTCGTGATCAAGCAATAAAAAGGCATAACACAAAAAGAATTAACCCACCCAAGAGAGAGGAACAGAGTATAGGGATAGAGGTGGTTGAGAATTGGGAACAGAAGTTAAATAAGTCTAGATTTGACACTTTGCACAGCAGTAGCCAAGAACTACTAATGTACAAGTAGTGATAACATCAGATCTCTAGGTTTTGCTTGCACTTCAATACAGTTGGATGAAGACAACAATATCAAACCACAAAAAAACTCATTGTGGTGCTAAAATATAAGATCAATGATTCAAATCTTGAAAACCTTGCACAACCCCCCCCCCCCCCCCACCAAAAATTGATGAAGAGAGAGTAAATTATTACTCTATAGCAAAAAGGAAGTTGAAAACATGGGTGTAACATTTGACAAAAACTTAAGTGATGCCAAACACAACCATAGTTCGCACATACTAAACATATAGATCAAACTGAGCACCAAAAAGGGGATGAAACGATGAAAAGGTGGTGCTTTTGGCTCCATTTTTACTCATTTAAAATTCAAATTTTGCTTGACTTATCAGCATTATATCATTTGACCAGCATTTTATGTCCCATTATTCGGTCAGCCTAGCATCGACCTATAATTTATGACGTACTTTTCAAGGATCCAAGTACTTGGTACCCAAAATTCTTTCTATAAGGAAAATACGTTCGGCCAGGCTAAATCTTGGATCCGTAAACGAACAAACGAGAACGAAGACAACAAAAGGGGCATCAAAAAGAGACTAATTAGAACAAATTCATGCAAGAGCATCAAGATCCAGTAAATTTCTTCCCAAAGACAACTGAAATAGGTAAGTCAAAGAACTTCTCTATCCTCAAAAGATTCTCAAACATGAAGAGACACGATAGTCAAGACTAGATCCACTCAGCCGTACACAACACAAACAACCAAGGATCAGATCTAGTCCATTACAGCATTAAAGAACAACCACCATCACTGTACGAAAACGAAAATGAAAAAACATTACACAAGAGATATGTACCTGTAATGGGAAAGACAGAATCCCCGCAGCGACTTCAGAGAGTTAGAGCGAGAGTTGGAGAGGGTCTGTTTGGGTTGGCCAAACGTTTGCGAGTCTTACCCTTAGACTTCGGGGCCGTATTTATAGACGGACGGTCTCGTAAATCATGGGGATATTTACAATTGATCCCCCTATAACATGAGTCAAATTTTATTGCGTACCCAAAATTTAAAGTGGAACATTCAAGTCAACGTCTTATTGAGTTCCTGTTCAATCCTTCTATCTAACTTTACATACTTGATGTAAAGGAATAGAGCCAAGTGATCAAACAAGACACTCACTAAGAATGATAGATTGGTTCTAATGAACAAATACAATCACATTCAATAGTTATGAACCTCTGATCTACTTAAAAAAAATGTTAAATGAAAAAGAGGATTGAAGACAACCAAGACAGTAATTAATGGTTAATAATCACTAGTGAGGAAAATACACATACACTTGCTAATAAATAATGTGTTAACGACATTATTTTATTCTATTCGACTAAGTTAACAAATTGAATTAACTATATATATCAAATTGATACACAACTCATACTTAAAGGGCCCAAATTGTAAATTGTTCCAATAGTCACAAAGATTTTTTTTTTATTTAACTCAAAATTTCGCAGTATTGGCGGGGTCCACATTTAATGGGGGTTGTTGGTTTCTTAAGTGAAATCTAGGCGTCCATGGCCCACGGTGTTGCGGCAATCGACGGTTGTGATTGTTTAGAGTGGGTGAGTGAAAACGACAGATTCACCCCCAAAGAATCGAATTACGGTAATTCTTATTTCAGTAATGCTAGATGAATTTAAAAATTAAATTTAAAAATTAAATTTGATAATCTCAATTATTGAATAGATAGTGGGTCCTAATAAATGATAGGACCCACAATAAAATTAATTATTATAATTATCAAATCTAATTTTTAAATTTATTTTTTAAATTCACGCAACAGTACTCTTCTAATTTCTAGGGTATTACTGGCTATTACAAATGTGTGCCATTTACGAAGTCCGAGCTAGTGTTCACCAACCACTAACTACCACCAACCCCCGATGTGGGTGTGGTGTTGGTTGGCTTGGCTCGCCGTCAACTGCTTAACTTTAACGGCTCGGCGCTTGTGAGCTAGTTATGTTACTTATGTACTATGTAAACGTACTTGGCTATAACGACGCTTCAAGTCACGAAAAAATATAAAATTGAAGTATACAAAAAATCGATTTAATTATATTAAATATTAATTTTTTTTATTTTTTTAATTATATAATTCAAAATTAATTTGTACCAAGTATTTTTATTTTTAAAAATTAAAATATATAAACTCAAAAAAATATTAACATGTGTATATTATTGAATATGAACAATGTCTAAATTAAATGATTCAACTTGTGTTAAAAATATGTAATAAAATTTAAAATTTTGGCACAATATTAAATGTGTATGGTGGTGTTATCCTAACAATAATATTAGCAAAAATATGTAAAATAAATAATACTAGTTATTGTCTGTCCCTGAAAGCACAAAGTAATAAAAAATAATAAACAATAAATATATTTGTATTCATATTCAAAATCAAATAACAGATATAGAGAATAGATAAATGAATTTAAATATCGATTTGTAACGGGGGTGAGAGGTAGTGGGCGACAGTGGTGGTGGTAGGAGATGGTGATGGTTACGGTGAGTAGCAATGACCGTGGTGGCGGTAGTGGTGGTGGGGGGGCAAGGGCAGAGGTGGTGGTGGCGAGTGATAGTGGTAAAGATAGTGGTAAGGCGATTTCAAACACTATTTTTTAAAAAAAAAATATTTATGTGAAATAATTTCTAAAAATACTTTTAAAGAGTTACTACAAACACACCATTAGACTCTATTTTTATTATTAAATTTAAGGCGTTAATATTAGTCGTTAAATTAATTTTAAAATAAAATTTAAAACAATCTCAATAGTGAATAATAAAAGTCATTTTATTTATCTTTTAATATTTAAATTATAAATTATTTTATTATACAAAAAAAATAAGACAAATTTTAATAAATTTATTTGATAATTTTAAAAAAATTCATCTAATAAGTACTAATATTTTTCTCAGACCTTTAATTATAAATATGTTCCATCGTTGGAGAATATACCCCACATAGAGACTCCATGTCACATCCATTAGGATAAAATAAGTTCACCCACAAAAGTATGTCGACAGGACAAAAAAATCCAAAGTAGTGCAATAAATCATACCTACAATTGTAACTCTCTCTCTCTCTCACACCCACGACCCCACGAAACACATGCTGTGGCTCTGCCGACACTTGCTTATGCGTTGTTTGTACATTTACTCGTGTCATTTAAGATTAATAGCTTTACCCCAAACAAGAGCAGGACCACTCAATTTCAAATTTTGTAAAGTTTAAATAAATTTAATCATCTCTTCTCAATGATTGATGTGTACAACTACTGAATTTCTGAATATGTTATTGACACGTTGAATAATTAATTTTGCTCAAACTATTTCTAACTGAGACGATACTATTTCCATTGTCATCGCCACCTCTACTCTCACCCCCACCCCATCGACAACCATACCTCTGTCTCATCTTAATATTATTAGAAAAGTATTAGTTGTTATGCTAAATTGATGTTTTATAAAAATTAAAGATATAAAATAGTTAATAAAGATAATAAAAATATTCAAATGCTAAATAGTTATCAAAAAGTTGAAATTCAATTACATACATAGGTCACTTGTTGAAATTCGATTAGAGGAAGCCAATTAAATAATTTAAAATTATGAAAAAATATGGTTTGAAAAGAAAAAACTTCTCAAACACTCTCCCTCCTGAATTGATTATTGTAATATATAGTACAAATTTAGTGATACGAACACTATTAAGAGAGATTTCTAAAATAAAATAAAAATAGAATTGAGAAAAAGAAATCCGTTTTGAGAGGAATTGAAAATTTCTAGTGGTTCAATTCAAGAAAAACATGTTCTTCAACTTTACAAGAAACTTTATCTCAAAAATTCGACTTATCCATTTCATTCATAAAAAAGTCTTGAAATATAAAATGATAAAAAAATTATATTAATATTGAATCTAATTCATTACTCACCGAAAAAATTATCCACAAAATATCCTTTATCATTAACTCACTCATTAATAATTTTTAATAACCAACTCCTAAAATACATAAAATAATATATTAAAAATATGCATATAACATTTCATTCCCTTTTAAAATTAATTTTTTCCTCAAAATTTAATTTATTATGTATAAGGAGAGGTGGTTAATCTACTTCCATATCCGGTTCAAAAAAAAATATATTTTCATATCCTCGTAACAGTGAACATGATGAACATCTCCATTCACGTGATTAGTGGGCCCTTCGATGTCAAAGTCCAAGGACAAGTGATGTTTGATGCACCTCCATTAGGTGCCTTGTTTCTCACGTGGTAGTATAGGCTTGTGTCCTACTGGTAAATATTTCTTGTCTTATTGCCCCCATTGTGCTAAGTGTCAGATGGAAGGACGTAAGTGGACCAAGTGGGAATGGAGGGTATAGTCTTTATTTTTGTACCTGTTTAAAAAAATTCTGTTTATCCCTGATTCACTGTCGTTAACGGTAATAATTTTTATCTCTATCTCTATCCGTGGGTAAATTTCTAATCTCCGTCCCCTTTTCTCCCGTACCCACCCAAGCCCAAGCTCAAACCTAATTCTAAGTCCAAACTTAAGTTCAAGTCAACATAATTCAAAATTTTAAATAATTCAACAACATTATCTATATATATATATATATATATATATATAAAATAAAACAGAAGTGTGTTTGAATTTTATCTCAGTCATATTTTTCCCTCAAAATATTATCAATCACTTACCTCACCGATCATTCTTTTGTCATACTCAAACATCAAATCACATCCCTCATTTCTATTACATATTTAATTATTTATATATTTTCTCTCTAAAAATATCACACCACTCATTTCTATCATATATTTAATTATTTAATATTTAATCAATTTGTAGTTAATATATTTTGAAAAAATTTAATATAGTGAGATCGATTTTTTGAACATTCAAATTTTATATTTTATCGTACCTTTAGGCACGGGTTATGACTAGTATATAAATTCGAGCGTCTAAAAAATTAATCCCACTAAATTAAATTTTTTTAAAATATATTAACTATAAATTAATTAAATAGATCACATAAATGAGTGATGTAATATTTTTAGGGAGAAAATATATAAATGATTAAATATGTGATTAAAATGAATGATTTGATTTGATGTTTAAGTTTGACAAATGAAAGATGAGTGCGGTAAGTGATTAATGATAATTTTGAGAAAAAAAATATTACTAAAATAAAATTCAAACACATTTTTAATTTATTATGTAGATTTTCAACATAGCCTTAGGGCGGCTGATGGAATAAGCATTTTCAACAAAGGTTTCTTGTGTGATGGGACTTGCCTTAGAAAAAAAATGAAAAGCAAATCTCGAAGAAAATAGCCAAGTCTTTCAATGACAGTAGAAAGAAATGTATAAAAAATACTTATCGAGCGAAAAAACAAATTAAAGAAAGGATAATTCTATTATACCCAAAACAAAAATTGATATCGTAACCAAAAAGAAATCCATACCATAAAAAAAAAAAGTTAAAAGGTTATGCTAGACATTTTTAAAATAAAGTTATAACTTTTTCAGGCAATTCATCATTCACCATAAATTGTTGTGATTGATTGTAAACATATATAATTAGTTTTAATTTCTTTTCTAAAAAGTATAACTAATTTTAAAACATTAAAATTTTTATGATCAATCATATGATTTTATAAATTTTGATATGTGTTGAATTTTTGTCTTTCATACAATTAATTTTAAATCCAACAAAATAAAAATGTTTGAACTTGAAATAAAATAGGTTAATTACACTAGAGGTCTCCAAAATATAGAATTTGTCTCATTTTGTTCCCTAATGTTTCAATTGTATCATTTTGATTCTTAAAGCATTGAATATGTTTCTAGATAGTCTTTCAAGCAAACAAAGTTCAGATTGCTAATAGATCTTTATCATAAACTTATCACGTAATATTTAATCATAAATAAAAAATAATTTTAATAGTTCTTAAACAAAATTTGGGTACTATTGACAAAAAAATATGTAATATAAATAGCTTTTGACCAAAATTTGGATAGCTTATCATCAAAACTGTGTAATTTAGTTAGTTATTTAACTAAAATTTTAATAGAAATTTAGTCAATAGATATCCAAATTATTTTTTTGTTCATATTAAGTATCACGTGACAAACTTATAATAAAAAATAGTTAGTAATTTAGACACTATCTGTTTGAGGGACCATATAGAAATATATTCAATATTTTAAGAATTAAAATGATGCAATTGAAATATTGGATACCAAAATGAGACAAATTTTATACTTTGAGGACCTCCAGTGCAATTAACCCAATAAAATATTAATCCATAGCTCTTTAATTATATCATTAATAGTTGTAAATAACATAAAATTACATCCTTAATTTTCGCTAGAGTTAAAGCATTCCCATTTTCAAATTACAAAGAAATTATAACTTCTTATCAAAAAAGAAAAAGAAAACATAGATTATTCCTCTCGGCTTAGATGCAAGCGAAAATTGTACATGATCCATCCCTAACGTGCGCCTTATGCGCATTATAAACAATCTTACCTTAAACGGTGTTGCTCTCGGTCGGCACGGCGTTTAGGCCCAAAACGCTGTCAACTTACCTCCGGTTAAGGCCCTTCTCGTTAGAGAGAGATGAGTGGATGGTGGAAGCGGTGGCCGGTAGAATTACCCTTAGTTAGGGCTATATATATATATATAACGGGTAACGGCGATGAGATGGGGCGGGAGTAAGGGTAAGTTCATCCCTGCCTTCATCCCCGTACGAATTTATACGGATATCCCTGTATACGTCTACCGTCTAATATATATAGTTTATTCCCGGTCCAAACAAAACGAGTTTGAACGAATACCCGTTTTTTCCCGGTCCACTGTCATCCCTAGCTAGATGTTGGCTGTTGGTGGCCCGTCTTATTCAACTCTTCGTTCATCTGAGTGGTCACGTCTTTTTTGCACCAGATTAAATTTCTCTTTGGAAGGAATTTTTTAATTATGTTAAAGCCTTCAAGTATGAGTAGATTTTTCTCGATTATTCTTTGAACCATTCTTAAAATTCGTCTTGTACCAACTTCAAAAATCTCCAATGAAGCAGACATTAATAAGATTTTTCAGCTCTGATACCAAATGATACGAACAATTTTTTGAGAGATTTGTAAAACAAAATAAAAATAGAATTGGGGAAAAGAAATTCGCTTCGAGGAGGGTTGAAAACCTCCGATGGTTCAATTCTCCAACTTCACAAGAAAGTTTATTTCAAAAATTAGAATATTCATTTCATTGATAGAAAAGCCTTTAAATACAAGATGATAAAAAACTACCTTAATAATTAATCTAACTCATAACTCCACTATCTTAATAACCACCTAAAAATTTACCCACAAAACACTCATTGATTCACTCACTAATAATTTTTCAACAACCAACTCCTAGATTACATAAAAAAAAATATATTAAAAATATGTGCATAACATTTTGCATAGCATTCACATAAGTCTTTAAATCTCAATGTTGTACAAAACAAAAAACGAAGTCGGGCAATCTTAAATCAGGTTTTATCTCCTCACAGTTAGTAAAAAAACCCTTTTAAAATATCTTAGAGCATCTTTTAGCGTTTACTCTTTTTTAAACTTATATTTAATTTTGGGTTAAAAAATTTCTAAAAATATTCTTCAATGTTATATGCAAATTCATGTCAAATTAAGGGAGACTCAATTTTTTGCTCAAATAAAAGGAGAATCAAACCTTTATTCAAACTACTAATAACTAGATTTCATTCTTTTTTAAAGATCTAATGATCATATTTTATCCTACTTTAAATTTGGATTTGTTACATTTAAATTAAGTTTATCCTCTTTTAACTTTGACTTCCTCCATTGGAGTATTCTGTATTAAATCAAACTTTTTACTCAAATGTTGACTTAAATTTGAATAAAAATTTGAGATAATGCTAGAGATACTCTTATTAATTTTCCTCAAATTACTGTAATGAGCATACCCTTAGCAGGAAATACACATGTCCACCCACCCACACACACATGCATATGAGAAGCTGCCTTTCAATTTGATTACAAGGATAACACTACGGTGCTAAAATTTTTAATTTTGGTATCATATTGAAAGTTACTGTTTTTTAAGATTAAGTTACACTTTTTTAAAAGAGAATGTATGTGTTTGGAGGAATTCATGATTGACCATAAAAAAATTGTAATTGATCAAATAATCTCAATTACTTGTGTTGTTTCGGCAGGTGAAACCCTATGCGTATCTTTCCTCAGGATTATATACACGTAACAATAGATATTTTACCTAGAGGGGGACTAAACAAGATTTCAATTTTAGCCCAATAGATTACTAATAAAAATTTAACCCATCATAATTACCTCTTTCCACAATGATATAGCAATAAAAATCTAAAACACCATAACCCATTTTACACATGATGATTAATTAAATTAATTTTTAATTAATTTATTCAAAATTAATCTCACGTCGATCCCAATAACTCAAACCCAATTGGCACACTATGATTGAATATATATCAATCAATTAAATCAACAAACATATAGTGTGCGTGTGTACTAACAATCATAAGTGTGTATAATAAACAAAAAAGAATGCAAATGATTTATTGATACGGAAATCCTCCTCAGAAAAAATAGCGGGGAACCTTCTTGGGTCACAAAAACTTAATCCATTACGCGCTAAATCAACATATAAGTACTTGAGTCTTATACTTCAACCAATACTATGATCAGATGCTCATTCCCTTGTTGTTTTTCCGCCAAAGGCTCTCCTTCGATGTGTAGTTTCGCTTGAACTTCCTTGCCACACAATTTGTTTAGACATTGAACAATCATGGGCACACAAATAATTTTCAGTATGCATACACCAATGAATTTATCACAAACAAAATCATCTTTTCCAAGCTGAGGTTGGGTAGAATCTCTAATGGTAGTCTTTAAATTTAAGGATATAGGTTGTGGTGTAAACTCTCAAGGTAGAAAAAATATTTTATCTCTTAAAAATGTCACATGAGGTTTAACCTAACTATGAGAAAGACTCTTTCTATTTGTAGTTCTAGAGTAAAAGTAATCTTAGTAAATAAGAAAACTCAAATTTGCGAACAAACGCTCAATTGGTGGGAAGACAGTCATAGGACGATTGACACTGGAATAAAAGTCATGTTTCAAACCTATTAAAGACCAGCACCAATTGAGCGACCATGAAAGATCGTTCAAGCGAACTCTGTGCTATTCTCCCGTGACCTTTTCTCGTCTAATTCCCTAAGTCATCAAGAGATCGACTTAACCAAGACTAATGAGTGTAGCTTGATCCCTACTAATTTTTCAAGTACAAAACTTAAAAATTAGTTCTCTCGAGTACAAAAAGGTGTTGGTCAAAGAGGGGGCGGATTGTAACTCAATCTATGTTTTTAAAACTCATAAATGATTTAATTTAAAAAAAAAGAATCACTTAGAAATCCTGATCAAATTGCTTCCAATTTCATTTTTTATCCTAACAACCTAAGTTAAAAATAACCAAGGGTTCATTTTATTTGTCTAGATCATTACTTTGTCTTAAACATGAAGGTGCATATGGAGGTTAAGTGATATTGTTTTGACACTTAATTTCTTCCTTTCAATGACACTTTCCAATCCGAAACTTAATAGCATCATGATCATAAAAAAGATTGAAAATTTACAATGGAGTACACAAAATTAGTTAATTACAAGTGTGATCTAACAAATTATAACTTCACATTCAAAAAATATAATTTGAAATTTAAAAATTATAACTGTTGACTTTTAAAAAGTTATAACTTTTGTAATTAGTCTTAATATTTTAAAATTGATTATATCCTTCATAATTATAATTTATAGTTTAAAAAATTTATAATTTTTGATTGGATATCAAGAATATATCGTGAGCTTAATCCCGTTCTGATTTTTTGAGCTGTCACATCACATAAGATCTTGTGTCTGGATTCTTGACTTGGGGAAGGTGAGATGGGGACGACTGTCACAAAATATGCCGTTGGGTGAGTTGAGTAATAGGCCCAGTTCAGGCATCAATGGAAAGTTACATGGCACCACCCATTTGGTGTATTTTTTGTATTCGCCCCCCTTTTATTTTGAACTAAAGTCAAAGCAGGGGCAGAGTCTGGAAAAATTTTTAGGGTGGTTACGTTATCATGTTTTAATTTTTTTTTAATAGCTCATAAAAGTTTATAAATTTATGTTTATTGAAATTATATTTAATATTTTTTAAACATAGAAAATCAAAATTATATATATATATATATATATAACATGAACAAAAATAATAATAATTAAAACTTCTCATCGAGAGTAGGATTAATTATTATCACTTACAATTGATCATAATATATTTTTATTATTATTTGAAAAAATTACAAATTAATTTTATCAACAATAATTCTTTTATATATAAAATTACGGTTTACTATATAACGTCATACATTTTTATAATGAAATAGCCCTATAATTTTAAAAAATTATAAAATAACATCAATATTTTAAAACATATTCGGACATGTCTGAAATATATCTAAAAATTAACAATAATATTAGTTGCATCTAATTTGAGATTTAATTGATGGAGACCTAATAAATTATGACAATTTGATAAATAATAGAGTTTATTAAATATTAAAACTCACTATTATACTTAATATCGCAACTATTTGACACTATAAATCACTGTTTGCGCATATTCACAGTATACTGTGATATTACCATTTCATTTTCAAATCGATGTGAAATTTTCACATTTCTTATTTCAACATCAAAAGTATCGATGCCATTAGTAGAAATTATTTTTTGTTCAAAATGTTCAGAGTATCCATGTTAGAACCAGTATTACACTACACAAAATCTCATAAACACTAATACTCTATTTGATAGGAATGATAAAAAATAGTAAGGATGAAAAATAGTAAGGATATATTTTTTTCCTTCAAGGATGAAAAATATGAATGATATACTTTCCTTCCTTTATATTTGGTTGGATGGATGAAAAATAAAAATTACCAATTTTTTTTTAATTTTTTTTGTCTAATATTAGGGGTAACAATCGAGTCGAATCGTGTCGTGTCAGATTTGCGGTGAGTCATAAAATTATGAATTTTTTATATTCTTTGTACGCATGTCATGTCATTTTCAAGTTCATATCGAGTTATAATCAATTTCGTGTCATAAAATTCGTGTTGAGTTCAAGTCGTGTCATCGTGTTGGATCGAAAATTTTCACCCCTAGTTAAGATAAATTTTTTTTTTTTCAATTTAAAATTTTTACTTTTATTTTTCAAATTCTTTTATATATATATATATATATATATATATATATATATATAACAAGATACCAAAATACAACAAGATGCAGAATTCATGTGAGATTTAAGAGAATCACAAGATGTAAATATAAGTGTGACAAAATAGTGTTTTGTCTTTATAAAAATTCTTGTTTAAATGAACAAGAAGTAAATACAATTTATAGAAATTAAATACTTACAGTACTAGCACTAAATGGGCTAGTAGTGAAAGAAAATAGATAAGAGTCTCTTCATTTGCATCATTATGAGAGATCTCAGAATACAAATTTACTTTGTGGAGGTAGGAGAGAATTATGTCTCTGGTGTGTAGTGTGGGTTTTAAAAAACCTCTGCTTTCAACTGAAATGAAGTAACCATTTTATAGGTGTAGAGATTACTTAGGGAATCTCTTGCAATGATTTCTTCTTTTGCTTTAACCAAAGGTAAAGACAATTCACTTTAACTTTCGGTGGAAAAGCAAGGGTGAATAACTTTAACTCTGGGTAACTTTTGACTAAAGGATACTAAGTGGGTCCTTATGTCTGAAACATGGTGCAGAGTACTAAGTGGGCCCCTGTTCCGGACAAAAAGAATCTACTTTCGGTGGAGAAAGCAGATTTGGATGGGGTCAGTCAGTGCTTTACTTAGTGGAAAGGACCGAAATAACAGTTGATATCTTGACATTATACGTAATAGACAACTTTTCTTTCTTGTTAGAGGAAGAAAGTAGTGATTGAATCTATCACGCATAAGGAAAAAAATCATGGAGAGGCCGGGTCAGGGGTGAGGTCATCATAATCAACATATGGATCTTGGACATCTGGATCCATATGAGCATATGGATTAACTGAGCCTGTGGAGGATGCTGGTGAAGACGAACCACTACTGGCTGCTTGTTGAAGAAGCTTCTTAGCCATAGCAAGGAGCTCAGAAGACTTCGATTTAGGCTGCTTGGAGGAGCCTGGAGCTTTAGTAGAGTCCTTAGAGTAGGACTGTTTCTATTTAGTTTTGACCTTTGAAGGCTTTTCAGATGCCTGAGGCTGCTCTGGAGTGGAAATCCTGAGGGCTGGCATAGCCTTTGTTGGTGGTGGAGTTAGAGCTGGAAGGATTGCAGCAACAGTTGATACTGTAACTAGCGCTGGGATCTTTACAGGAAACTCCTGTTTGACTTGAGCAATAATGCGATCATGCTAGAACCTTGGCCACCATTTTACACTGGATTACCTGCAAACAAAGTTAGAACAAATTTTCCAAGACCATTTGTAAATCCAGGGAATTTGATATTTACTGAAGAATATTAACAGACTCGTAAAATGAGTTCTGTCATAATAACTAGATTTATAAATAGAGGCAAAGTAGGTGACCTGATCTTGTAGGTTCAGGGGTAGAATTTCAGGTATGGGGCCATGAAAAAGCCACCACTGTGCAAACCAGGCATGGATCTGACTTTTAAAATTCTTATCGAATTGGATAAACCAGGAATGAGTTAATGACTCATCTTGATAGAGGAGAAGTTTATTCCATGATTCAATGTAATCATAATAATTAAACTTCTTTTCATATTCCTCGAGATCTTTGAGCAAAAAAGGATAAAATCCTCATTCTTTGAGAGAGATGAACTTTAAAATGTATAATGAATGATATATTACCTTACTTGGGTTATTCCTATCAAATATGGGTTTGATATGAATAGACTGGGTAAATAATAATATATCTTGATAAAAGGTAAATGTTTTCTCTGAATCAGATGGGATAAAATTTCATCCTGGTTTCAGATAAATATTTACTATATCCTTTGGGTTGCTTAGGTGAGCATGAATGGGTTCAATGACAAACACTGTAATGGGTTCACCTTTTTTAGCATAGTCAACTTTTGGGCCTGTGTGGGCTATGAAAGTTGGCTTGGGCTTAGAGACTAGGTATGGAACAACTAGTTGACTTGGGGCAACTAATTGTGGGCTTGAAGAACTAGCTGGTTCTTTTTGGGCCATTTGAAGAAAAGTGGATGGGGCTACCAAGATAGACTGGACCACTGGTTTTACTGGGATTGGTTTACCAAGAGGTTGGTAACGATTAGCAATTTGGATTGGGCTTGACAAGACTATTGAGCTTGACAAGATTAATTGGGTTTTAGTATCTCTCCCGGCTTTGGAAGAGGTACTAGCCTTACTAAATTTCTTGTCCGTCATGATGTTCCTGCAAAAATTCACGAGTTAGGAAATCAGGTATGCAGTTATTACTGCCTTTAATATATTCGACGTCAAAATCGAAAATACTTAAAATAGACTGTCATTTGACAAAAATCTGCTTACTAGCAATGTTTTGTACATCATTTTTCAAAACATATTTTACAGATATGCAATCAACTCGTACTAAAAATTTTTGATTTAGAATATCATCCTGGAATTTAGAGATACACAGGATAATAAATAAAATCTCTTTTTTTATAGTACTGTAATTCCTTTGAGCTTTATTCCAGATACCAGAGTGGAAATGAACAATTTACTCTGGGGAGTCTGGAGTGAGCTTTTGAAGGAGGATACCACCGTAGCCAATGTCGGAGGCATCAGTTTGGATGATTTTGAAAGAATCAACCAAAGGAATATCAAGGCAAGGTAAAGTTTTGATGAACTGCTTGACTTGTTTAACAATAGATGTATGGACAAAAGTCCAAGGAGGAGGATTTCCTTTGAGCCTGTCATACAGAGGTTTAACGGTTTTCCTAAGATCCTGATAAAAGTCAGAAACATAATTTAGGGAACCTAAGAACCTTTGTAATTGAGTTTTATCCAGAATCTCATCAGGGAACTTATCTGCAAATTGGATAGAACGACTGATGGGAATAATGATTGAGTGTTGTATGTTGTAACCAAGGAACCTTACTACAGTTTGGAACAACTTAATTTTACTAGCTGAGATGACTAGACCATTGTGCCTAACTATCTCAATAAAAGCATGGAGATGCTTCCAATGTTCTTCTATTGATCTGGAGAAGATGAGTATATCATCTAGACTTAGTAATTCAGTAATATTTTCTAAATTTGATTTGAAAAGTGATTATTGACAAATCCTTATATCTCCAGAAGACTGCATTTACAACTCCTTTTGGTCATTATGAATGGAATGTAATGCCATTTGGATTAAAAAATACACCTAGTGAATTTCAAAATATCATGAATGAAATTTTTAATAGTATTAGTCATTTTTCTATAGTGACCCATGCAGTTATATTTAAATCATCTCACTTGTGTTAAATCTCTTCCATTTTAATTTAGTAAATTATTGTTTAAGTTGGTCTATCCTTGTCACCCAGCCTTTGTCTCTCTCAAGAGAATAGTCGACCATTCCCATTGTGTAAGTCCTTGTGTAGGCAGTTTGAGGGAAAACAGACAGGTTCTGAGGGAATCAGTATGTTAGGGGGTATGTACAATGAAGTCAAAATTAAACAAAAATTTATAAAATTAAAAAATTAGATTTAACTATGAGTAGATTGTTTAGATCTAACTCTATGGCTAGCTCATCTAGATCTTCATTAGGTACTATACCTAATATAGTAAATGAAGAAAAACATGAGTTTAGAGAAACAAGAGTAGATTGGACTGGTTGAAATATCCCAAAAGTATCCCATCGAGATATCTACAAAACTAGTTGGCTCCTTAAAGTCTTTAATGAAGAATTACAGGTAAAAACTACTGAACAAGTTTATCCTCTCTTTAAGGATGAACAAAGTTGCCAACTGTTGAGTCCCAAAACCCTTAAAAAACATAGGGAAGAAGGATTTAACTTTATTCACCTTGGTTTAGTGCAAGTAGCTATTAAACCATTAACTCGACAAGAAAAAAATTCAGCAGCCTTGTTAACATTAAGAGATGCTAGGTTCCTTGAATATGAACCCAGTATCGTTGGTATCATGGAAACAAGTCTTCATAAAGGACCAGTTTATTTCAATTGTTTCC
The DNA here is from genome assembly GCA_963454935.2 of Ilex paraguariensis. Lineage (NCBI taxonomy): Eukaryota > Viridiplantae > Streptophyta > Magnoliopsida > Aquifoliales > Aquifoliaceae > Ilex > Ilex paraguariensis. Next base: position 293,820 of record CAUOFW020007947.1, on the reverse strand, counting down.
CTGACTTTACCTTAAGTTTAGGATGCAAAAATACTCCCTTAGTTTTAACCTTAGGAATAAAGCTAACAGGAAGCATCACTAAATTGGTAAAAGAAACCGAATCCATAGTACTTCTCTACCGGATTTATTATAAATGCATTACCACAAACCTGAATGTACATGCATTACAAAAAAGTCATTTAGGTAGTACTACATTGATTCAAGCCAGTTCTAGTCAGTCACATATCCAAGCACCGAAGCAAATCCTATGGAAGGATGTAACGCTCCCAGAATCTTGGATAGTAAAAAATGAAAATTATGATAAGGACAGTGAAAACACAACAACTGACTTAGAGAGCATCCTCCAGTTAGAGGATGGCTCAGTAAGAATCTCCTTTGATTCTGCAAGATCCATTAGATCAAGCAGATTCATAAATAAACCTATTCAAATTTGTGAAGGAAGAAAATCTGAATCTAGTTCTAGACTCTCCAAAAGAGACCAAGAAATAGATAAAGAAATTCAAAGACTATTCAAGTTAAAAGGAATAGATAATTCCTCTTCACAAATTAGTAAGTCGTGTTATACTCCACATCAAAGTATTCCACAACAGGAAAAGGAAGAAGATGATGAAGAAGATTTCACCCCTTCTCCTACTGCTAGTGACCTTCAAAGTAATAACCACCAGTTATTCATGATAAAAAAAGAATCTAGTACCTTATTCATGCCTGATATGAATAATCTTAAGAAAGATTTTCAATCAGCAGAAAATGAATCTAAAAGACAGAAGTACTTTAAAAGATTCAATGATAATCAACAAATGAAATAAGAAAACAGTGGGTTAAGCTAATGTATAAGCTAGAAACTGAAATCTTATTTTTCGATTATTTTGATAACTTCCACAAAGAAGTTAATGTTGTTACACAATACAAATGGAAAACAGAAAAATCCATTGTATCGTCTAGTCACCCTCCAGCAGAAACTATTGTCATTAATCATGGTAAACCTGTTGTTGCCTCTCCTTTCAAACTCTCCTCAGAAGAGTCTGAAAAAAAAATTGTTGAACAAAACAATTTTACTAACTAAAGCCTAATCACTATAGGTAAACAGTTAGATAAAATTGAAAATAAGATTGATGAGATCAAACCAGGTAATAAATTAGAAAAACCTTTAATTCATCTACCTGAGGATCGTGGTAAACTAGGCATAAAAGATAGTCAAAATATTGAGAAAATTGAAAAGTTAATTTCTAAAATGAAGCAGAAAGAACCAGCTTCTCAAAAGAAAGAAAGCTCTTCTCAAATAACTGTCATTAACCAAACTTCTAGTAATTCAGAAGAAGATAACTCAGTAAGTTCATCCGATTCTGAAATAAGTAAATTAGAAGAACAGTTTGGTAATACTCAGATTAACAAATTGATTTTTTCAAATGTTAATCCAACTAGTATCAGTAAAAATTGGTATACCAGACCAACACCTCCTGATCTTCAATTTGAAGAAAAGAATATTAATAATCACTTTTCTGTTCAAGCTAACAAACTCTATGAATGGAACATAGATGGTTTAAGTGAACAAGAAATTCTAAACAAGATCAATCATATGTCTATGGTTATCAACAGTTACGTAACAAATCTAGACCAAGATGAACCTGAGATAGTTGACATTATCACTTCAGAATTTACTGGTATGTTACGTAGTTGGTGGGACAATTATCTCACACAAGAAACCAGAGATGAAATAAAATATGTTGTTATCAAAGATGATGATGGTATGCCAGTATTTGATCAAACCCTTGGTAAAGGTAAAACTGATGGTATCAATACCCTTATTTATACCATTATTAAACATTTTGTTGGTACACCTAGTAATATTGAAGCTAGAATCCATGATCAGCTTAGTAATCTAAGGTGCCCAACACTCAGTGACTTTAGATGGTACAAAGATGTATTCATCTCCAGAGTCATGATTCGCCCAGATTGCAATAAATCTTTCTGGAAAAAAAAATTTGTTAATGGCCTCCCAAATCTCTTTGCACATAATTATTGAATATGATTCCCTCACCTACGGCAATCTTGTCAGTACCATCCAAAAAGAAGGACTTAAGATGTGTATTAATATGAAGCTTAGTAAGCAACTTGTCAATGACAAGAAAAAAGCTAAATATGAAATGAAAAATTTTTGTGAACAATATGGTCTCCCTTCAGTAGTACCTTCTGTTGCCAAGAAACACAAATCCCATAAATCATATAGTAAAAGCAAAAGTCATTATTCTAGAAATAAAAAGACTTTTAGCAAACCCAATTTTTATGAAAATTCTAGAAAACCTTATAAGCATAAAACTTATAAGAAAAAATCTGGAAAACATGCTAGCACATCTAAGTCTAGGAAAGATAAAGATGTCAAATGTTTTAACTGTGGAAAAACAGGTCATATTAGTCCTAATTGCCCAGTTAAAAAACAAGTTAAAAGATTGAATTTAGCCCCACAAGAAGAAGAAGAAATTCTTAAGATCTTTAGGCTAAACAATCAGAATATAGAAAGTTCAGACTCCCATAGTAGTTTTGAAACTGGATCTGAGTATCTCTTAGCATCTGATAATCCTAGTGAACCTAACATTAAGATAGGTTGCAAGGATAGTTGTCTCTGTAAGACAATTAATGTAATAACCAAAGAGAATGAAGAAGAAAACATTCTCATTGAGTTAATCAGTAAAATAGAAGATCTTGAGTTAAAAATAAAATATGTAAAAAAACTCAAAGATCTTTTAGTAAAAAAAGATGATAAGAATACTTCAAGTAGTAAGCAACTTATTAGCTTCAACACAGCTATGGAAATATTTAGTAAAGAGAAAAAGAAAGAACTCACTTTACAAGATCTTCAAGCTGAAGTTAACAAAATTAAATTTGAAATTAAAAAACTAAAAGCTCAAGACAAGAAATTTGCAGAAGCTTTAAGTTTTTTACACACAGATAGCTTTGGCACCAAGAAGGATTTTAATCCTGAAAAACAGTCATTAGTTAATGAACAATCTGAGACAGAATCTCAAGATGGAACACAATTACAGTGGATACCAGTAACCTCCACCTCTTTAGTGGAAAATTTAGGTGTAACGAAGCTAACATCTCACGATGTGTGTTCACAAAATAATGATAGCTATAGAATTAATCTGTATATATATACATATTTTATCATTATATTTTTATATAAAATTAATGTATACATAATATATAGACAAATAAGATACATCTCAACACAAACAATTAATTTTTCATCAACTTTTTTTCTGATTTTTGTGAAATTGATTTTAGTGAATTAGAAGGAAATTTAATACATCCACTTTTTGATCCTTCTTATTTTCATTTCTTACCAAACATGATGTTTTGTTTATCCCTCTAACTTTTCATTCTTCCAACTTTTTATCCTTCCATTTTTTCATCATACTAAACAGAGCATAACGAAATTTTTAATTTTGATTACAATCCGATAAATACATAATTTCTTTAAATGACACCCCTCCCTCACCTTTCCACAAAAAAAAAAAAAAAACCATGAACCCTAAATACTATGGGAACCACGAATCTATGACGTATGTTGCAGAGTTGGTGCAGAACAATGGAATATGTGTAGCTTTGTCATTATTTTTTGTATTAACGGCTCGGATGCTTTTACCTACTCTCTTGAGAAATAGTATCACAGCATCATTGGGCAGGATATCCAACCTTTCCGTCCTTTCATGGAGAAATTAGTATTGAAGTCAATGTTTGGTGAACACCTTGTTGCACAAGGGCAGAATACCCTAACACTGAAAATTGCCTAACCATGTATAACTTGATTTTATGATTCTTGGTATTGGATGATTTTCAGTGTGCCATTCGTCAATTTCTCTCAATAATAATGTTATCTGCATCTAATTTGTTGACATAATTTACTAATTTAATTTATTATAATTATTAGATTGATTGTGGGTCTCAATAAATATTTTTTTTTTTTAGGGGGAGGGGGAGAGGTGCTTAAACATTTGACTTCAAGAAGACAAAGTCTTCATAAGACAATGAGTACGATTAAACTAAAGGCTTGTTGATAAATTATGAAACTCATTGTAAATCCAATAATTATGAATGAATAAGTGAACAAATTAAATCATTTCTCTTTTTCTCAATATTGGTAAAACACCAATCATAAATTCAAGTACCTAATGGAGTTGGTTGTGGTACAAAACAAAAACTCAGAAGTCTTGTGTCTAACTCTCGTCAGTGAAACTCTCGTGCGACCAATACCGTAGTAAGCGGATACTTACATTTATTCGGGGTTTACTCTATGGTGTAAGTCTTATGTGGTCTTGCCTTAAAAATGATACTTATTAATTACCAAAAAAAAAAAAGAAGAAAGATGTTTTGTTTTCTTAATTGGTGTCACATATATTTTTGTTGAGTAATGTTACATAGACTTAGAAAATTAACTTAAAATTCGGACTTGATTATGTGACTGTTATATTTGTCATTGATTTAACTTGTGGGTCCAGTATTTATTGAGATTCACTATCTATTCATTGGTAATCATTCATCAACTTAATTTTTTAACTCTATTTAATATATTTGTTTTTTGTTGGCGTAACGTGTGTAAGTGTTGTAACAACCAAAAATAGGTACAGGAAAAAAAAAACTAAAAATGTGTCAAATTCCACAAAACAAGATTATAATATATAATTTTCTATAAGATGATGCAATGCCCACTTTCATTAAATATTGTTATCCACGTGATTAACACATCAGAAAATGTTGTCACCTAATACTTTTATGATTATAACTTTTCAAGTGCTTCATCATTCATGTCGTCTTTATTTTTATTATTTTTTTTCTAAATTCATTGGAGTCTCCGTTCGGTATACCTAAATTTATTGTACTCGATGATGACGGAAGGTCGAGGTTGGGTTGGTTGGCCAATTCCGAGTTAGTCCACCCAATTACTGCTTAGTAATATAACTCGAATTAAAAGCAACTATACGGTTGAATGAGAGCATTCACAAAATGATGGTAGGTTGAAAGCAAGCACTATGTCACATCAATGTCTCCATTTACATCCTGTTAGTATTGTGTTACCAAATCGGAACATTATACCCATTTATAACGCACAATAATAGAATATTTAAGCTGTGTTTCATGCCTGAAAGATGGTTTAAATCGTCATTAAGGATTCCCAAATTGGTGGTTTAATGGTAAGTCTTACTCGTTTAGAGTTGTCTTTGACTTTCATGTGATTATCAAATATTGTTCAATCTATGGGAGTAACACAATTTATTGCTTGACTTTGGTGAGTTTGTGGTTACGGACTGTCCTTCTGAGTTAATAGTAATGACTCAAACCGAATATTTTTAAAGTGAGAGGACTCTTATGGTCACGTTGAAGATAGGTTATTACATATTGGTCATGCCTCCATGCTTTTTTCTGATTAAAAAAAAAAAATCATTAGGGCATCTTGGACTCTTACCATTACAATATGATGTAGGGGTAAATTACGTTCAAAAATATATGTATTCTCTTGTGTGCGTTCATAAATAAAAAAATATATATTTGTGTCTAGAGACATTTGACCGTTGAAAAAAAAAATTGCCATCGGGGCAAATTAGGGTCTCAATTGCCGTCATGTTATGTCATTTTGAATTACACAATTTGTTTGATCAATTAAATTAAATAATTTAACACTAACTTGACCTATCTTGCCCAAATCAAAAGACATAATCACAATTTTTTTTTTTTTTGAATTGGGTCTGGATAGGGGAGGTCTAAACCCTTACCCTGACAAATTATCAGGCAAGCCAGCCCAAACTTTGAGTAGAGGTAGACTACCCGCAACTCATCCCGTCACTCATTGGGCGGGTCTTTGCAGGTGGACCTTTTTTTTATATATTTACAATTTCATTCAAAAAGTTTTTAAATTAATATTTTTGTAAATTATATTTTTAAATTTAAAGTATAGTTAAAATATATAAAAAATAAATGAATAATTTTATTTAAATAAAGTAGAGAGTTATATATTGCCAATAAATTTTCAAAGTTTCATTGGTCCATTTTTTTTCAAACAATTGGTTAAGAGGATTGGTTCATGGGTTGGGTTTCGAGTCGAGTAATGGATATGAGGGCAAACCTAATTCCTCTTTTGAAGAATATTGGTTTGGGCATTCTAACTATCGGACCTATCAAGTTTTGAGCCTATTTTTTTGGGCCGAGTAACAAAACCCGTGGACCATCCCGATCCATGGACACCCCTATACTAGTAAAAAACTAAATAAAAAAAATCATTTAACTGCACAAGGATTCGTTCAACACCTGATATAAGATTAAATAAACAGACATTTTTTTTTCGTTCAATGTTATCTTTATTTGCCACTAACTAGATTAACTTATTATTCACGTCAACAAATTATTGTTGAGTATTTTGAAACATAGTTACACACCCTAAACTAATAATTTCATATCGGTTCATGTTATATTAAGGCAAAGTTACAATACTGAATGGATCCAAGCAGGTATAACTGGATCTCTCACTACATACAAAAGTAATCTAAAATCGATAAAATTAAAGAATTCGAATTGTAGAGTGAATCATAATCTAAATCACATAGAGCAGGAGTGGGAGTGGGAGCGGGAGCGGGGGCGGGGGCGGGCGAGAGATCAAAATTTAAACAAAAAATTGAGAGCAGGAGCATCACAAAGAACGTTGAATTTATATATATATATATATATATATATATATATATATATATATATATATATATATATGATATTGTGATACATACAAGAAAAGTGAATGTCAAATATCAACAATAATAGATAGAAGTTAGAAAAATATGTACATATTTTTTCATTTAACCAAATATTCCCACATCGGTAGCTTACCAAGAAGAGAAATGGAAATACTGTTTATAAAGGCACACTCATTCCACATCAATCATTGATAGAAAAGTTAAATAAAACACAGCTTATAATAATAAATAGCTCAACGCTTGGACTTTTTGGCGCTTGGGCATTATTATTCTGAGGCCCATTATAGTAGAATATTGATATTTTAGCCTGGGCCAAGGACAAAATTAATGAACTGGTTAAAGTGTTTTAAGAAATTGTGGAGTAAATCTCAAATTTTGTCCAGTTCACGGATTGTGGAAATGGGATTTAATAATATTTTTAAATTTGCAAATTTGTTTTGAATTCGTTGTTTTAAGGTGTTTTAAAATGATTAAAATTTTATTGTTTTTATGGTGTTTTGAAATGATTGAAATGATATTTTTTTTAAGGAGATCGAAACGAATTAATGATTGAATCTGATGATACATAGAATAATTTTCAAAGTATAAGCTCAGGCGCGAAAGTCAGACAAGACACACAGAGCTCAGAGGATCAAAGGCGGAGCTCTCTCCAAACGAGACAATAACATAAATGATAAGGGAACAGTTGGATACTAGTTGGAACCCTATAAACAGTCGAGAGTCATAACCAAGGCGAAAAACCTTCAACCAACCAAGATACTCTCTAAAAATTAAGGAGGAATCCACGGATGGAAAGCTAGGATCTCGGCAGAGATCTCACAGATCAAGGAACAGTTCTATAAATACTAGGTAGCACCTCCAATAGAGAGAATTTCAGATCGCCTGAGAGAAAAATTGTAACCTTCATCTACATTTATTAAATCAAGAGGAGCAAGAATCTCCATTAAAGAGTGGAATAGCCAAGCTCCCGAGCTGGTGAACCATTATATTTTCACTGTGTAATCCCCTTCCCAGATCCCTGTAGTTTTTTGTCACGATCCTCACGAGCCAAGGAGCTCAATCCCATGTATTAAAGCATAATATTGGCCCTCTGCTCATCCATGTTAATTACTCCATCAGTTTGGCACCGTCTATGAGAACGATAGTTCTCGTTACAAGTACACTGATCCTTCAGTAATTGATGGTCTCAACCCACAACATGAGCAAAAGCCAAATGAATCCCCCATAAATGCAGAACCAGCAAGAGAACGCAAGTAGACATCACGAAAATCCACAAGATTTCTTCCCAACCGTCGATGTCAATCGTCATATTGTGGATCCTCCCACAAACAATGAGTTGGAGGCCCTTCGCTTGGTAAATCAACGCCTGATAAAGCAAAATGAAGAACTCTTGAAGATTTTACAATAGCCGCAAGAGAAACGACCAGCCCAAGGAGGCCAGAATGATCCCCCCCCCATAGGGAACAGCAACCTCTTGACCCATTCCGAGAAGCTGACGAAGGAGGAGAAAATAGCCAGGCTCCCCAAACTTCTCTGAGGAACCGGGACAATAAAGAGGTGCAGAGCTGAAGTAATGAGATTGAGAAGAACAACCCTCGCCCAGTCTAGCAGAAGCGAAAAGACCAATATTGTGAGTACGCTTCAAAGATATTCAACAGGAGCTTAGTCACATGAAGGAAGCTATGAGGGGTAAAATCCCAGTAACCATGGATGCCTTGGTGCAACAAATCGAGTCCCCGTTCACTCCTGGAGTATTGCATTTTTCCCTCCCGTTGAAATTCAGAATGTCAAAGGTAGAAGCTTTTGATGGAACCAGGGATTCCATGGACCACCTATAAGAATAGATGGAGTTGCATGGATATCAGGACCCTGTTCGTTGTCGCACTTTGCTATAACCCTAAAAGGGTCAGCTTTAGCATGGTTTAACCGGCTTCCCCCGACCTCGATCTCCTTGTTCAAAGAGCTCTCGATATCCTTTGTGTCTCACTTCAGTGGAACTCGGACATACAGAAAGTCGAGCTACCATTTGCTAAATGTAAAGCAGGGACCTCAGGAAAACCTAAGGTCCTATGTTCAAAGATTTAATTCGGAATCCCTAAAGGTAGATATCCCAGACGAGAAATTCGCAATTACTGCCTTCATAGCAAGATTGGGAATACAATCAAAGAATTTGATGTTTTATATATCCAAAAACCCTCAAGCAAACATGGTCAAGGTATTGGCTAAAGCAGAGAAGTATATCAACGGCGAGGAAGCTCTCCTTTCAAAGGTAGGGAGCTCGTCTTCATAGAAAGGTAAGGAGAAGGAGGAAAAGAAAAGAGATCAAAGTCCCCAGAAAGAGAGAGAAAGAAATAGGTCTCCAAGAAGAGACAGATCTCCCAGGAGAAATAGAGAACGTTCCCCAAAAAGAAGGGAAAATGTCAAAGATCGTCTAGACCCCCCCACAGCCTAAGTTATAGCCAAGGTACGCACCTCAACAGTATACCCCACTCACTGACACGGTATTCCAGATCCTGTATGATGTGCAAAATAAAAAGTTCTTAAGGTGACCCTCTCGAATGAAAGCAGATCCAATAAATAGGGATCCTACGAGGTATTGTGAATATCACAGAGATCATGATCACCATACTGATGACTGCATCCAACTCAAGAAAGAGATTGAATTCTTGATCCAAAGGGGGCAGTTACGCCGTTTTATTACCCATGATGCTCAGAACAGAGCTCCACCACCCCCAGCACCTCAGCAGCAAGCCCCCGTGCAGCATCAGCAACCCCTAGGGGAAATCAGAGTAATATCAGGAGGAGGGGAATCCAACTCTTGGATTTACATGTTGTATCCAAGAGTCCACGTCTGGATGTACCAATCACCTTCTCGGACTCAGATCTAGAAGGCTGTCAACATCCGCATGATGATCCCTTAGTAGTAAGAGCAGTTGTTGCCAACAGAACGGTGTATCGAGTTCTGATTGACAACGGGAGCTCTGCAGACATCATCTTTGCACCGGCATTTGATAAGATGGAGATAGGCAGAGAAAAACTCGAGCCAGTAACCGCCACCTGTTGGGATTCTCAAGAGAAATGGTACTTCCACTAGGGTCGATTCAGCTCCTGCTCATAATCGGGGACCCTCCCTGTCAGGCCTCTACGTCTGTAAAATTTTTGGTAGTTGACGCCCCTTCGGCGTATAACATGTTGCTATGAAGACTTTCCCTCAATGCGATGAGGGCTATACCTTTAGCTTACCACTTGGTTATGAAGTTTCCTATGAAAAATGGGGTGGGAATTGTCCGAGGAGACCAACGCGTAGCACGAAAATGCTACATGGCGTCTGTTAAGAGAAATGAGGTTAAAAATATCCAACTAGAAGAGCTCGACATGAGGGACAAATTGGACAGCAGACCAATACCGTCGGAAGAGCTAGAACCAGTCCAGCTTGATGAAGAACCAAAACATCTTGTCTACATAGGATCTAAGCTGAGCAGGAAAATCAAAGACCTCCTCATCCAATTCTTGAAGGAATGATGTGTTTGCTTGAAGGCAGGAAGATATGACGGGAATCGACCCTTCAATCATCTTACACAAACTCAATGTGAACCCCACCAGTAAACCTATTAAACAGAAAATAAAAAGTTTTGCCCCCGAGCGGCAAAAGGCTATTTAATGAAGAAGTAAGTAAGCTTTTGCATGCCAAAGCCATCCGAGAGGTAGATTATCCCGCCTGGTTAGCTAACGTAGTCCTAGTTAAAAAGACCAACGAGAAATGACGTCTTTGCATCGACTTTATCGATCTCAATCGTACTTGCCCTAAGGACAGCTTCCCCTTACCACGGATAGACTTAATCTTAGATGCCACTGCAGGGCATGAGCTCCTGGGCTTCATAGACGGCTTCTTTGGTTACAATCAGATCAGAATGGATCCTAGCGACCAAAAGAAGACCTCCTTTGTGACGGAGCAAGGAACATACTACTACCAAGTAATGCCTTTCGGACTGAAGAATACAGGAGCCACTTACCAACGCTTGGTGAATCGAATATTTCAGAGACAGATTGGGACGACAATGGAAGTGTACATCGATGATATGCTGGTAAAATCATTAAAGGTTGAGCTCCATGTACAACACCTAGTAGAGTCATTTCAAGTCCTCAAGGAGTACAAAATAAAGCTCAACCCTGCTAAATGTGCTTTCGGAATATCTGTAAGAAAATTCCTTGGTTTCATAGTCAATAGCAGGGGAATTGAAGCTAATCCAGTTAAAATTAAGGTTGTGATGGATATGAAGTCACCCTCTAACACCAGAGAGGTTTAGCGTCTGACAAGAAGAGTAGCAGCACTAAGCTGTTTTGTATCCAGATCAAGTGACAAGTGTCAGCTGTTTTTCCAAGTCTTAAAGAAGGCATTTCAATGGGATACCCGATGCGAGGAAGCGTTCAGAGCTCTAAAGGACTATTTGAGCACTCCACTAGTTCTGGTTAGCCCCTTGGAAGGGGAAGTACTTACCCTCTACTTAGCTATTTCAGACTTCTCAACCAACGCAACATTAGTAAGGGAGCGAGACAGAGCTCAGCAACTAGTTTACTACTATAGCAGAGCTCTAAGGGGGGCTGAAGAGAGATACCCAAAGATGAAAAAACTTGTCTTGGCGTTAGTCACAACTGCTAAAAGGCTCAGACCATACTTCCAAGTTCATACTATCAAAGTACCAATAGATCAGCCAATGAAGCAAGTGTTGCATAAGCCAGAGTCCTTGGGAAGGTTGATTAAGTGGGCTATCGAGCTCAGTGAGTTTGATATCAGATATAAACCAAGAGTAGCCATCAAGGGACAGGTCCTAGCGAATTTTATAGCGAAATTCACAGTAGACCAACCCATGGAAGCGGTGCAATTGATCCCTGACCTCCCTACATGGAGGCTCTTAGTAGACGGGGCTGTCAATGCATAGGGCAGCGGTGCTGGCTTAATCCTTACCTCCCCTGATGAGACAAACGTTGAATACGCTCTTAGGTTCGGGATTAAAACTTCAAACAACGAGGCAGAGTAAGAGGCCGTTATAGCAGGGCTCAGCCTTGCACATTCGATGGAGGCATAACATCTTGAGGTCTACAGTGATTCACAGCTTGTGATAAATCAGATAGAGGGATCTTACGAGGCCAAAGGCGAAAAAATAATTTTATATCTTAAAAGGGTGCAAAAGCTAATCAGGAAGTTTGTACAAGTAAAATTCAAACATGTCTCCAGGTCAGAAAATTCACGAGCAGACGCGCTAGCAAGGCTAGCAACCACTTCTCAAGAGAACTTGGATAGGTTGATTCCAGTAGAACACTTAGCAAAACCTTCAGTAGGAATTCAGGAAAAAGTGCTCCCAGTCTTGAATTTAACAAGCTGGATAGACCCTATCCAAGACTACCTGCAAAATGGAACCCTTCCAACAGACCCTAAGGAGGGGGCAAAACTGAGGGCGAGGTCAGCCAGATTCTCCGTCTTGTAGGGTAGTCTCTATGAGCGTGGTTTTTCAACACCTCTCCTCAAATGTGTGGGAAACAAGGACACAAACTACATACTTAGAGAAGTTCATGAAGGAGTATGTGGCAATCATATTAGGGCCCGGGCTTTGGCGGAAAAAATTTTAAGGCAAGGATACTATTGACCCACCATGCTCAAAGATGCCACAGATGTGATTAAGAATTGTAGGGTCTGCCAACTGTATGCCAATATCCCCCATTGTCCAACAACGCTCCTAACAACGGTAGTAAGCCCATGGCCATTCCAGCAGTGGGGCTTAGATATTCTAGGGCCTCTCCCTATAAGTGTTGGACAATGCAAGTTTTTCATTGTTGGGGTGGATTACTTCACCAAATGGGCAGAAGTAGAGCCCTTGGCAACAATTACAGAGCAGAAAGTGCAAAATTTCGTCTGAAAATCCATAGTCTGCAGGTTCGAAATTCCTAGAGCAATCATTTCTGACAATGAAAGACAGTTTGATAATCCGAAATTCAGGAGGTTTTGTGTTGAACTTGGGATAAAAAACTACTTTTCAGTTCCTGCCCATACTCAATCCAATAGGCAAGCAGAAGTCACCATTCGAACCATAAGGCAGCCTTGAAAACTAAGCTCAAAGCTTTAAAAGGGAAGTGGGTGGAGCAATTCCTCGAGGTATTATGGGCTTATAGAACTATAGCCCAGACAGCCACAAAAGAAACATCATTTGCGCTAGCTTTCAGAACTGAAGTTGTGGCCCCTGTTGAAATTGGGCTCCCATCCCCCAGGGCCGAGTTTGCAGATCCGGAGCATAATGATGAGTCACTTCTGCTTAATCTCGATCTTTGGGATGAAAGAAAGGATAAAGCGCAAAAGTGCATAGAAAGCTACCAAAGAAAAATAGCTACATACTTTAACAGAAAATTGAGGCACAGAAGTTTCAAGGCAGGGGACTTAGTGCTCAAAAAACTTCTACTTGCAAGAAAGGACCCCTCTCATGGAAAGTTGGGTCCTAATTGGGAAGACCCTTACATCATAACAAGGGTAATCAGACTTGAAAACTATGAGTTGTAGACCGAGGAGGGGAAAATCTTGCCTCATTTGTGGAATGCAGAGCACCTTAAGAAATTCTTTCAGTGAGCTCCTTCTATAATAAGGATATTTTCAATAAAACAGCAAGTTTTTGATTTATCCTTGCATAAATTCTTGAAATGGTTGAAAAGGTAAAGATGAGCTCTCAAGCTTATAAATTTCAGATGAGCTCTTCAACTCATGAATTAAAAGATGAGCTCTGCTGCTCATAAAACAAAAGATGAGCTCCCAAGCTCATAAATTCCAGATGAGCTCTGCTGCTCATAAAACAAAAGATGAGCTTTGCTACTCATAAAACAAAAGATGAGCCCTCAAGCTCATAAATTCCAGATGAGCTCTTAGGCTCATAAATTGCAGGTGAGCTTTTTCGCTCATAAATTGTAGATGAGCTCTTCAGTTCAAAAATCTAAGATGAGCCCCTTAGCTCATAAATGAAGGATGAGCTCTTCGGCTCATAAATAAAACAGGAGCTATCCAGCACGTAAATTAAAAGATGAGCTCTTCTACTCATAGAGTCTGAGGCAGGATCCTCAGATCATAAACATGAGAAGAGATTTAAAGCAAAAATCACAAGCACAACAATCGAAAAAAGAGAACTTAGCCATTAAGTAAAGAAAAAGTTCACAATCTTTCTAACAGTACAAATGAAAGAAACAAGAGAAATGCAAGGAAAGGTCAAAGGCATTTTTTAAGCTCAGCCACCTCCTCCCTTAGACGGATGTTTTCTTCCTTCAGCTCGTCTCTCTCTTTTTCTGCCTCCGAAAGAAGATTCAGAAGCTTCTGCCCAGCTGAAGAAAAAAGAACAGTTCCCAGCGAAGATGAGGAGGAAGAAGGGCTATTGGAAAAGCCACCCTCTTACGCTTTTTGAGAGAGGCACTGGCACCTTCATCTCATCAGATTCTGAAGGGGAGAAATTAGAGTCCGGGTAAGAAACAAAATCCATTGCAACTCTCGCAGCGCTAAACAGAAAGAGGTTGTCTGACGTCATAAGCTCAAGAAAGGACATAAGCTCAACATCGATTATATGTTCGACCCTTATCTCCTCCACTAGGTCCAGCTCAAGGGCACTTGCAAATCGAAACAAATTTTTCAATAAAGGCACGCCATCGTTGAACATAGCCTATAAATGTAATCAGGACACTAACCTATGTAAGAATAGATTTTTTGAGATGGAGGAACTTTGCACTCTCTGTAGTGCAACTCAATGGACCTCCAAGAATCCCCAGAAACAAAGAAGAAACGACGAGTCCATTCCTCAGGAGAGGAAGGGAGGTCAAGCACCAAACGTCGCAGTTTAAAGTGTCTCCATCGAAAGCAAATGAAGCTTAGGACCTCATCCTCTTCAGGGTCAAAAAAATAGAGGAATTAGCAACAGTGGGAAACCCATCATTACCCCGTAAACGCCAAAAGAGAAAAAAATTGATCATGGTAGCCCAACCCTTGGGTGAAAGACGAGAAGGACACAAGCCGCAATAAGCCAGGATGTATCCAACGAAAGGGTGAATGGGAAGACACAATCCTATTTCCAAAGCTCCCTCAAATAAGCAAGTCTCCCTTGGTGGAAGATAATTGCAGGGATTGTCAAAAGTAGGAGCCCGTAGAGGCAACTCTAAGTCAAGGAAAAACCTCCTCTTTATCCCTTCCAAATCCGAAGTTGATATGGTAGAAGAAATTTCTTGCTTTGGATCTGATTGAACAAGTTGAAGTAAAAAAAAAAAAGATATAGTGGAAGGAACTAAATAGGGAGAATGTCGCTCCCATTCAATTCCCAAGTTGCTTCGTTCCTTAAACAAAGGCGAAACTGGAGAGAAAGAGAAGCAAAGAATGTAGGAACCTTCGGGATTCAAGAAAAGCCTCCAGGAGTGAAAGAAGGTTCAAGAAGTTATAATAAATCCATAAAGACACCAAGTCTTTAATTGAATCAAGATATTCGCGAAACCCTAAGTCGGTGGACCTTTGGGTTTCCTAATTAAGAAGGCAGTTATCCATTTGAAAGGTAGTTGAGTGCCAAAGACAGTAGCCTCAATATTTCTTTGGCTGATCCGCTCTCAGCTACGCAATCTCTGACCTTAGAGGCTGAACTTCCAGAGCACTTGAGGAGGATTCTCAGGTTCCTTTGGGTTGAGATACTGGCAGAAATGAGACAATCCAAACTCTTCTATTTCAAGGAGGTCTAAATGACCCATTGAAGCAAGGGGGCAGGAGTAGCGTGAAATAAAAAAAAAAACTACAAAAAAAAAAACTAAGAGTCGGATGCGCATTTCAAAATAGAAATTACAGTTCATAATGCAAGCTCAGAATTACTAATAGAAGTTACAGAAGTTATAGTTCAGACTCAGAATTACACAAAAAAATGTATATCCTAAGTTTTTGAAGGAGGAATAAGTAAAGGGTTCTGCAGTTCAGTAGCTGAAGCCTTTACAGTAAGTACAGGAAGAGAGCCTGGGAGCTCGCCAGCCGATGCTCCTAAAAACTCAGCATGTGAAGTATCCGACAGACTAACAGTCGAGGTCTCTAGAAGAGAAGGAATTGGAAGCTCGGTAGTCAAAGGCCCAATAATTCCCGAAGCAGGGAGCGAGTTTAGGGCCAAAGCGATAGAGACAAGGTTAGTTGAGAAGGGAACAACCCCGGGGACAATGGTAGAAGTCGCGAGGAGCTCAGTAATCATTGGAGCAGGGGAAATAACAAGGGGAAAAGCTATGGACATCTCAGCACCTTCAGAAGTCGGAGGGAACTTGGGGCTAGCCACAGGGCTGGTCGCCTCAGTCTTCTCTTCATTTGGGATGTCAAAATCAAAGTCTTGGCCAGGGTATGTCTTTTCAACTAGGTCTTGAAAAGCAAGTCATGCAGTAACCCACTTAGTGGCTATGTCATCCCTCAGCTTGGCTACATCATCCCTCAGCTCGGCTATTAATTCATCCTTTCTGATTAATGATAGCCTTCTTCTCCTCAAGCTCTTTGCGTATGACATCGTTCACCTTGGACAAATTGTCATACTCTCTTTTAATGTTCTTAAAAGAGCCTTCTCAATTTCTAGACCCTAGATAATAGAAACTTGCTTCTCCACCTGCTCCTGAAGTTCTTGGTTCTGAATGCGAAGATCTTCATTGGTAAAAGACAATTCAGCGACTTTAAGCTCATAAGCCTTCGTGACCTTAGTCGAGTCTTCCAGAGATTGGATCCTGCCTATCAAGCCTTTCACATGGAGGGCTACCTGAGGGCAGACAGCAAGAATGCAGAGGTCAACATCAGTTATGACATATATAAAAAAAAAAAAAAAAAAAGAAAAGTGGGAGAGAAATAGGCATTTACAATAATTGCTCCATGAAGAACTGAGCTGATAGAAGTCTCAAGAGGCATGATAAAGGCTCTTTTAACATCAGACTTAGGAAGAATAGAGCTAATAGCTCCAGCAGCGAGCTCGATATTGTCAAAGAAAGATCCCTGGTCACTCTCCACTTTAGGGCATTTCCCCTTCTTAATCCTGGAGCTCTCGTGGCACGACAAGTGAATCTTGTCGGATGACGCTGGAGAACTAAAGGTGGGCAGAACTCGAGTAATCATCCCCAAGGCCCTGTCAACCTCAGAAGAAGTATGAGAGGTCTGCCCTTGCTCAAGAACCTCGCTGGGGGCAAATGGAGATCTCCTAGGGGAGGAACCCTCTGTAGCTTATAGAGTGGATGAAGGCTGAATGATCAAGGGAGGAGTTGGAACAGTAGGGTTGGGGGGCACACTCTTTTTTGGCACTTTGGCTGGAGAAGTAGTTTCGCTGCCAGAACCAACCTCAGCCTTACGTTTACCATCACTCCTAGTTTTCTTTAACTGAGAAAGCTTAGCTTGGAGCTTTCTGCAGAAGGCTTCATCGCTGAAGAACCTAAAAAAAAAACCTAGATCAAGTAAAAATATAAATAAACAAGGTGCAAGAAGAAAGGGGGAGGCCAGAGTTGGATAGGTCAGGGTATTATCACCCGCCTCCTCCGCACTGACAACAGAGAGGGGAATCGGGGCCTCAATCGTAATCTCTGGAAGACCGAACCCTTGCGCTACGAGAACCCAAGGCTTGATGAGATCAGAGTACCTCTCTGATTCACAGCCCTCTAGGGATAACAAGACCTGCTTGTCTGCAGCGTTGAGTTCAGGGTGAATACCTAAGAAATAGAATATAAAAAGCAAAAAGAGGTCAGCTCAGAAAGCTATCAAAGTCGACTTAGCTCACTTAGACTTGGACTAACCCAAGTTCTCAGGGGCTTTCCAGGCCCAAGGGATTGGAAGAGAATCTGAATTGTCCGCAGGGTTGTATTCCCATTGATCGCCCCCACGAAGAAGAAAAGTTTTCTCCAGCTCTTGTGAGAGCTTGGGAGGTCAGAGATGATCATTTTGACTTTAACCCGTTTAGAAATATATAAGAAACCATCAGAAGGGGTATACTTAACATTAAAACACTCTATAAGTAGAGAGATAGTGGGAACCCCAAGTTTATGCTTCTTAAAAAAAAAAAAAAAGACCCACTAGAATATCCCAGAAGTTAGGGGAGAGATGAGTAGGACAGATGTTAAAATGCTGCAAAACACTCTTGATAAATGGGTGCATGGGAAAGCAAAGACCGTTCTCAAAGGCGGCCACCAAAAAATAAATTTTTTTGTGAACTTAGGCAACGTATGAGGTGAATTTATCTGAACACCAGTATTGGACACCAAGAAGGAAGCTAAACGAGTGGTAAGAACTTTCATGAGAGGAGGAGAGACATCGCTGAAGCCCACAAGTTCTGTAGTTCTGAAAGCAGCACCTGCACCTTCAGCGCTGCCTGAGATACCAACACCGCTCACCTTGGCCTTACCCTTGTTAGGATTTTTGGGAACGGGGGTGGTAGATTAGGGAATGTCCTCAGCATTTCCCTCGGTAATAGAAGAATCAACACCGGAGAATTTATCAATCTCCTCCCCCACATCACCTAAATTGGAATCTTCCTCAACAGACCTGCTCCCTAGAAGGGAAACAGATGAGGGAGTAGCTCTAGAAGAAGCAGACATAGTTGGGCAAGAAAAAGGAAGTCTAAAAGTACGATAAAGGGGAGAAATATTTGCAAAACACTTTCTAAGAGTTAGGGGAAACACAACAACTGCCGATAAGAAAAATCCTAGAAGTTGAATAAGGGTCTAAAAAGAGAGGAATACGAGACATAGATCGACCTTGATTCCTAAAGTAGCAGAATCGAAAAGTCTAAAAATATAGAAACCACCTCAGACTTGAGGGATCCAAAACGAGGAGATGAACAGAGAACAAGAAGCATACCTAAGTGAGGATCGATAGTAGACCAAGGCTTGAAATAAAAGTGAGAAGCGAACTTCATTTGAAACCACGGGCTAAATCAGGGAAAATTGATTTCTCAGTGAAACCCTAGGAGCACCAGTAGAATAGAATATCTGAAATTGCGGGAAGAAGTGAAGGAAAAGCCTGAAGAGGGAGTTTAAAAGGCAAAACGAGCCATTTCCCCAACCCAAGGGCATTTAAAGCTAGCATTAGAAAGTGGGGAATGTGCGGACCTCGATTTACGTGCAAATAGATTTTTGATGGTTACCAGTAATCATTTTTCCCATTGGTCAAAGAGCTGGGAGGCTATTGATGATACATAGAACAATTTTCAAAGTATGAGCTCAAGCGTGGAGGTCAGACAAGGAAGTCAAACAAGACACGCAAAGCTTAGAGGATGGAGCCAGAGCTCCCCCAAAACGAGACAATAACTGAAATGATAAGAGAACAGATGGATATTAGTTGGAACCCTATAAACAGTCGAGATCCATATCCAAGGCAAAAAACCTTCAACCAACCAAGATACTCTCCAAAAATCAAAGAGAAATCCACGAATGGAAGGCTATGATCTAGGCAGAGATCCCGCAGATCAAGGAACAGCTCTATAAATATTAGGTAGCACCTCCAATAGAGAGAGAGAATTTCCGGATCGCCTGAGAGAAAAATTGTAACCTTCATCTACATTTATTAAATCAAGAGGAGCAAGAATCTCCATTAAAGAGTGGATTAACTGAGCTCTCGAACTGGTGAACCACTATATTTTCACTGTGTAATCCCCTTCCCAAGTCCCTATAGTTCTTTGTCACGATCCTCACAAGCCAAGGAGCTCAATCCCAAGTACTGAAGCATAATATTGGCCCTCTGCTCATCCACGTTAATTGTTCCATCAGAATCGAAATTTTAATGTTTTAAGACATTTTGAGATATTTCGGCATATTTCTATTAAAGTTTCATACTATTTCGAAGTGTTGTAAGACTTTTCAACCAAGGTTTCAGAATCTATTAAAAATAAATTCTCAAATTTTTTCTTCATTTTTTATTCTATTTTTGAAATATTTTCTTTTTTAGGTGATCGAAATAATGTACCAAAATAAAATTTTAATCATTTATTAAAACCCAATCAATCCAATATAAAAGGTTCTAAAATTCGAAGCTAGTTCTAAGTAGGGGTGCAACTTGGGTTGGGCAACCCGATTTCAACCCGAGCCTAACCCGAAAAAATTAGGGCTTAGGCAAGGGTTTTTAATACTTGGGTTGAATTTGGGTCAAAAAATCCCAACCTGAATTCAATTTGGGTTGGGCTTGGATTCAGGCCTCGTGAACCCAAGTTCAACCCGAACCCGACAAATTAAAAAAAAAATATATATATATATATATATATATATATATATATATATAAAGCATTAGTGCTGACTTTCATTTTTGTTTTATCGTTTTCTGTCTCTCTCGTTTTTTTTGACCCTCTCATTCTCTCAGCCTCTTTCGTTAAAAACTTGGTTGAAGTTATTGGTTGCTAATTTAGGTAAATATTAAGTAATATATGTATTAGGTTTAGAACAACAAACTGATTTTGGGCTCTATCCGAAATCAACCCGTAAAGTAACCCGAAATCAACCCGAGCCCGCCCGAATTAAACTCGGGCAGTGCTCGGGTTGAGTTCCCCAAACCGAGATAGGGTTAGGGTTAGGGTTAGAGTTAGGATTAAGGTTGAAGATTATATACCTAGGGTTGAGCTAAGGTTAATTGTCCAACCCGCCCGAGTTGCACCCCTAGTTCTAAGCTTAGCCATTGTGGAGCGTTAATATGAAATATTGTATTTGTTAATGCACTAAAATACATTAACGCAACCTTCAGAACTAACGCTCTCCCAACTAAGCTATCCCCATTTTGACAATTAACAATATTAATGTAACGTACTTTTTTTTCTGTGTTTTTCTCATTTTGCCCCATTTATCAAATTGCATATGATATGCATGACCTAAAGAGCTTGACTGTGGACATCTCAATTAGGATGGCAATTGCTTGTTTGAATCTTGTTCGTGTTGTATTTGTAACGTATTGTTTTTAAATTTTATGTAAATGATGAAGGGCACTTTCTTTCAAGATTCATCACATAGATTTTTTTTAAAATTAAAAATTTATGGGTCCCACATCCTAGCGAAACCAAATTAAAAATTATTTAATTCTATAACAATTCATACAACACTAACTAATTCAAATTTGCGAGCGTTAATGTTTCTTCTTAATATTCCATATAATTTTTTAGAAGACAATGTAATGCCCACTTTCACTAAATAATGCTATCCACGTGGTTCACACATCTTAAAAGGTTGTCACCTAATGTTTTTATGATTATAACTTTTCATGTCTTCTTTAGTTGTTATTTATTTTATTTTTTTTTTCTAAATTCATTGGAGTCTCCGTTCGGTATACCTAAATTTTCTATTAGCGATAATGACGAAAGATCAAGGTGGGGTTGGTTGGCAAATACGGAGTTACTCCATCCAATTACTGCTTAATGACTCGAATTAAAAACAACTATGTGGTTGAATGAGAGCATTCACAAAATGATGGTAGGCTCAAAGAAAGCAGTGTCACATCAATGTCTCCATTTACATCTTGTTAGTGCACTTCTTTGTTTTTGGCCAAGTTCCAAACAATCTGGAATATTATTTGTTAGTGCACTTCTTTGCCAAATCGGAATATTATACCCATTGATAACGCACAATAATGGAATATTTAATACCTGGCATAGTATGCTGGAATCTAGAAAGTATGTGGTGGAGGGTCTACGATGGCGGATTGGCAATGGGAGAAATGTTAAAATAAAATCTGATAGATGGATTCCAAGACCGAACAGCTTTAAGGTTATTAGTCCACTTTCGGGGTTAGATGATGATACTCTTGTGAGTTCCCTGATTGATTATGATTTAAAGATTTGGAAGATTGATAAGCTATATGAGGTGTTCCAAAATTTTGAGGCAGAAGAAATTCTCTCAATTCCAATTTGTCCAAGTTTTCCAAATGATCAGCAAGTATGACACTATGCAAAGTCGGGGAAGTTCTCGGTCAAAAGTGCATACCATTTGATTATGGATTCCAGATCCCGTGGTGAATCAGGCAGTAGTCAAGGACAATGGGGTGGTGCATTTGTGTGGAGTTTAAATATTTCAAACAAAGTTAAGCTATTTGCGTGGAGGGCACTCCAAGATATTCTACTAACACAGTGCAATCTTGCTATAAGGAAATTAAATGTTGAAAATAGTTGTTTTCTCTGTGGTGCTGCCCATGAATTAACTGTTCATGTTCTTTTAAAATATCCTTTTGCGAAACAGGTGTGGTTGGAATCTGGGATCAAGATGCCAGAATGTTCAACTACTTCATTCCATAACTGGCTGGTGGTTGCCTCAAGATGCTTACCATCATTGGAGATAAGTCTTGTGTTAATTATCTGTTGGTCTATTTGGTACAATAGAAACAAGGCTCGCCTAGAAGGGATTGTCCAATCCCCTAGCCAAGTGGTAGAATTTTCAAGATCGTATCTACATCACTTCATGGAGGCGTAGGTTCGTAAAACCCAAACTAATACTTCTTTTTCACCTACTGGTTTTTATCACTAGTCTGCTCCTCCTCCGGGTTCTGTGAAGATAAATTTTGATGGGGCTGTTTTCAGTTCTATTAAAGCAGTGGGGATTGGGGTTGTTGCCAGAGATTGGAGAGGAAGTTTCATTGGGGGATTATGCAAGCTAGTTAAAAGTTCTTTGAGTGTTGAATGTGTGGAAGCGTTGGCTGCTTTTTATGCGGTGGAACTGGGGTTAACAAGTATTATTTTAGAAAGGGATTCAAAATCTGTTGTGGAGGATATTAGGAGCGAGGAACCGAATTTATCCAACTCTGGAGCTTTCATTGAACAGATCCAGAAGTTTGCCACACATTTCCATGAGTTTTTTACTTCGTGGGTGAGGCGTTCTGCTAACGATGTGGCTGATAAATTAGCTCATTATGCTTTTCATTGTAATAATTCTATTGCATGGAGAGAGGAATATCCAGAATTTTTGGATCCTCTTCTCTGGGAGGATATTCTCATTTAGTATTTAATAAAGCTTGTCGTTTCATATCAAAAAAAATAATGGAATATTTAAGTAGTGTTCCATGTCAGAAAGATGGTTTTAAATCGTCATCAGGAATCACCCGAATTGGTGGTCTAGTGATAAGTCTTACTCGTTTAGGGTCGTCCCTAACTTTTATGTGATTATCAAGGATGGTTCAATCTACGAGAGTAACACAATTTATTATTTGGTTTTGGTGATTTTGTGGTTACAGACTGTCTTTCTGAACTAGTAGTTATAGTTCAAATCGAATATTTCAAAGTGCAGAAATTTTCATGGTCATCCCCAAGAAGGGTTACTATTTATTGGTCGCCTCTCCCTCTTTTTTATGATAAAAAAATTGTCATCAAGAATATTTAGACTCTTATGACTACAATATGATGTGAGGGTAAAGTATGTTCAAAAATATATATGTATTCTATTGTTTGTTCATAAATTAAAACAAAAAAAATTTATGTGCAAACACACCTAATCGTTGAAAAAAAAATTGTCATCGAGGCAAATTAGGATCTCAATTGACATCATGTTATGTCATTTTGAATTACGCAATTTATTTGATCAATCAAATTAACTAATTTAACACTAGCTTGACCAAGTTTGTCCAAATCAAAAAACATTGATATAATCGAAGAATATTAGACTTGAGCCGACCAACTATTGGACCTATTAAGCTTTGAGCCTACTTTTTAGGGCCGAGTAATGAGATTTGTGGGCCACCGGACCCATGGACACCCGTATATGCCAGTAAAAAGCTAAATAGAAAAAATCATTTAACTGATCAAAGATTCGTTCAACACTTGATATAACATTAAAAAAATAGAAATTTTTTTTCTTTTCATGTTATCTTTATTTGCCACTAACTAGATTAATTTATTATTTGCATTAACAAATTATTGTTGACTAAAATACTCTACACTAATAATTTCATATCGGTTATTAAGGCAAAACTTCTATTTATAACAATATCATATTGATCCGATTCTCTCAAAGTTACAATACTGAATGGATCCAAACAGATATAAATGGATCTCTCACTAACATACAACAATAATCTAAAATCGATAAAATTAAAGAATTTGAATACTAGAGGAAAACATAATTTAGATCACATAGAACGAGAGCAGGAGCGAAAGCGAGAGCGTAAAATTTTAAAAACAAGTTGAGAGTAGGAGTGTCACTAAGAACATCGAATTTATATATATGATATTGTGATACATACAAAAAAATTGGATGCCAAAATATAAAAAATAATAGATAAGAGTTAGAGAAAGTGTGTACATAATTTTTCAATAAGCAATGCTATAGGGACCTTATTTTGGGACCTAATTTGGAGACTTAATGATGTGGCTTCAATTATCCTATAATACACCAAATAGTTACTTATGTGTTTTAATAAGCTAAACAGTTATACTAATTACATATACCAAAGAGTTACACAATTTAATATCATGGTTACACCAAATTGGGTTTATCATTGTGACACCCCAAAGTCCGGGTGGCTGTAATTATCCGATTAATCACCCATCGACCTGCAGAATACTTGTAGATACCGTGTAATTCGATACCACACAGTTATGTCCCATTTCTCGAGATCCATAACTTAACAAAATTTGGACAAAGTCTCCTTTGTACGAGAAGCTCTACCCAAAACGCAACATGTGCAATATTGACCACACCGAGTCTATCCATCCATCCACCATTGTATAGTCTCGAATACTACCATAATCATTATCAGTACATACATTTATTCGTAAGAGAATAAATGTCCCAAAAGAGTCCCATATACATGCCTTTGTAAATATAAACAAATGTTTATTACAAAAATTATACAAGGCCAAAAGTAAATATAAACAAGGAACTACAATGTCAAAATAAAAGCCACAGACCGGCTCTGTCGTCAAAGCGGGCCCATGGCCTCGCCTTCGGTGGACGTCTATGCGATACTTGAAAAATGTTCCCATAAAGGGTGAGTCAACGCTCAATAGGGTAACTCCTATAGAGA
This sequence comes from Ilex paraguariensis, assembly GCA_963454935.2. Lineage (NCBI taxonomy): Eukaryota > Viridiplantae > Streptophyta > Magnoliopsida > Aquifoliales > Aquifoliaceae > Ilex > Ilex paraguariensis. Next base: position 269,091 of record CAUOFW020007947.1, on the reverse strand, counting down.
ATACCTCTCAACCTAAATGCATATGGAATGTCACATGCAACAATCATTTGATATATTCATTCAAATATGTCTATTATGATCGAATGTCATAAATCATGTCATGTCATGAGATGAGTTTCATGCAAGCAATACCAACCCCGAGCCCTATCCTGAGCTCCCATAACACATGCAATGTCATGCGTATGTATCCGGGCATTCCAAGCTCCCATCATTGGTGTTGTGTACACGCAATAACTAATTAATTCATTTTCTTGTGTCTTTGTGGGAAGGTGATTTATGGTATTACACCAATGGGACACCAACCATCAACGGATCTTCAGGACATCCCACCTGCGGCTTCGTTTTTGCCGTTACACTTTTCTGGAATTTCACCGCCGGAAAGTGTATAAACCAAGTAAGCGGGTCTTGCACCCGAGGAGAATCTAGCCCTTCTTGCTATCTCCGACACATTTATCCATTTAATTTCTCGTGTGACTCAGCCGAACCTTGGTGCGACTTTTTCGAGCCCACGATCAACCACCTATACGGTGATTGATTTCATACCATGCATACACTCCCACCCATGTCAATGCCCATGAATGAAGTGCAACCTATGCATAATGAAATACAATGTCTATTACATAATGAATACAATATAATGACATTTTAACACGATTTCAAGCATTTTATGTAAGATAATCAACTCAACTAACATACTTGTATTTACCTAAGCATTTAATCAAACACCTAAATAGCACATCAATTTACAAAACTAGTATGCTATGACAACATGTTTATTAATTATATAAACATAAGCACAAGTCCACCAAAATAATCATATTTTAAATAATCATTTAACATACATATTATTTCATAATCACATAACAAGTTAATAATTTTATTAAACTTGATCTGCCATTAAAATATAAAGTAATGCTAATATACAATTAACATGCTTTAAACCACTAACATTAACTTACACCAAGTTAATCGCAATAGAATTTTATTAATCACAAGACTAATTATAAATCTTATATTTGACCCACTAGTCACACTAGTCAAACCTAACATGTAATATACACTCATAGCCTACTCATTCCATATGTCATATTTTAAGTTGAAATTAAATCTAAATAGGAGAAACCCTACCTCTCGTAGCGTGAGACCACTTAGTAGAACGCCAAGGAAGCCTAAATTTAGCTTCCTAAGTTTTAGGCCTAGATTATTGACTTTGATATTTTTTCAGAGAAAAATACGATATTTGGTGTGGTTGCGTAGCTCTCGCTGAGTAGAGTCACTTTAATTCTTGGCCTAAAACGATTAAACAGTTAAATTTTCGTAGATCTTAAAAGAAAGGAAAAAAAAAAAAAATAAGAAAAAAACTCACTTTTTCTCTCGCTCTCTCGGTCTCGCCGGCTGGAGAAGCAAGTGAAAGACTTTTTAAAGTCTTTCACTTTTATATATCTATAGAATAAATTCATTATTTTAAAATTTTATCTTTTTGACCCATACTTTAACAAAAAATTATTATTTTACCATTTAATTAGGATTTTTAATAATAATAATAAAAAAAAAATTCGGGTTTTACAATCATTACACAAAAATTTTACTATTATATCAAATTTGGTGTATATAATTGATGTAACTATATCGTGATATTAAATAGTGTAACTCTTCAATTTATGTAAATAACTGAATAACAAATTTAGTTGGTGTCATAATTTTGTATAATTATTTGGTGTAACTGTTTAGTTTATTAGAACACGTGAGTAACTATTTGGTATATTATAGGATAATTATAATTGATTGGTATAACTGATTAGTGTAATTGTGTTGTTGCAATCCTAATATAAATAGAGAGAAAGAGAAAATAAGGAGAGAGTGTAATGGTGAGAGAAAATAAGGGGAGAGAGAAAATAGAAGATAAATAAAAAAATCAAATTAAATCTTTATATATTTGAAAAGGAAATAAATTATCAGTAAGAGAGAGAGAAAAAAAAATAGGGAAGAGATAGTGAAAGAGAAATGGAGAAAGAAAGAAAGAGACATAGAGAGATGAAGAGAAAATAGGGAAGAGAGATAGAGAGAATAAAATTATGCATAATTTAAAGAAAGGTAAGTAAGTTAAAAAATTCAAATGTCATTTGAATTTTATACCTAATCACAAGATGTTTTATTAAAATTGAACTTAATAGAGTAAAATATTTATTCATACACTTTCTCTCAAATAAGTCTAAAAAAATGTACTCACACTAAAAAAAACCAATTAAAAATTAGTTAAAATTTTTAAGAAATTGTGGAGTGGATCCCAAATTTTGTCCAGTTCGCGGATTGTAGAAATGGATTCTCAAATATCATATTTTGAATTCGCGGATTTGTGCTGAATTCATTCTAAAATCGCTAATTTGCAATTCGAGCCTTGAGTCATTGAGGTTTGAGCACAAATTGTATGATCTAGATTATAATCTGACAAAAATCATGCAAGGATCAAAATATTATTTTGGAATGATGAAAACGTTTTTTTTTAAAAAAAACTTAAATGAATCAGTGATTGAATCAAAATTTTAATATTTTGACGTGTTTTGAAATGATCATAACGATTTCTTTTTTAAGTAAATCGAAACGAATCAGTAATTGAATCGAAATTATAATATTTTAAGGTGTTTTGAAATATTTTGGCATATTTCTACTAATATTTCATACTATTTCGAGGTGTTATAAGACTTTTCAACCAAGGCTTCGGAATATACTTAAAATAAATTCTCAAATTTTTTGTTCGTTTTTATTTTATTTTGAAATATTTTCGTTTTTTTGGTAATTGAAACAATACATCGAAATAAAATTTTAATTCTTGATTAAAACCCAATCAATCTAATATAAAAGGTTCTAAAATTCGAAGCTGGTTCTAAGCTTAGTCATTGCGAGGCATTGTGGAGCGTTAGTATGAGATATTGCATTTGTTAATGCCCCATAATACGTTAACACAACCTTCAGAACTAGCGTTCTCTCAACTAAGCTATTTTCGTTTTGACAATTAACGATATTAATATAGGTAGTTTTTTCTGTGTTTTTCTCATTTAGCCCCAATTATCAAATTGAATAAGATATGCATGACCTAAAGAGCTTGACTGTGGACATCTCAATTAGAATTAAGGGTCAAAATATTATTTCGAAATGGTCGAAAAATTCGAAATATTTTTGTTTTCAAAGAGACCGAAACAAATCAATGATGAAATCGAAATTCTAATATTTCGAGGTGTTCCATAATATTTTGAAATATTTTATTATATTTCAATGTATTTGCACAATTATTTTGACATATTTCAAGGTATTTCAAGATTTTTTAATATATTTCGACCAATACTTTGAAAAAATAATTCTTAAATTTTTATTATTTTTTCGAATCGGTTTGAAATATTTTCGAAACATATTGAAACGTTTCTAATTTCTAGGTGACCGAAACAATGCACCAAAATAAAACTTTGATCATTGATTGTAATGTCAACCTAAAGAGCTTGACTGTGGACATCTCAATTAGAATGTCAATTGCTTGTTAGAGTCGTGTTTGTGTTGTATTTCTATCGTATTATTTTAAATTTTATGTAACAAATGATGAAGGACACTTTTATTTCAATATTCATCACATAGATTTTTTTTAAATTAAAAATTTATGGGTTCCACATCCTGGCGAAACCAAATTAAAAATTATTTGATTCTATAATAATTTATAGTAATGAATTTGGTTATTTTCCTCCTTTGTATTACCTATAAAACAAATCAATTGCTGCTATGCAATTAGGCCTCAGCAAAAAAACCCGGCAGTCTAATGGGCTAACAGGCTGCCCAGCCCATACTGGTGGCAAGTCATAGGTAGTCCGCTGGATCGGCGGGTATGGCTTGGGCTGAATTTTTTGGGCCAGGGCTCAACGGGCTGGCCTATTTAGCAGCCCATTAAAGCCTAATGATTTGTCCGTTAATAAGCCCGTTAGCCCAACCAATTATAACGTTACAGTTACAATAATGCCCCTAACAAGAAAATTACCCAACCCTACCTCATTATTTCAATATTTCTTCACCATTGAAGCTCATTTTTTTTTTTTTTGTATCTAACTTTTTTTAGTATAACTTACTAATTCGAAGAAGTTAGAGTTGAAGCATTAGAAAGAAATTGTTAGAGTACTCACACTCAATTAAAATGAATTTTATTTTTTTTAATTTATTTTTTCATGTCATACTTTATTAATTTATGTCATTTTGTAATTTTTACATAAAAAAAATATATTTTTTATAAGGTCCACTTTAGGCCCAAAAAGCGGTCAGTCTGACTATGGGCTGAAAATCATAGGTGGCCCAACCCGGCCCAGAGACCGACTATGGGCTGAAAAATCATGGGTGGCCTGACTTGCCTGGCCCATTGCCGAGACCTATTGTAACGATCAATAAGTGATGTATCGTTTCCATACCAGTGGTCTCATCCAGGATGCACAAAACTTATGACTCAGATTTTTTTGTTATTTTTTTTTAATCATTCTCTATTTTATCTATATAATAAAGTAGCTTACAATTCAAATATCAAAAGATAAACAAAATAACTTTTTTTATTCGCGGTTGAGATCGTTTTAAATTTTACTTTAAAATTAATCCTACGGCTAATATTGACATCCTAAATTTAATAGAAAAAATTGGTCCATAAGGGTGTGTTTGGAGTGATTTTTTAAAAGTACTTCTAAAAATTATTTTTCATAAATACTTTAAAAAAAATAGTGTTTCAAACCGTCCTACCACTATCTCTACCACCACCACCCCTCCAACCACTGCCACCTCCATGACCACCACCACCAACGCCACTGTCACTATCACTGTCGCCACCACCACCATCGCCGTCGCCGCCGCCCACCACCAACCATCGCCACCATTATCACCGTCCTCCACCCCACCGCCACCACCAATGCCACCACCACCACCGTTGTCGCCCTCGCCGCCACAGTCACGTCTTTTATCACAACCATCACCGTCTCCTACCACCACCATTACCGCATATCACCTCTTATCCCACTATAAATCAATGCTTAAATTTCTTTATCTCTTCTTTATATTTGTAATTTGATTTTGAATATGAATACAAATATATTTATTGTTTACCATTTTTTATTACTCTGTCTCTTCATGCACAGGTAATAACTAGTATTCTTATATTTGAAAAGTTGACAAAGAAATATTTAAAGTTTAAATAGATGGTGGGTAATTAGTGGGAAAAGAAATGAGTAATTATAAGTAACACATGTTAAAATATGATTTGAAGAAACTATTGATATCAAATTAAATAATTTAAAATTCTATAAAATTAGAAATTAATTAAGGAGGGAAGACTTAGTAACCAAAGCCTCTTGCTAAGAAATTATTTGTTTTATGTATGTAGATTGACGCGACAAGAAGTAGTGGGAGATTTCAATATAAAGCCTCAAGGGTGCAACTTCAATTAGAAATATCAATATTAACCCATGCATGTGTTATTACTAACTCACTGGGAATTCAAGCAAGAATATCTCGAAATCGGATCATGAAAACTTAAGCTGTTGAGGGAATTTCACATCAAAAAGAAAAAGAAAAAGTAAAAAGTATGTTTGTATATTATATATGTTTTAATACTTTATCATTTAATATATAATAGGGATCACTTGAAACTAATCCTTTCGATGATAAGTACTTAAGAAGAGAGTGGGGAGAAATGAAAAAAAAAAAAAACCCAAAGATTTGGAAGTAAGGGTGTATCAATCTCTTGCTGGTGAGATTTTAAAGGAAAGAAAACATTACCCCCACCAAAAATTAAAAAAGAAAGGACTTGGGTTAAGTTTTTAATTATACGTTTTGTTTTAACTACAGTTCCAAAAAAAAAACTATTAAACTTTATAGCTAATTTCAAATTACACCTTGAAACATCGTTTGAATTTTAATTTGTACCCTCAAATATCAAAAATTTTAATTTGCATCCTTATAAATAGAAATTTGTATTAATGTACACCTCAAACTAACAACCGTCAGTTTACCGTCTAAAACTAAATAGATAAATTATACTTAGACCCCTTTATGTTTGTCACTTAATCACATAAACCTCCCAATTGGATATAAAGAATATTATATAAATATTTGTATTATATTGAGCATTCACATGGTAAGCTTGTTTTGAACTTTAGAGTATAACAGACCCATTAAAGTAAGAGTAGTATGAAAATTATAATTTTTTATTAGGATGAAATCATATTTTTTAACGGTTATATTAACAAATATCAACGATAAGGGATTATGTGTCAGACGTGCACAAACGTCAGAAGGCGTAGGAGTAATATTCTAAATGTGAAGGGTCCAAATAATTAAGTGATAATCATGAGGGGATCAAGGTGTAATTTATTTATTTAGTTAAATTAACCCTAAATTTAACTATTTGGAAAATACTATAGCACCAAAAAGTAAAATTTTAGTATACCAAAAAATAAAAAACGCCTCAAAAAATAATAAATTCTATCCCAAAAAGTGATAAACTCTATCAAAAAAATAACAAGTGAACCCAAAAAGTGAATATACCCAAATATTCGTAAGTCTCACCAAAAATATTACGTAGAAACCCAAAAAAAAGTGATGAGCAATAATTTATTTGGGTACCGTAGCAAACCCAAACCATTTTTCTCTAATTATATTCTCATACAGTACTAATAAACTAATGTATTTTCTCTTCTCATTGCCAAAATCCAAAATTTTCTCTCCAAAACTCACAAAGAGGATGTTGAAAAAATCCTTTTATATCCGTTGGATGTTCTAAATAATATAGCCAAACAAACAAGCGACATGAAAAAAAAAAAAAAAAAGTTGAAATAAGAACAAGCAAAAACTGCATAAAATATACATCGTAGAGAACGTACATTGCATAATTTTTTCTAAAAAGCCAAACATTTAACTATTACAACACGTTCTACATGTTCAACAACACTTACTTATGCAGTAATTAATACTGCAAACAGAACACATAAAATAGACCACAACACTGTAGACACTCAACCAGCAAACCCTAAACTATGAACTCCAAACCAGACACCCAAATAACTATCACATCTCTCTCTCTCATGGTGAGCTATCCCCACCAGGAGCACCACTATAGGACCCACTGGGTATAGTGGGCTGGATCGGGGCACATCGGACCCCAGGGAATGAGCAAAATCTGGTTGGGCCAAACCCAAATCTTGGGCTAGGGAAAGATCCAGTGAAGCCTGGGCTTGGAAATGAGCCTCCAATGCCTCCAAAGAAGTTCTGTGGCTGGTCATCCTTCTCCTTGATGCTCCTCCCTCCTTCAACGTCTTATCCAAATATCACCAGAAAGACTGTGAGGACTAAGACCATCTTAGCAACTTTCTCCATCTTAATACCTCTCTCTCTCTCTCTCTCTCTCTCTCTCTCTCTCTCTGTGAAAGTAGAGAGAAGTGTTGCATGCCCTTCCATTTTATAGTTGCAGAGACATTCTTCTTTGGGAAGGTCCCTATTAGGCTATAGCTTTCTGAGGTCACAGAGACAAATATTAGTAAGTTAGGGAAAGCTCTAAAAGTGGTCTTAAATGGTATTGGTACCGAGTCTTTGAAATTTGAATGCAAATTGGAAATTGAAAGTTGGATTTAGATTGAATCTCATTTGAATCGTCTCATCTATCCTCCTGAGTTTTAAGTCAGTTGTAGCTTAATTCTACTACATCTCTATGAATGCGAACCATTAGGTGCACACCAAGATCATGCCATGACCAAATTATTCCAAACTTATCTTTATTGTCTTGTCGGCCATTAAGCAATGCTAGCCAGACTAAAAAACAAGAGTTAAATGATGTGTCATTTGTTATGCTTAGTGAAATTTAAATTTTAAATGAGTAAAATGAGACAAAAATACGTCACAAAGGTTCGTATCACATTATTTGATTCTTATTTTTAGTCGGTCTAACTTTACATTTACTAAAATATTCTTTTGAAGTGGTTTGATTAAATAAACTAATCTTCAAGGAATTTCATGTTCCAAGGTTGTTGGGCAAATGATTATTTGAGAAAGGGAAGTAGCTGCAAGTTTTAGCATTCAGCAAACAGATTCATTCAAATAAAATCTTTCAGATTTACGAAATAAATTTGGCTCCAATTTTTAAAATTGAATTCAAATTGATCAAATTCAATCCGAATCCAACATATTGGCATGACTAATGCTTAGCATTAGGGCAAGAAAATTGTCTTTTGGGTGGCATGGGAGCCCCATTTCTTTGATCTGGTCGACCTATGATGTACTAACCACATACTTAAAATGGTTATAACGTTGGTGTTGAATTTATGATACCCCCACCTAAAAGAAAATGATGTGTTTCGGGTTTTTAATGAAAGCCATAAAGCCCTAACCAGTGATAGGAGTGTATGCCTTTAAAACATTTCCATAAACTTATGCTGGTACTAGGTGCCCATACCTGCTTACTGATACCTTTCTATAGAAGAGTTTGACTTCAAAAAAATAAAAGATTAGTGGGGTAAGTAATTTCAAGGTTTTTAATTCATCATCAGATCGATTGAATTGGAGGGCATACATCTTGAATCTCTCAATGTTCACTTCACTTGTTAGGAGATGAGATTCATTCACTTGCATTCATATTTGACATTATAAACATCTTCAGTCTTATCGTTACTATAAAAGTTGTGTAGTCTTTCCTAAAATTCGTAAAGTTTGGTTACATTGATTGCAAATGTCTCGTCATTAACTTTCATCAACCTCTATTATTTTTGCAGTAAAAAGCAACTTAATCCAATATAAACTACAATTATTTTAATTATAAAATTTCTCTAGTTCAAATTTTGTTATAACCATTCTTACTAGCAAAGTTCGGATGTCTGAGGCCCTGATTCACCATATCACAAACAAATTTACGAAAAAATAAATGCAGAAAATGAGAAAATTGCATGATTTGGCATGAAAGTCTAGAAGCACTTAATTTGAGACTATATCCCAAAGAAGGGCATAAGAAATTTCACTATATGCTGTGTCGATTAAGAGACATGCATCAACTTCATTTACACTGCCCTAGAGATCCACAAATTAGCCGATTATCAAGTGCACAAGACGTTCATTACTGAAAGATATGAAAAAGATTAAATATACACAATCTTACGTGTACAAATAGTTTATTTCTGTGAGTAAACCAACCAATCATCGTGACATTATAACCAGCGTAGCCGACAAATGTCCATGCCCATTCCAATTGCAGCTTTCACAATCACCCTTACAACACCCAGCAAGCTCAAAATGTTTGGTGAATAATTTTGTTTTCTCTTAATTCAAGGCTGGAGGTTTCACATTTTTGTCTCAAACATCAGTCACAGAATAGCTCTAATAAAAATACATTTTCTTTTAAGTTTATTTTTTATTCATTTTTAAAAATAATTTTCAATAAAATATTTACCTTTCAGAACTGATATTCTGTCAAAATACCATTTTCCCCTTTAATACATGCAATATATCATGGGACATCTGATGCTCGACATTTATAAACCTCTCAAAAATTGATTCTTTTCATTCTTTCCGCGGGAGTCTGCCAAAATTCCAGTGCTGACAAAAATCACACAGCCTTGAACAAATAAACTAGTACTGGGATAGAAAACCAGTGAGTTAATCTACAACTTGTCATTATTATTGCATAGGTTTGCGTAAAATTTCAAAAAAAAAAAACAAAGAAGGGGAATTAACGTTTTTAGAGCAAACAGTCCAATCCAGCTTATGCCTTTCAAGGAAGCCTCATGCAATATTATTTTCTCAGTGCAGTGACAAATGAAAATACAAAGAATGATGAGACTATGCTGCAGACATTATGCAATCAATAGCCTGCTTGCAAATGGCAGTCATTGTAGCCTCAGGTCCATAAACCTACAACAAGAAGAATTAACAAAATCAAGTTACAGACATGAAAGTAAAAAGGTTTTCCAAATAACATGGCAGATGGGGAAATACAAAAAAATTTGAAAAAAAAAGGGATACCACAGTTTGCGAGTAATCAGTCAAAGTCTGATTCGCAGAAACTATCATAAAGAAACAGAACAGGTTTATGTAGGTTGTGTACTTCAATTTCGCTGCAATAAGACTAGAATTGAATGTGCATCTTCAAAATTTTAATGGCATAGATGAACACGAAGAGGAATTGCAAATTCCCCCCAAGATTTATGACCTCAAAGGCCAATATTGCATTCAACATATTGGTTGAGTATACCATGGCTTTTCAGATTAGGTAGAGCCACTTATGAAAACCTTTAGCCATGAGCCACAATAGTTTGGTACTAATTTCTTGATTTATAGAAAGCTAACCATGTCGAATGTGCCTTACATATTCTACATGTCATATGTCGCAGAGAAAAAGCCGATAACAATTTTTAGAATGACAATAGGGTGCTACATGTTCCTAAACCAAACTCCAGAGGCTGTAAGATATAGCAACTTCCACAATCAGAAAGTGGTTCTATCTTTTTTAATACACGCTGAGAATTCTGATGCATAGAGCCAACTAAAAGTGGCCTTATATCCAGAATGTCATGTCATACCTCAAGGGGCACTCCCAGTTCTTCTCCCAAGGCACGCATCTTTTTCAATCCAGTCTGATAGTTGGGACCACCTCTTCGAACAAAGATGTGCATCCTTGATGCTTTTAACTTGGATTCCTGTCCCAGGACAAAGTAATATAATTTAATGCAGGAAAGAAATGATCAAAATAAGGGAAACTAAATCATGTGATCGCATTTTTGATAAGTTAATTCACCCCACCTTCTCCCTCAGGGCCCGAATGATTCCATTGAAAGTAGCCGCAACATCCGTGAAGTTAGCAATACCTCCTCCAATAAGAAGGGCTCTCTTACGGCTGTCAGGGTCAGCAGTGGCACACTACATCGACATCAAAGAATAGAATGTTCATCCAAAAAAAGATTCAGAAGTCATAAATTTATGCAGGAAAGAAGGCCAAGCTTGATTTCTTACATCAATAACAACTCTGGCATATTGCAGCACCTCCTCCTCATTTGGAGCTCCACTATACTCTGCATAATTACCAAGCTCGGATGCAAAACCCAAATCACCAACCTAGTTTAACAGGAAAAACAGCATCAACTGTTGGTTGCATAGAAGAATTAGCATCAACAGGTAAAAAATTCTCCAAAAATAACATTTAATAACGTTGAGTTATAGTGGGTGCTAGAATATCAAATGTTAAAGTACTTACTGTGTCGGCATATATGACACTTGCACCACCTCCGGCCACCATTGTCCAGATGCGTCCTTTTGGGTTCAAAACAGTAAACTTCAATGATGCACTGGTCTGCAATGGTAAAATGAAAGATATAATTACTACATACAGGTTTTGATGTCCATAAGCAAGTTCATCTTCAGTGATCAAACTTGGTTTTAAAAATGACAAAGCATTAGATAGAACACTGAAACAAGCAAAATACATTTCTAGTCTATAAGTTAACCTATTCTCTATATGTGGACTTGGGATCAACTAATAGAATCCAATATCAAGCACATTTTTGTGTTGAAGAATGCGATGCGTTTGCTCATGGCTCTTGCATTAGAATTTAAGGCTCCAGCCTGAATATCAAAGGGCACACACACACAAGCATTACTAGTAAGCCATTTTTTGAAACTATGCGAACCTCGTAGTCCATAAGCTAATTCTTACTTTTGTTCTATGTTCAGGAAGCTTAAGTTCTATTCCTAAACAAGAATGAGGAAGTAAGGGCAGCACATAACACATTTCCCTATCAGAATCTTCCTACGCACAGGCCCAAACAATCCTGCTAAACAATAAAAATGCCTATATACAAGACAAATTAAACGTGCCATGTTACCAACAAGGGTTGCCAATTTCAGATGATCTAGTGGCATAAAGAAGTTCCATTTACCTTTTCATCCAATGAGTGAATGAATCTTTCTGTTGGGCTCAGAACTCTTCCGAAAGGCAGAGGGAACTCTATACTACCCCACCTGAATGCATAAAGATAGAGCAGGAAACACATTAGCGGGCGTTTTCAAATTGAACAGTTCAGTAATCATTCCCATCTGTTTTCAAAACCAATGCGTACTTCTTAAAGTTCTTGAAGGCAGCCGTGTCATCCAACTCTCCCCTCATATCCAAGGGGTATGGCTCCCCATTTACCAGAGTAAAGGGATTCATCTCAAGGAAACTAAAATCCAGATCTGTTGAAAGAATAATGAAGCAAACGAAAAGTTGACAACACCATTGAATTCAAGAAGGTAATTCCAAACAAGCAAGTATCAGTAGACACAAAAAGGGGGAAAAGAAAAAAATTGCCTAGCCTCCCTTTCTCCCATTAGAACGAAAAAGGAGTCAAAAACATTCGACTAATAAATGCATAACAAATTCACTTGTAGTTAGCCCATTAAATACCCTAATATCATTTTGAATTATAAGTAATTTACTTGAATGTGACAAATATCATAAGTTTGGATGTAAATTCTTATGTTGTGTAATTGATAAAGAGCAACTGTGTTTTATTGCTAAGTACTGCATACCTTGAAATACAGCAAAAACGCCCATTATAAAATCACCAATCTTCCCTCGAACCTGATTCCAACAAAGCAGATTCAGAACATGCTAGTCAAAATATGCACCAGCCGAACGAAAACATAAAAATAAAAAAGGAAAGGCATAAAAATTCAGCGGTGAGAAGCTTAGGAAACATGTGAAACAACGGGTGTCTAATAAGAAGATGAGTAGATAAGCTTTCCCCTTCATTATTGACTCTGACATAGTCCACTCGTATATGACACGATAACATTGATAGGATAACCATGAAAAGAGCTAGATTACTTGTTCGCATAGGTAAAGTTACTTCCATGATCTTAAAGATTCCACAATTTATATCATGGAAAGTGATATTAGAGGTGGATGGCTTTCACATCAATGGACATGATTTCCAATTGTAGGTTCCACAATTGCAATCATGGAAAGTGATTTCAGAGGTGAATGAATTTCACATACTTGGAAACAATTCCCACATGTATGAGTGTGGAATTGTCAAGTAGAAAGGAAAATACAAGTGTAGTTCCAAGTAAATAAAACCACAAAGAAGAAAACATAAATTGTTTATTTATAACGCACCTCCAGTGGAAGTGTGGCAATCAAAGGAGCAGATGTCTCCAGTGTCATAGGTTTTTCACTAGGAAGAAATATAGTTTTCACCTGTTTGAATGAAATAAATCAACAAATAAATAAGTGCCACATTTCATCGTTCATCAAAATTAAAAAGTGCACTAGTGGAGACAAAAGTGTGAATAAACAGAAAAATACAGTTAGTCTAGGGAACAAACCTATCAGAATATAAAAATAAAATCAAGAAGTAAAACAGATGTGGCTAAAAAGGGACTGACGACTTTGACAACAGAAAATAATGTGGTAAATCACTGAAATATTGTTTAGATAAATGACGTGGCATATTCCTATGCAGCATACATTTATTGCATCTTTGCATCAACTTACCTTGTCCCAGTTCTCTTCAATTTCAATGCCTCCACATTCTGAAAAGCTAATCGTAGAACCAAGCCTTTCAGAGACTATGGAAAGGTAATATTCTTGGTCATGGGGAACAAATGGTTCAACAATGAATGTCGTGATTGGTGCCTTGCAACCGCCCATCTCAACCTTTGACAATGCAGTCCACATATGAGTAGATATAAATTTCATAAAACGGAAGTTAAGTTTCCATTGATATTAATTTGCATCACCTCCACGCCAAGGCGTGCTTTCACGAATTCAGCAACTTGAGCAAGATCTAAATTCAAGGCTACTAGGCCACTCTTCCCACGCTTGCCAAACAACATGTCCGGTTTCACAACCAATCTTGCGGATGAAAGCCATGGTTCTTTGTCTGTTAACTCCGTGAATTCCGTGGACTCAGTTACCTAAAGATTAAAATCAGTTGTTTCTTTCAGTTTTTCAGTAACCACTGTAAGTCATATATACTTCAAGAATGAACAAAACTCAAAACAAAATAAACTTTGCTTGCATTCATGTAGATCCCATCTCATACACATTACCACAAATTCAGCTTTTGACTACTTGGTTAAAATTTTTTTGCTTTTTCGTATTTACCACCTAATGCATTGGTGAGATAATGTGGATATGTAAAGATAAAAAATATTGAGACTAACCCTTATTGTCTCTATGGTTCTATTGAAAAGGACGAAGAAAACTGAAAATCACAGCCCTTTGTGTATCCCTAAGCTTCAAATCTCTAATAAAAGATATCATAGTTGAGTAGTGTTATGTTGTGTTTTCTGAATTCCCAAACAATAACTAATCAAAAGTTTCATGAATCAACGTTTTTCCTTGTCAAAGCTAGCATCAGCAATTAAACAGAAATCAAAGAAAATAATATAGAATAATTGCTAATAACAACATATAGCATTATTTCTAAGTAACGGAGAAAATAGAAAGGAATTAAAAAAAATCTTTCCCACACCATGTGATTGTATTTATAAGTATTTTTGGACAATTAAAAAAGAAATCCCCGAGTTTTTGTTGTTATTGTGCTGATATCGAAACAAAGAAAGGCATGGATTGCTTTCAGTTTCAAACAAAGGAAGAAGAAGTAAAAATTGTTATGTCTGAAAGGAATACTGATGGTATGTTGGTGATGGTGTTGGTTGTGAGATTAAGAAAGAGAAATATGTTTGCTACCAACAGGCCCACACTTTTTGCTTTCTAATCATCTCTCTCATTTGTTTGGGCTCCCAAAAAAGCATATGACAAAACCATTACCAAATCTAACCACTTGTTTGCTTCGTGTGTCTTATCAATGCATTTTCTTCAAGATAAAAATTGACTAATTTGAACTGCATAAAATACAGAAAATGGGCTATAACCACCAACAAACATTGACATAACGATCTCAATTAATGCAAAGAACAACACCATAAATCTAGATCACCACACATAGACATAATGGTCCACAAAACACCATAATGGTCCACACAATTAATGCAAAGAACAACTTTAACTCTTCCAAAAGTTAAAGTTGTTAGGGAAGAGCATAAATGTGGGCCCTTTTAAGTTGTCCATCCACATGATTGTGTTGCGTATTAAGATAGGAGTCAACTTGGTTCGAATTCAAGGCTTTTATGTTTTATACCATGTTAATTACCAATTCTTCCAAAACCTTCTAGAACCTTAAACTGCAAGAAAGGGGTTTTAGTATGGCCCTTGTTGAGTATTCATTCACGATGCAGAAGCAATTAGACAATGTCGTAATGTAACGCCCCAAAAGTCACCTTGGACGGCATTACTATCTAAATACCATTTAGATCATGAGAGCAACTACTAAAATCTATCAAATAAGAAAATTTCATTTATCATATGCAATATCTACAACATCTTCCCAAAAGAATATGTCAAACCATGGTCATAATATCCAAAAGAATATGTCAGGCTATGACAATTATATCCCAAAAGAATTAAATTTAACTTGCAGCGGAATAACAAAATATTAGACTCCACCGAGTCTCAAAAAGGAATTTTTTAGTCTAGCACATAGGAGAGCATAGCCCTAGGCATCCACCCCGGATCCACGTGCCCATCTAGTGGAACTTCCCAATGTACCGACTCGTCAATTCCGGGCTCCTCCTCTAGACCATAATCTGAAAAAAATACTATTTGTAGGAGGTGAGCATGAAGCTCTGTAGGAAAAATCCTCCCAAACTCGAACAAGGTTTGAAAAACAAATAAAACAAGCCGGTCTCATTTCACAAATATCATATATCAAGTTTGAAAGAAAAATCGGGACATTATAATGGATCTCAAGTTTACACAATAGCAATACTTAAATAAAAAAAAAATAATAATAATTTAAAACAATAAGTCATTTTCAACCATAAACTATTTCCAACAAGTTCTTCTAATAAACCATTTCCACTACAATAACCAATCACCCACAATTAGTACCATTATTCACCATGTATCTCAGTATGATGTATGACATCGCATGAATAAACATATCGAAAATACCCTGACCCACACACACACTCAATCCTCACAAGAATAAAGGATATCAACATTTTAGGAAGGGCATGTACCAACTCATGGCAGTGATGAAATCCAACCCAGGAATAGTATACTAACCCTCATCCTCGGTACCCCTGAGCGAATAGTGGTTTGGTCCTTACAAGGCACCAACCCCACTACGAGTGGTAGAAAAATTCAAACCCGTATGGAATAAGAAACGCATCTATCCACTGTACGATACCTGGTCAACGGCCGTCCATAGTCATCCAAACATCCACAAGAGATACAATATCCAACCAATTTTTCAAATAACAAACCAAAATTCAAAATTCCCAAATTTCTCATATATCCTTCTAATATAACAAGTTATGAAAATATGCAAGAGATCATCATAAATACCATTTTATTGTTCAATACAAAGCACTAAAGTTTTGAAATCAAGAACAAAGAAAAAATCAAGAGAAAAATTCATTTCTCTTAAGAACTAAGGTTTGAAGGCAAGAAAAGAGATTTAATGGTTATCCAACCAAAATATTGTTTAAAACATGATAATATTTGCAAGAATATCAAGAATCAAATATTTCATAGCATACATACAAGATATAGAGTCAAAAGAATACATATATATAAGCCCTAGCCTCAATGTAAGAGAATAGGAGAAATCTCTACCTTTGAATCAAAGTTACAAGCTAAAGCCCAAGCTCTATAGACTTCCTTCCTCCTTTTCCTCTTTTCTTTTACCTTCTCCTAGGGTTCTAAGAGGTTTGAGGTGAGAGTGGAGTGAAAGAATGGAAGAAAATGGGTTGAGAATGGTGTTTTAAACCCAGCAATTCCAGAATTTTACTGTTCATGGGCTGAATTTTAGGTTTTTCTCCAATTTTACAGTTTTGTTATTAAATATTTTCAATTTGATCTCTATGACTACCCTAAGGTTTTTAGACATTCCGGATTCATTTTTAATGTTATTTTAACCTAAAAATATTTAGTTTTATGATTTATCTTTATACTAAAATAATTTACACCCGAAACACTAAAATTACTATTTTATTCATCTGAACCGCTCTTAATAAAGGTTTAAATTAATTGACCCATCCGAAGTCCAACATACCATCCTTGATACTCTATTATTATCCATTTATAACATTTTAAGAAAAGAATACTTAGTTCCAAAGCTTTGGCAACTTAGGCACTAGTACCCACACCATTTGGTGGCAGTACCTCGGTTTTGCTTCTTTTTTACCATGATCCATTTCGATTCTGAAGAAGTTGAAAACATGAAAGTTGTAGATCTGGATGTCCTCTGTTTTGTGTCAAAATTTTAGCTCAATCGGACAGTAGGATCAAAAGTTATGATAATTCTACAAAAACTGGTCCAGAGCAGACAGTACCGGTACATAGTATCGGTACACTTTTGCTTCTAGTGTTCATGAGTACCGGTATGCTGCCCAGAACGCCTGATTTTTCATTTCCAATCCATTCAAAACCCTTCCAACATCAACCCAAACTTATACAACATAAATTTGTTCATCAAATATGGTTGGTACAAGTTCTATTACAAACGATTTCATATATTTATCCGAATTTTACTATATTAGCATTTAAAAAAGAAATGATTACTTGTTATATAAAGGTAAGAGTGTGGGGAGAGAAGTTACACGTAAAATCCACCGAAAAAAAAAAGAGATTGGATTTGAAAAACTAAAACATTTTCGATGAGCTCAATTACCTTATGGATCATGTTAAGTTTAGAGAATGAATACAATATTAGAGAAACGGAGAGAGATCAAAAACCTTAACATGTCTCTCACAAATCACTTGTATTTATAATTAACTCGTAATTATACAAAAGACGTGTATACCCTCTATGTGGTATACTTATTTCAACCAGTATTTATATAATACTCTAATAATCTTAACACTCCCTCTCAAGTTGGACTATATATATCATATAATCCAAACTTGGAACAAATGGCTGTAAGACGCGTACGACTCAATGTTTTGGTAAACATATCTACAAGCTGATCCTCAGATCTCACAAATAGAGTTGTAATATCTCCAACTATTATCTTGTCTTAAATAAAGTGACAATAAATCTCAATATGTTTAGTTCTATCATAAAACACTAGACTAACGGACATATAAATAGTTGTTTGATTATCACAAAACAACTATAAAAGATGTTGAATTAGAAAGCCAATTTTTGGAGAAAGTGTGGTAGCCACGTCAACTAACTGATTGTATGTGTCATTGCTTTATACTCAGCACTGGATCTTGCTACCACCGTTTGTTCTTACTCTTCCATGAAACGTTACCTCCTAAGAAAGTACAATAACCATTGGTTGATCTCTGATTAGAAGGAGAACCAGCCTAATCAACATTTGAAAAACCATCCACTCTAAAATGTTTATTAACTAGATATAACAACTCAAGACCAGAAACATGTTTCCATGTTTGAGGTATAGAAGAATACGAGTGTCTGCCTCCCAATGTGGTATTCTAGGGCATCCCATAAACTGACTTACTACACTAACTACATAGGAAATATCCGATCGGATAATAGTGCGATAATTGAGCTTCCGAACCAACTTATGATACCGACCCGGATTCTAAAATAGTGCATCATCATCCATTAACAATTTATGATTTGAATCCATTGAAATATCAATTGGTCTGCCACTTAGCAAACTTATTTCTTCTAGCATGTCAAGTACATATTTCTTGTGGGATAAACAAAAACTAATAGAATATATCCTATATCAACATGTTTATGAAACACAGAGTGGTCTGTCTAATATTGAAGAAGACCAAACTCTAAAACTGCATCTGAAATTTACCAAACCATGCCATTGATAACTACTTCAAACCATACAAAGATTTCTTTAACTGATACACATTCTTACAAGACTTTCCCGGAGTAATAAATCCAGTTGGCTACCTCATGTAGACCTTTTCAACCAAGTCCCCATGTAAAAAGGCATTCTTGACATCTAACTAAAATAAAGACCAATTAAGATTAGTAGCCCAAAGAAATCAATATATGAATAGAGGAGATTTTGGCAACAAGAAAAAAGGTCTCTTCATAATCAACACCATAGGTTTGAGTAAAACCTTAGCAACAAGTAGAATTTTGAGACGTTCCACAAAATCATCAGAATTAAATTTAACAGTGTACACCAGTGTTATTTAAGGCGTAAAGCGAACCAAAGCGACCAAGGCTACTAACGCCTAGGCGAGAAGCGAAGCGACCCGCTTTATCGAAGCGAAACGAATAGTTAAAAAAAAAAAAATTAGTTTAATTACTTCTAAACAATCTAAATTCTAATTTTATATATACTAAATATTTAAATGCAAGTAAAACCATAAATATTTAAATTAAAACAAACACTAATAATATCTCAAATCTTAATAACAGTCATAACTTAAACATTTAAATTCAAACAAATACTAATAATATCCCATATTCTAATATTTAAAAACATAAGACACACAATTCAAGCAACTAAAGAAACCATCTCAAGGACTTAAAAATCAATCCTCATCACTAAAGAAACCATCTTTTACATTTCATAACAATTGTAAACAATTTCATATTTTACATGTATCAACCAGCAAAAAAAACAAAAAAAAAATTCACATGTATCGAATGCATTAAAGCTCATTGTTTTCATCTATTTGTATAATTCTTTTAAACGTTTAATTCCATCAATATCAATAAGAACAAAAAAGAATGTGTTTTATTCGGAGTATTACTTATCAGGGAAAAAAAAACAAACCAACGATCGTAAAAAAAAAAAGTCATCAGTACTTAAAAAATAAAAGAGACTACTAATCAGAGACGAATCAGAAAAAAAAAAGAGAGAAAAGTAGAATCGGTGAGGAATGAGTAGCAAAGAGAAGAAGAAAGAAGAGAAAAACAGAAATAGAGGAAAGGAGAAGAAGAAGAGACTTACTTGTTCCCTATGTCGGTGAGGAAGCAGCAATAGTACAGTGCAGCAATCGTGTTCCCCGTGTCCAGCGATGGTCCAGCAACTTCGACGATGGTCCAGTCCAGCTCTCCAACTCCGGCGATGGTCCAGTCCAACACTCCAACTCCAGCGATGGTCCAATCCAGCTCCAGCGATCCTGTAGCAGAGCTCCAGCGAAGACAATCTAAAAAAAAAATTAGGTTTGGGTTATATTTATGGGGTAAGGGAATAATTCGGTGTATCCATGCCTTAAAATTTTTTTTCCAATTGCCTAATCAATGACCCATAATCAAAATAAAAAACAAAAACGCCTGGGAAGATTAAGGCGCTCGCCTTGTCGCCTGTCGCTTAAGCGCCCACTTTGTTCGCTTTTTGCTCGCTTCGGCCACATTCGCTTCGCCTGGAGTCCTCCAGGCGAGAAACCCTTGCCTCGCCTCGCTTCTCACCTAGGCGTGCTTTTCAAAACACTGGTGTACACCTAGCAAAACTAACAGTCCATTTATTAGGAGGTAAAGAAACAAGATCACAAGTCCCATTATGATATAAGGTATTCATCTCTATTTCCATAACTTTCCTCTAACTCAGATCAAACAACGCACCCAGTAAATGCTTAGGAATAAAGATAATAGACAGTTGAGAGGTAAAACAAGAAAAGACAGAAGACAAGGCATAATAAGAAACAAAGTGGGCAATGGGATAGTTAGTAACACACGATCGAGTACCTTTGCGACGAGCAATAGTTAAAGAACCAGAATTACTTGAGGTACCAAGATCAAGAGATGGCAAGGAAGACAGTATGAACACCTTAGTCAATGACCGAGGATGACGAGTATACACGGAGCGGAGGAGTAGGTGGTAGCACAGGAAGCAACAAAATATCCGACAGTAAGAGAAGAGGCAGTGGTGTAGAGGATGACCCAAAGTTAAGATCTAGAGGCTGAGCAAGTGCCAAAAAATACAGAACAGATTCATCAAAAAATGACATCATCCCTAATGAAGTACTGATGAAGGAGAGGACTATAGCAACGATACGCCTTCTGTGTGCGAGAGTATCTGAGAAAGGCACATTTGGTAGCACGAGGGTCAAGTTTATCAAATTCAAGATCCAAGTTATGTGCATAACAAACATACCCAAAAGCTTTAGGGGTTAAGAAAAATAAGGACTTACCAGGAAAAATGACAGAATATGAACTTTATTCATTTAACACGGAAGATTTACGACTAATAAGGTAACAAGCAGTGCGAACAACATCACTCCAAAAACAATGAGGAACATTCATTTGGACTAAGAGTACACGGGTAACTTCCAACAAATGACAGTTCTTGCGCTCAACGACACGATTCTGTTGAGAGGCATAAGCATAAGAAGTATTATAAATAATATCAATTTTACTAAGATAAGCTGAAAAGGAATCAGATTCATATTTACGAGCATTATTAGAACGTAAAATACAAATACGACAAATACAGTGGGCTTTTATTTCTTTACAAAAGGTTGCAAATATAGAAAATAAGTCAAAACAAGCTTTCATAAGAAATAACCAAGTCACATGAGAATAATAATCTACAAATGACACAAAATAAGGATATTTATTAGATGAAATATTCTTTATTGTATCTCATACATCAAAATGTACTAACTCAAATGGACTAGATACACGATTATTGACTCTAAACTGAAAGGATACACGGTGATGCTTACTAAGTTGACAAGCCTCACAAGATACAGACGACACATAACTAAGGCTTGAAACTTAACGCTTCAGATTCTAAAAAGAGGGATGACCAAGACGACAATCCACTCAAAAGGAGATGACAAGGTCTGGACTACCCGAGTAGGTGAATCAAAGTCAAAGTAATAGAGACCATCGACTTCATTCCCCGTACCAATCTTCTTCTTCGTCTAGAGATCTTGAAACACACAATAAGAAGGATAAAACGTTACAAAACAATTAAGGTAAATAGTAACCTTGCTAATAGAAAGTAAACTAAAAAGAAACTGAGGGATAAATAAAATGGATAATAAGGACATATCAGGTCTTAATTGAGTAGTACCTAAACATGAAACTTTAGAAATACCATTAGCAAGAGTAACACTGTAAGGGAAAGTAACAGACTAATAAGTAGAAAAGACACCAGGCACACTAGTCATGTGGTTAGAAGCGTCGAAGTTTATGATTTAGCGACTGCGAGTGGAGAACAGTAAACAAGTGGAAACGGTACCTGACTAGGCAAAAGTAGTAATGAAGGAAGATGGAATTGTCTGCTGCTTAGACAGGAACTGAGCAAACTCCTCTTGTATAAGAATAATTGACCTAGAGTCGGGTGGAGCCGACCGAGGTATAGAAGTAGGTAAGGAGGAAATGTCATCTTGATAATAGCGCCCAAAAACTTGCCATGTAAATCCTAACAATAATCAACAGCGTAGCCTCCACGACCACAATGAGTGCATGAACGAGAAATAGATCAACCTTCAGTACGACTTCCACGACTACCGCGATTGGCACGGTCACCTTAAGGACTATCACTATGGCTATTAATAACAATAAAAGCTGAGCGATCGCTGGGCAAGCCATAATCAATGCCTGAAAATCTAATAGATAAGATAGCACACTGTAAACGAGAGAAAACCTCAAGTAGAGATAGAAGACTAAAAACACCCAAAATCTGAGAGCGAATAGACTCAAATTCAGGTTTCAAACCCACTAGAAAACTAACAACAGTCAAATCTTCATGCTGCTTCTGCCAAACTGATATTTCTGCCAAACTGTTGCATCAATAGTGAACGGGTGGTAGAACTTTAATTTCTCACAAACTCCTTGAATGTGAGAGTAATAATCTTCAATACTCAGATTATCCTACTCTAGGCAAAAATACTATTTGCACACCTCATATACACGAGAAAAATTACCTATGCCAGAATACATGATGACCAAGTGATCCCAAATTGTTTTGGTCGTATCGAGATAAAGCAAAGTAGAACTAACACTGACCTCAATACAATTCAATAATAATGAAATAATATGAGCATCTTCCTATTCCCACTTATCATGCCCAAAAGTACCTTACTTGGGTTTAGGGTCCACTAAATATTTCTTAAAGCATTTGCTTCTAAGAAACACTTGGACCGATCATGACCACAAAATATAATTAGTCCTATTGAGCTTAACAAAAGTCACGAGACCAATAAGGAGAGCCGTAGGAGAAAAAGTCAGCGGCATGGGTGGAGTAACAACGGATTGGTCATCATTCTTGGGTTCCATAGTAGTCTAGTAATAGTAAAAACAATCAAATAGGAACAAAAAACACGCGTTACAATGAAGTGGGAGGGCTGAGCCAGACCAGAAGTAGACAAAGAGGACCAGAAGGAGCACTGGACCATTGAACTGGACTGGGCAAGCTGCTAGATCCCCTGAACCAAACCAGGAAAGGAAGGGCTGCTGGTTCGCTGAACTGGACACGAAAGCAATGAACCGGACTGACAAGCACTGAACCAGGCAACACAGGCACTAAACCGGGCAAGAAAGGCACTGAACCGGACTAAACTGGCTGCTGGACTGCTGAAGTGGACCAGAACAAGCTGCTGAACCATTGAACCAGTGCAGAACTGGTCTGAGAAGTGCAAAACCGGTCTGAGAAGTGATGAACCGATAGTAAGAAGTAGTGAACCGGTCCTGAAGAGGGGTGAACAGGACCGAATATTGGACCAGGGGCTAGACCAGACAACTTGGGCTTTGGTTGGACCACACAACTTGGGCTTGGGCTTGGGCTAGACCAAACAACTTGGGCCTAAGTGAACTGGGCTTAGCTGGAGTCCTTGGGCAAAATTTGGATTGCTGGGCCTTGATAATTATTTAAGCCCGCAACCCAAGAGCAGCTGATCCGACCCGACGAAGACCCACGATTTCATCTTCTCCACCACGAGGTTCTCACCAGAAACCCTAGCGTCCAACGGCGGGGCTCAATAGAAACCCTAGCTTCCAATGGCGCCTTACACCGCCGCCACTACAACATTGCTAGAAGACACACCAAGCTCCAGCAGCAACACAGAGAGCCCTTCACTGATCTCCAGTGACTACAGCACAGCGGCAACCACCACCAACACCCCCTCACAACACACCACACCACACCACACTACCAGCGATCACAACAACAACAACGTGTGTGATCCAACAAAACCACTAAACGAGCAACCCAACGAAGACAGTGAAATCAAGCCACACAACGAAGACAATGAAGCCAAGCCACACAACGAAACCAATCCAACGATGTAACACTCCACACCACCTCCGGTGACCACCATAACACCAAAAAGGTGATTCCCATCAACATACTAACATCAAACACAATTCAAGTCACAAAATCCAATCACACACAACCATGAACTTCACAGATTACTCATGACACTATATCATGGTCGTGGGTTGCATGAACTAACTGTGACAAGTGAAGAAGAAGAAGAAGACGACGGAGAAGGGAAGAAAGAAAGATTGAGATTATGGGTTCAGAATTCTCAGTATCAAAGAAAGGTTAATTAAAGATTTTGGCTCAATAAAATTGCTTAGTTACCATGTTAAGTTTAGAAGATAAATACAATATTAAAGAAACGAAGAGAGTTCAAAAACCTAACCTGCCTCTCACAAACCACTTTGTATTTATACTTAACTCATAATCATACAAAAGACGTATATACCTTCTATGTGGTATACTTATCATAACCAGTATTTACATAATAATACTCTAATACTCTTAGCATATCACATCACTATTTGAAATGGAGTAAAAGTGTAAAACCCTAACTGTGGTAGAGAAAGAAAAGCTAACACTAATTCTTGCTAATGGCGAAACTAAAGCTTAGAAACGATGCAAGATTATAAAGTTTAAAACAAAATGTACTTCAAAAATGATACCATCCAAAAAAAATGTAAATTTGATTAGCTGAAGTCTAATCTATAATTTGTCTAAAATCTAAAAGTTCAGGATCCAGAGGATCTCGACATGCCGACCATCTAACCAAATCAGAGATGGAACATTAGGGAGGCCATGCCCCCCCCCCCCCCAAAACAAAAAAAAAAACCCAAGGCAAACTTTGCCTCTTGAAAGCCAAGTATATATGTTATAGAATGTTCTCCTACTTGTTAAAATAATATTTTATTGCCATTGTAAGATTTTCTTGTTAAATTAAGGAGTAATATAATACTTCCTAATAACAAAGAGTCCTACTTTGTTTTCAACTCTCGGATATAAGTCTTGATAACAAAAATATTGTATTTCCTAATATGGCTCAATTCCAAATAAAATAAAATATAGAGTCCTACTTTGTTTACAAAACAAACACTAAAGAACTAGGTTTAAACCATTGCAACCAACAAAGACGTAAACGTGAATACACGCTAAGATCTTCGACATACATTGATTTTTTTGGCAAAATTAGAAGCAAAGGCAACCTAATTGAGTTATTTTTGCGATTCGATTAACGGGTTAGTATTCTATGTTTTTGATTATTGATTATCGATTGATGTTTTTTATTTTTACCTATATGTTATATGTGGAAAAAGTGTATCACCCATTTCTTTGTGCTTTATATACTCAAACATAACATATGATAATTTTTTGTTTAATTGTTTGTCTCATGTCAGAAAAATTCAATCTAGGGTAATAAGAATTTTAAATGTGAAATTAAAATAGGTTTGTCTTTAAGTAGGAACATAAAATTTAGGATATGTTTATTTTTAATGTGGAATACAT
Organism: Ilex paraguariensis; assembly: GCA_963454935.2. NCBI lineage: Eukaryota > Viridiplantae > Streptophyta > Magnoliopsida > Aquifoliales > Aquifoliaceae > Ilex > Ilex paraguariensis. The sequence goes on along the minus strand of CAUOFW020007947.1, from coordinate 243,330 downwards.
GAAATATGTTTCATGTATTTTTTCTATTTCTTAGAATTGTGTAACTTCTTCTTCTTTTATTTTTTTGGTGCTAGAATTGTGTAATTTCATTAAACTAATTATAACTCATGCCTGAAGGTACAATGGAACATAAAATTTGAGTCTCCAAATAATCGATTTCATTATATTAAATAACAATTTTTTTCCTTCATTTTTTTGATTAAATTATTCAAAATTTATCCATTATTTTTTTTAAAATATTGACAAAATTTTCTCAAAATACATAATTTGATAAAATTTTCTCACATGTGATAGAAATGGGTGATGTGATGGTTTTGGGAGGAAAAAATGTGTAGGAGATAAAATTCAACTTCCTATGTGTTTTATTATATAGATTATTAAAGTGATGTCAATGTGTTTTACACTTTCAGATAAGAAAGCCTACTACAATTGATGCATTATTCAAGAGAAAAAACATCGTGAACTCAGAAGTTAATGAATCATTGTCTTCCTTTAATGTTGAGATTTCGAATGTCGAAAAGCACCCCAAAAAATCTCTAAAAATCGACATTAAGGAATTTGATATCAGTTCTTTGGAGCGTGATCTAGGACTGCGTTGATCAACGTGATGAGATTCAATGAGCTTACATAAAATCTGGTCCTTATCAATGCATATTATCAAAGAATCCAAAATCTGGATCAACAACTCATATGCATCATGTTTAGAATATTCTCCTACAAAAAATGATGTATTTTGTCTACCATATTACCTCTCTAATAAGTTGAGTGAGCATTCAAGACAAAATGCATTCACGATTGAAGGATTCCAAAATTGGAAGAAAGTCGGGGATGGAGAAAACTGTGCTTTCTTGAATCGTGCAGAAAAAAACCCTAACTCTCTTCATAAAATTTCCCAAAGATCATGTGAGGACCTTATGAATCAATCTCAACGTATACGATGAATTTTTTATAGTCATACTTTGGAACAAATTGCAAACAGCCGACTGGGAGTAAAGGCCTCGATTGATAAAATTCGATTTCTGCCATTTCAAAGCTATGCCTTGAGAGGACGTGATGAAAATAAAGACTCGATTAATCATGGTAATTTCCTTGAATTATTATAGTTGGTTGCTTCCTATAATAAGAATGTCAAGGAAGTTGTGCTAGATAAAGCACCCCAAAATGCTTCATATACATGGGGAAAAATTCAAAAAGATATTTTACAAGTTCTATCTCATAAAGTGAAGAGAGCAATTTGTGAAGAAATTGGGAATGCAAAATTTTGCATTATTGTTGATGAAGCACGTGATGAATCAAAGAGAGTAGATGGCTATTGTTTTGCGATTCGTTGACAAAGATGGTGTGGTGCAAGAGCGATTTTTCAGTGTTGTTAATGTTTCAAACACTTCAATACAATCTTTAAAGGAAAGGTTATTTTCTGTGCTTTCTCATCACAATTTAGCTGTTGAGAACATATGAGGGCGAGGATATGATGGGACAAGCAATACGAGAGGTAAATGGAATGGCTTACAAGCTTTGATTTGTAATGAGTGTCCATATGCATACTATAACCATTGTTTTGCTCATCATTTGCAACTGGCATTAGTTGCAGCTTCTAAAGAATTTATACCTGCTCATTAGTTTTTTTCCAAATTAACTTTTATAGTTAATATTGTTGGAGCTTCTTGTAAGCTTAGTGATGAATTGAAAGCTACTCAAGCGAAATTGCCCGTTTGATTTCTGCTGAAGAGTTAAGAGACTAGAAAATGATTTAACCCAATTGGCAAATTACAACGAGCAAGGGATACTCGTTAGAGTTCTCATCTGAAATCTATTTCTAGCTTGATGAAGATGTTCAATGCCACATGTGTAGTGCTGCAAAATATCATTAATCAAGGAACCCCCACTTCTCAGCATGGAGATGTAGACTCTGCTTTTGAAACATTAAATTCTTTCAAATTTGTTTTTATTTTGCATCTCATGAAGGAAATTGTGGACATTTCTGACATACTTTGTAAAGTTTTACAACGGAAATCTCAAAATATTTTATGCACCTCGCCACAAGCATAAAAACTTTGGTTCAAAAATTGAGATATGTAGGATGGGATGCTTTGATTATGAAGGTGATACCATTTTGCGAAGAACACGATATAGATGTTCCAGATATGAATGCTCGTTATGTTGCGAGACGAGATCAAGCTCGAAAACAACAAGGTGAGCTTACTATTCAACATCACTATCGGGTTGATATTTTTAACGCTACAATAGATGTTCAGTTGCAAGTGCTGAACAACAAATTCAGTGGGCGTTCAACTGAGATACTTACTCTTAGCTCTAAATTGGATCCTAGGGATGGATATAGGCCTTTTAAAATTGATGATATTTGCAAGTTGGTAGAGAAGTTTTACCCTTAATTCTTCACAAAGAAGGCGAGAGTTCTTTTGAGTATGCAAGTTTAACTTTTTGAGCAAGATATACTTATGCATGCAAATCTTTTGAAGCTGATGAATATATCTGACTTATCTCAATGGTTGGTTAAGACTAGAAAATCAACCATTTATCCACCTCTTAATAGACTAGTTAAACTTTTGCCTACACTTTCAACTACTACTGCAACTACAGAACATGCTTTCTCGACTATGAATATTGTCAAAACTAGACTTCGCAATAAGATGGAAGATGATTTCCTCCCAGACTCTTTGATTGTTTATATCTATATTACTTTAAAATGCCAACAAATTAAAAAAAAATTGTTTGACTATTTTGCCCTTGATCTCTGTTATAAAGTCAATCATATCCTTTTATTTCATTTCATTTTTTTCAATTAATTATATAATCTTCTCATATCATTTCAACTTCTTAAATTAATTATGTGCATAAGTTTAACATTTAATTATATTCATTTGGGATTTAATAATTAATTTTAACCTTTAATTTTTATTTTTCTTACCAATCTTATCTTATCTATACTACTAATATATTTCATACTATTAATCAAAGTACAGTAATCAAAATAATTTTTTAATATTTCATACTATTAATAAAAGTATAGTAATCAAAATAATTTTTTATAATTTTATCCCAGTTAATTTTATAAATTTTATTTGATAATTTTTAAAAATTTGTAAGAATTATCTAGACGACTTCTAAATATCAAATATCAACTTGCATGAAAAACTTTTAAATTCATATATTGTCCTTGAAAAAAATACATAAGGACAACATTACCTACCTCTTAATAATTTCATTTGTATTATGTATGACATATTAACATCCTCTCACCTTTTTGTATCCCCACTAAATCACTCCACTTAGAGAAATTGGAGAGATATACCTTTTCATATCCCCAACTAAATAATCTCATCAAGAGAAACTAGAGAGACTTAGGGACGAGCTTCTATTTTATCATATCATCATTTAGTCCAAACTACTAGCTAAAATAATTATTCTACAGAAAAATGGGGCAGAGAAGATCAATAAGTTCAAGGTTACATCTATTTATACTACTTTAAAATATCAGCATACATAAAAAATTACACTTTTACCCTCCACCAATATAACTATGTCATGTTTATCCTTCATATTTAATGCCACAATCTATATCTATATCTACATCTAGACTACTACTAAAAGGCTACTAAACCCAAAAATATTTTTTTTCAACATTACCCCTTAAATAATTGTATAAAGTAATATTAGTGCTAAATTAATTACCCTAATTAACACAAAATTAATTCTATAATGATTTTAATAGTTTATATCTCAACCTCTTTCGGCTAATTAAATCATCCATTGCAATTTTATGATTCCATTATATATGGAATCAATATGCATCAATGACCATCTATCATATGAGACAAAAGTGAGGTGCCTTGTTAACTTTTAGACTCTTCATATGCCATCTTTTAATGACCATTTTATCATTGATAATTTTTTTCTAAATGCAAATGCTTATCAAACCATAGCCCATTAACAGATCGGTCAGCTTCTTATAAAATTCTCAACGTTTAATGATCCTACTTACAATCGATAACCTATTAGTACATATTGTTGGAAATTATCTCCATTGACAATCATAAAGTGAGAGCAATGAAAACTAAAACTGGTGAGTTCATCCTTGATTTGCATCTCTAAAATAGTTATTCAATTTTTCAGATTCATAAAAATAGTGAATTTATCCAGCTTGCTATATACGTCTATGAGCATTTTTATGTGTTCTTATATATTCATATTCAATGGCTAATTTCCTTTATTTATTTTCTTGGTAGTAGGTGGATTCAATAATATTGGCTGATTAAGTATGATAAGTTGGAGGAGAAGGAGATGATTTAAACCAAAACTAATTGCAAAAGGTAAGAAGAAATTGTCGATAAATGTTACTCTTTTGTTTGTTGACATGACTTATATTAGCGGCCTTGTTGCTACTCAGATGATGTACTAATGTCGATTATAAATCCGACTAATGCTTGATGCTTGATGCACCAAAGCATTAAAAACAATTTTTTGTTTATATTGCCTTACTTTTGTTTTTTAAATTTACAAGAGTTCTACCATGATCGGTGGTAAGGATGGAGGACCATCTTGAACTAACCATGTGCTACTTTTTTTGTTTTTATGCGTGGGCAAGCTTTTGATTGTCTACCCCCTCAAATATCCTCGGAGAAGCTAAAATTTGACAATCTTTCAAATCTGAATGAAGTAAAAGTTAGGTTGATTATCAAAATTTGTTAGTGGTGAAAGTACTGAAAGTAATTAACTTTAGCTGCATAGTTATTTTCTCAACGTCAACAACTTATAAGGTTATACTTCTACCCAATTGTTGCTCCGGCGACTAAATGAATTGCTGCAAAGGTGAATAAGGTATTGAATTGCCTTTTAATTGGCCTTTGTAGAGAATTTAACCAGACTTCTATAATATCATTGCAATGATATTATACATATAATACACATTTTCTTAAGTATTCACTTCAGGATTGTCATAAGGCAGACAATTTCAATTTTGAAATAGAAGTGAGTCATAATAATATGATAGATTAACTACAATTGGAAAGCTCACTGGCCATTTTTTTCCCCATGTTTTTGTAGGATAACGTAGTTGCTAGCATTGAGATCAAGATTGCTGCTTGGACCTTCCTCCCTAAAGGTAATTAGATTTATGGCTACAGCATTGACGTATTTGTGTAATCTGACGATATTATTGTTTTTCCCTTTTTTGGTTCTCCGCAAGTCCTAACAACAGATATTTTTGTTACTGCCTACAAGCAAAAGTATCTCAGCCAGCCAGTGATAATTCATCTGATTAATACTAAAACTAGCGATGCAGATAACTTTAATTTTATTTATTACAGTCCTAGAAAAATTAATACATACTATACATAATATTATTACTACACTAATTTGAAATAAAAAAAAAAACTTCAAACCAATTGAAGAAGCTTTTTGGATACATGTTGTGGAAGAAGAAGTGAAACTTTATATTTTCAAATATTTAGGTGTTGTAGATTCTTCAATTCAATTAATAATCATTAGTTACATAGGTATAGGTATAGGTATTGTCTTTTGTTCATTTTTATTGTGCATTATACCTAAAAATAGCAAAATATTATGGGCAGCATCAAAGCAACATAGTCTTGCATTTTGGTTTTTTAAATAATTCATTACTTGGTATCAATATTCCAATTTTGCTAAATTATTTCTTTGTAAAAGTTTTGATTAGGCTTTATTTTTCTCAAGTTTTGCATATCTATCCATAAATTATTTGGAAATAGTAGGAGGATTGCCTTTTGGTTTCAACATATTCATAATCACTCTAGATTTAACACATGATTTTCCTTACAAACTATAACTCGAAGTGATCCATGTATGTGTGCACCGAATAGAAGATTAACTCTTCATATTTCACACGTAGTAAAAGAAAACTTAATAGCCATGATTAGTGATGTGTTTCAATGATCATCATATTAGACATTTATCTGAGACATTTCTTGCCATCCTATAACTTGATTTATGATTACAAAGAAATAAAAATTACAACTTAAAATAATTCACGTGCAACGCATGTGTGCAATAACTAGTAGAAAAAGAAGTTGCTAAAAAATTTAGCATAAATTCGATCATAGATGAATTCCGTGATAGAAAAATAGTGTCGAATTCCACTTTAATAGACATCTCAAGACTCAGGAATATGTAATAAAAAGTTATTCCTTTGGTTCATTTTCAGTTTTGTGGATATCTTTATTTATATTGAATATTCATTATTTTGTTTGATTAACTTTTGTACATAGTAAATTTATTAAGAGAGTTCCCCCCCCCCCAATGATTAATTTCTGGTTCCGTCCCTGCAACCAATAGTCCAGCTATTCCAACAATTCGGTCGACCAATGTAATGACCATCTACATCACACGCCCTCCACCAGATTGATGGGTGCATTAAGAGAATTGTTAGCATATTTTGAACTAAGGAACTTTAGACTATGATAACATGTTAATCGCTGAACCTATTACAACTTAAGCTACTTGAAAAATTCAAGGATGTAATTTTTTTTTTGCAAATTAATATAAGGTCCAACAACAAAAGGGTATTCAAGAATGAGTGTTCAGTGTTTACGTCAACTGAAAAAATAGCAATTTCAACGCACTTTGATTTCCGAATAAGAATTACGAGCACCGAAGACAGCCACAGTTATAACCAGAACAGAAACCAAAACAGAGATACAAGCCCAATTCATTCATTCTATCAAGCATAAATAGAAACACAAATAAGTGCATATATCTGGGGAGAGAGAGAGAGAGAGAGAGAGAGGCGAACCTGAGCAGAGCAGATCTGAAGGTCAATGGCAGCAAGTCTCTTCAAGTGCTCCTTGAGAAGCCTCTTCGAATCGTACTCTCTGATCTTCTTTCTAGCCATTTTTTCACCTCAAAAATCTTCAAAAAGATTTTATAATTCTCACCCAATATTGAACGATCTACATCAAAACACAATACACTACATCGATTTATATCATCCACAGACACAGAGAGATTGGAGAATTGAGAAAAGATGTTTGCTTTCCAAGTACGACTGTGCTTACCAAACGCAACGGCTGGAGAGAGAGAGAGAGAGAGAGATAGAGAGGATAGAAATGAAATGAAAAGGAATAAAAGGATGATGATGTTGATGGGGATGGTTAGTTGGGCGGCCGAGTTTAGCCAAGAATACTGCTGCACCAAAAAATGGTTCCCCAATCTGCCTTCTCACCTTATTAAGTGTAAATCATAAAATTATTAAGTTTTTTCTATACTCATTCTGTCCATCTTATTTTATATTCACCCCACTAATATTAAACTTATATCAATTTTTACCTTTATAATTTTTTTATACCTCATTTCACATAATCTATACAAAAATATACGCAACTTGATTATTTAATATAAATCTCTCAAATAATATTCAAATTAGTATTGGTCTAAATATCTAACGGTATTCAAATATGTCCGATAGCCTTTGTTTGTTATTCTCTTTTTTAATTGGTCTACCATTACTCAATTCTAAAAAATAAATTTGCAAGGACACCTGATATTTGAATAATGTATGACAATGATAACAATATGTATGTAAAAAATAAAAATAAAAACTAATTGACCCTTTATTTAAAGAGTCAGAATTGACCCACAAGCAAAAACGATAACCTATTGTTGAACCCATGTCAATGACCCAAGACCCATGTCCAAACACTTCATAATAGAAGTCCAAACACACATTGACATTCATTCCCCCCCCCACCCCCTCTCGTTCTCCATCAACACAACTTGCTATCACATTCTAACTCACATAGGCACGTCCCCCAACCTCCCTGACAATAACAGCCTCCCCAATCCAATCCAACGAAACACACCACAATGCAACCCCATGCCCCTTACTTTGCCTCTTAGCGACAGCGCCTCTGGAGCCGCCCCCGCTTATCGATCTAGCGTCTGCAGTAGTTCAACCCCCCTCCACGATCTTACTTACCCTCCACAACCCGTTAAAGCTCGAGCTTGAGCTGAACTACTTGTTTAGCTCGTCAAAACTCAATTCCAACTTTTATTTTATTGGTTAAAGTGTTCTTTCAATCGCATCTAATCTCTTCCACCTTATCTCTCTATCTCACTATCTACTTCTTGAACCCCATACCCTTCTATACTCTTTCTTTTCATCCCAACCATTCTCTAATTCCTTTAAGCTTCACATACATGCAATCTTCTTTTTCTCTTTCACTCTACTATTCCAATTGTTCTCTCAACAAAAATAGAAACACTTCACTCTAAGGCAAATGACAACATAAGACTTAAGGATCACAACACTTCTTCTTGCCATGACCTTCTTGATTTTCATGAGACAAATGCACAACAAAAGTAGTTCTCCTCAACGCTTAGTCTTGATATCTCTTGACTCTCGTTCTCCTATCCTATCCTATCCTCTCTCTCTATCTCTCTCTAGTGATGTGTTTCAATTTTAGTACTATTTTAACATATCAAAATTGTATGTATATATAATAGTCAAATATCTATGTATTGACTAATGTCTTATATTTTTTAAAATTGTATGAAAAAGAATGAAACAAAAATCTAGTAAATATAAAAATCCATGATTTCCTCGCTGACGGGACATTGGCAACCAGCCAACGAGAATCTGACACATGGCCATCTATAGTCGTCGAGATGCATGAGATTCATTAACAAGATGATACCGAGTAAGTAGAGCACTCAGACTCAAGAAGCAAACCTGAGACCGAGCATTTAGTAGAGTGTAACTGGTCATTAATGAGGATCGCATTAGCATGACTAAATAATCCTCAAAGAACGTGAAAATAGCCATCATTATGTGGCACTACATGCATCTAGGTCAAGGGGATCCCGGGGGGCCTAGTAGTTACTTATAAATGCCCAGACGTAGGTTCTATGCATTAATTTAAAGCACTCAATGGTCAAGAAGGGAGCCATGAATGCTCAACTTATTCCCGAGTACACATTCAAACGTCCAACCACACAGCAATAATGTGGTGCGATGGAATAGCTATTTATGCTAGATTATGAGTATCAACTACTAAAGTCTAGTACGAGACTCCAAATAGGAGAGGCATCATCACAATATGAGGAATTTAAGTACGTAAGCTAAAAATACTCTACATTGAACTCTCTACATACAAATACACAAAATTGACTTAAACTTATGAGGGGATAAGTTAGGTGCTCACCCTACCCATTTCTTAACTTTGCCTATTGTTTGCAGGATCATTTGAAAGATTACTGGCATGGATCACTATCTCAATTCATTGCAGGAATTCTCCCATACAATTTGGCGCTATCTGTAGGAAAGTTATCGAATTAGATTGTCCCGTAATGATACATATGGTGAACACTCGATCTCAGGGCGAAGTAAGGGATGTGTTGCGAGTGAGAAACGCGGGAGGTGATTCAATAACTACTTTAACATAGATGTTTTCATATACTCCAATAATTTGAAAAAAAAAAAAAGGAAATCTATTGAACATCTACCACACATATTTTTTATTAGGAAAAATATATCTATACCTCATACAGGCCCTAATAGGGGATCTAAGAAATTGTAATTTTTATATTAAAAGTTGACTATATTTAATGTCAGAACTCATAACTCATTAATCCAATGGTTACAATAAATTATATTCCTAATATAGGTCTCTATAACATTGCACTTCTATTGAATCAAATTGTCATCCGCACAACATACTTGAAAAAAAATGGCATTTGCATTGCACATGACTTCTATTGGCTAAATAAAAATTTCACTAGTGCATCTAATTAACATGTTCAATCCAATTTATTGTATGGCGCGTCCATTAGAATGTTAACTTGAGATTGGTACCATTTACTTTGATTCGATAATTTGATAAGCAATGATAAAAATTTTCTTTCATTATATTGTTTCGGTCACCTAAGAAACAAAATATTTTGACGTGTTTTGAAAAAAATTTCGACTTGTTTCAAAAATAAAATGAAAAAAATTAAAATTATAAAAATTATTTTTTCAAAATATTGGTCAAAATATATCAAAAGTATCTTAGAAATACTTTGAAACATTTTGAAACAATTGTGCAATTGTATTGAAAATATTACAAAATATCTCAAAACATTTAGGAATACTTTGAAGTATTAGAATTTCGATTCCATAATTGATTATTTTCAATCTCCTTGAAAACAGACACATTTTGGACGTTTTGAAACAAAAATTTAATTTTGTTGATTAGTGAAATATACCAATTCTCATCATAGAGTGGAATATCGTTAGCACATATTTGAAATATCTACTTAGAAATTTTCTTTAATTATGTGAAAGTAAGAGAATTATAGAGACTACAAAAAAGAATATAAAAAATATAGAGAAAGAACTTATCAATTTGTGTATTTCTCAATATGGTGAAGACCTTCTTTTATAGGCCTCAAATCATAATGGTCATCAAATACAATATTAACTTTGAGTGGATGTTATAAAGTCACATACTAATACCTATTTAATTGGTAGGTTAGAGGTCATCCATATTTATATATAATATATAATGAAATATGTACAACATTCTCCCTTGAATGACTACTATGCTAAAATAATATGTCTCGTTAAAATTTTGCTAGAAAAACCCTGTGGAAAAAAACCCAGCAAAAGAGAAAGAGTATATATTCAGGTAAATCTTAAAATAGTGTTGGACGTACTAATGTACATTAAAATTTTGGTAGGAAAATCGATGAAAATCTCCGCCTGATAAGAAATCAATTGGATTGGTCACAAACTCGATGCATTCTAATGTCATATACTAATTTCTTGAACTTTGATGATAGCAAAGTTTTAATGAATAGATCTGCAAAATTATTACTAGAGCATATCTATTTTACTTCAATTTCATGGCTCTGCTCGAGTTCATGAGTATAGAAGAACTTTAATAAAATATACTTAGTTCTATCATTTTTGATAAATGCTCCTTTAATTTGTGCAATGCAAGTAGCATTATCGTCATATAATGTTGTTGATGAATCTGTAATCAAAGGGTGCTTGTAAGTATCTCGGATGTGATGAACTACATATCTTAACTGCACAAATTCACAGCTTACTTCATGGAGTGCAAGAATTTCAGAATGATTGGAAGATGTAGCAACTAAATTATATTTGGTAAATCAACATAAGATCGTTGTGTCACCATATGTCAAAACATACCCAATTTGTGAACAAGACTTATGGGGATCTGATAGGTGCACAGAATCCGCATAAATGACTAAATGTGAATCGTTGGTTGATTACTTTGATTATGACAAGCCCAAATCTGTACAAAGGTAATGTAGGACATGTTTTACGCCATTCAAATATCACCGAGTTGGTGCAGAACTAAATTTTACCAATAAGTTGACTGCAAATGTGATATCAGGCCTAGTACGTTGTATTAAGTATAACAAAATACTAATTGCACTTAAGTATGTTACTTTAGGACCAAGAAACATTTCATTTTCCTCCTTAGGATGAAAAAGGGATTTTTATTGATATTAATAGATTGAACAACCATTGGAGTACTTAACGGATATATTTTTATTCATGTTAAAATGTTTCAAAACCTTTTTGATATAGATTGTTTGATGGATAAGTATTCCGTTTAACTTACGTTCGATCTATAGTCTGAGATACTACTTTATTTTTTCAAGATCTTTCGTATCAAATTCCTTTTTCAAATATTCAGTAGCTTTTATCAATTCTTGTAAACCCCCATACTCTTATCTTTATATAACAAATAATTATTTTTGAAATACTAATATAGGTGATGAGGTATGCATGAACTCTATAGATTGTAATAATAGGAATAAATACTATAGAGGTAAATTCATTGTGAAATTTAATTTTTTGGAAGTGTTTAAGGTTGATAAGGGTAACTAAGTAAAAATATTAATTTTTTTAGGTCAAAATAATATAATTATTGAATCTGGGAGAACTGAAAAACTTAGAATAGCTGTTTAACACATATAACAGTTCGAAAAAATAAAATAATAATTTTAGTGTTTCAAATGTAAATTTACTTTAGTTTTGAGATAAATCATAAAAGTAAATATTTTAGGTTAAAATAACATTAAAATGAATCCAGAACGTCAAAAATCTTAGGATAGTCATGTGGATCAAATTTGTGATTTTTAGTAGTAAAACCGTAATTTTGGAGAAAACTCAAATTTCAGCCCATAAATAGTAACTTTCGAGACTGCTATGTTTAAAACATAGATTTCAGCCCATTTTCTTCTATTCTTTCATTCCACTCTCACCCTAAACCTCTTAGAACCAAAGAGAAGATAAAGGGAAAAAGAAAAGTGGAGAAGAAAGTCTTTAAAGCTTGAGTTTTACTTGAAATTCTTGATTACTAGGTATATATATATAATTTTTTTTTTTTTTTGAATCTAAATTTTAGATATATGTTATGAAGTCATGGTTTCTTGATGTCCTTGCAAATCCTATCATGTTTTGAATGAAGCTATGGTTGTTAGCCATGAAATCTTTGTTGTAATCTCAAAACCCTTGATTCTTTCAAGAAATAGAGATTTTTCTTCTTGATATTTCTTGTTCTTGATTTCAAAACTCTAGTGCTTCGTTTCAACAATAAAAATATATTTTTGATGATCTCTTGCATATTTTTCTTGAATTTGCTCCATTAAAAAAATACTTAAGAAATTGAGATTTTTTGATTTACTTGTGATTTGAGAAATTGATTGGTATTGTATCTCTTGTGTGGATGTTTAGATGACCATGGGTGGCCATTTACTGGATATCGTAGAGTGGGTGGATGCGTTTTTTACTCTATGTGAGTTTGAATTTTTTCTACCACTCGTAGTGGGGTTGGTGCCTTACGAGAACCAAACCACTATTTGCTTAAGGATATCGAGACTGAGTGTTAATATACTATTTTTGGGTTAGATTCATCACTGTCGTTGCCTCGGTATACGTCATTCCTAAAGTTGGGTATCCTTACGAGGATTGAGTGTGTGTGTGTGGGTCAGGATATTCTCAATGTGTATATTCATGCGAAGTCTTACATCATACTTGAGATCCATTGTGGGTTATTGTTTATTGTGAAAATGGTTGGTTATGATTTATTGTGGAAAAGAGTTTATTTGTGGACATTGTTATTGTGGAAATGGTAATTCGTTGGAATTGTTTTTTTTGAGAATTGATTTTACTTTTCATTTAATTATTGTTATTGTGTAAACTTGAGATCCATTGAAATCTCTCTGTTTTTCTCCAAAAGGTAAATATGATATTTGTAAAATAAGACCGACTGTTTTATATGCTTTCAAAACCTTGTTTGAATTTGGGAGGATTTTTCGACGAAACTTAGTATTTACCCCAACAAATAATATTTTTTTCAAATTATGGTCTAGAGGAAGAGCTTGGAATTGATAAGGTAGTACATTGGGAAGCTCCAATAGATGGGAACGTGAATCCCGAGGTGGACGTTTAGAGCTATATTATCTTATGTTCTAAACTAGGAAATTCATTTTGAGACAATATGAAGTCTAATATTTTCGTTATTCCGTTACAAGATAATGGTTGGTTTTCTTTTGGATGTAATTGTCATAGTTGGACATATTATTTTGGATGATATTGTATATATTGTGGATGATGAAAAAAATTCTCTTTTGTTACGAAGTCCATTTAGTTGTTCTCATGATGTGAATGATTTTAGATAGTAATGTTGTCAAAGGGGGATTTTGGGGCATAAAATCGAACTCATATGGACGGTTTTAATGTAAAAGAAAAATTACATGTGGTTACATGAGTATGAATAAATGGACCCGGTGTGATCAATATTTACTTATAAATGGATCCGGTGTGGTTAATATTTATTCATAAATAGATCTGACGTGGTCAATGTAATATAATTACACAGGTTGTGTTTTGAGTAGAGCTCCTTGTATAAAAGAGACTCTGCCCGAATTTTGTTAAATTAAAGACCTCCGATTTTTGGAGCGTTACAATTCTTCAGGAGTTCCGATTAGATTCATATAATCAACATATATTGCAATAATAACAAATTTAAATTTTGATTTCTTAATAAATACACATAGACATATGATATTATTAAAATACCCTTCTTTTACCAAGTACTCACTCAGACAGTTATACCATATTCTTTTGGATTGTTTCAATCCATACAAGGATCGTTGCAGCTTAATTGAGTACATGTTTCGTGATTTGATGTATTTATTTCAGGCAATTGCAATCATTTAGAGATTTTCATATAAATATCAGTATCTAACTTTCCATATAAATGTGCAGTAACAACATCTATAAGATGCATGTCGAGTCTTTTTGAGACTGCTAGACTATTAAAATACCGAATATGATTATATCCATTATTGGTGATTATATTTTTTTATAATCAATCTCAGGTCTCTACAGGAACCCTTGCGCTACTAGATGTACTCTATAACGTATATTTATTTTTTATTTTCATATAAATACTCACCTATATCCAATAGACTTTACATCTTAAAGTGTTGGACTACAAGCCCAATTTAACATCTTTTAATGTTTTAGAACTACAGGTCTACATTTACATCTTTAAGTATATTGGACTATAGCTCAAATATTTTGTATTTTGTTAATTGGCTCCAAGTGAATTATTTTCTTCCACTTAGACTAATTATTTATACGTCGACAATAGCATATTATGCATGGTTCAAGATCATCATCATTTTAGATTTCAATAGCTAGTATATCATCGATAATCATTTTTGTGCGATCCCACACCTCACCTACGTATGCATACATAATAAAAAATTCTTCATTTGCAAATATCTTTACCTCCTCAAGAGTTGGTCTCTTTAGGGACTTTTTTTTTCTTCAGGGATTATTATTTGAGATTATGTGGGTGCATTTTCATTTTCTATTTTTTCTTAAGTTGTACATAGTTGCCCTTCAGGAGTTGAATCTTTTGAACCTATGTGTCGACCACACTTCAAGCATGTAAGAAAGTTCACATTGTTCTTCTACGACAGATTTCCCCCCCTAATGGCGGGAAAAGTGTGTCATTTTTCCTTTGTACATATATAACTTCTTGAGATCTCATAATTTGTGAGTACCTTTGCCTCTGCAGAAGATACCTCTTCATGAGATTTTAGCTTACTAATTTTGAACTAATTAATATTTCTGTTGCCTACTTTATGGGTGTGGCCTCTTCAGGGGTGCTACCATTTTTATGCAACTTTTATTGTATATTTTTCTTTGGAGCTTTTTAGGAGTACCAACTTTCTTCGGGAGTACTAACATTCCCAGTATTTTTCATTATTTCTTCCTCTTCTAGGGAATCTTGTCTATTGTTATGACTATTCTTTCGCGTTTCTAGCGTAATGTAGATAAATTCAATCCACAATATTTTTATAAATGATAGGAAGAATTGTCAATTAACTTGACTTATAGAAAATAGAAATATATATTAACATTCTTACATTCAAAATCACATATTTATTCACTATGCATAATCGGGATATATCAATCTTAGACTTGTAAATAACATCATATATCAATGGAAAACTTGATAAATATTTTATTTTGTGAGCAAGAAATACACGGTATCACCTTCTGGGGGAAAAATATATGTTATCAATTGCAAAAGAATATTTTGTTAATGGTCTCACGTGTATTCACAATGATTCAAAGTTGATCTTTGATGTCCAGGATGAGGATGCCAAAACTTACTCTATTTTTTTTGGGTGATAACACTTCAAGTGCATCACAATAAGTAGTTTAACTATTCATAGTATAATACAACTCTATATAAAAATTAAGAAGTTTCTCTAACAAGTTTCTAGTTTAAAATAATAAAAAAGGATAGTGCGATATCCATTAGAATGTATGCCTTTAAATTTGGTAGTAGATTTCTCTAAAAAAAGGTTAAAAAGTAATAAGTCCTCCTATAAAGTCCTAGAAGGTATCAAATTTTGTCTTTAAAAGCAGTTATCTTCCTTTCTCTCTCAAGTCCTTTCCACTCTTTCTCTCTCTCCCACTCTCACTATCTTTCTCCAACTTTCTGCACCAGAAGAGTTAATATTTTTAGAGACAATTTTGCTAGATGTGTTCACATTCTACATTCACTTTCTTTATTGATAGTTAAAGTTTTGTTATGATGGTAGACTCACTGGTTCACGGTAATCAATAAAATTTGTCTCTATCTTCTTTCCTTTTTTCTTTATGGATGTCTGGTAAAAGTCTACCAAATGTTTGGAAGTACGACAGGTACATGACCAATATTCTTTCATATCACCCCTATAACAAACTTCTCTGTAATTTTTTTGACGGTTTATTTAGCAAATCCTTCTCTTTATGTTATTTTGTATCTTTGTTTGCCCACTTCTAGTGATGAGTTGAGGTGTTATGACCACGGTGTCGATTATCATTTCGACCACACCCACGTTTATTACTAGATATGAGGCGACATTTGCTTTAGGGAATGCTGTAAAACTAGTCGTGCGAGATTCATGATTTTTCATCAAAAGCTTGTTATTTTGTTCAACAAGAAAAAAATATGATATCAGGTCAGAGTATTTAGTGAACTTGCGCTCTTTATATTACTGCTACAGGAGCACATTAGAGACATGAAGAGTATAAAATATTTTTCTCTAACATGTCTTTATCAGTAATTGTTTCTCTACGTCGTGTTAATTGTGAGTTGATTTTGAATAGTGCCGAATTATAATCGCTCATATTTTTTAAAATCTTGCAACATCAGGTTCATCCATTCATGTCGAGTAGTTAGAAGTATAAATGTTTTTTTTGGTAGTTATAATATTAATTTAATTTATCCTAAAGGATAAGTGGATCATTTTCCGTGGGATATTCATTTTTCAATCTTTCATAAAAGCAATGACGAATGAATATCATTATCTTTGTGCAATCTTGTAGGGATGTGTCATTTCTTTCTTTCATAGTATCACCAAAATTTATAATTGTCAAGTGGATCTTAGTCTCAATGATCCAAGAAAGATATTTGTTGCCCAAAATATCAAGAGCGACATTATTCAAACCAGGAAACTAAAACAGGAATGTAGAGAACTTAACTAAAAGAAATCTTATGCATAGAATTCAGGCATGGTAAAAGAATTATGTAATAATGTATCACTCATTATGTAATAATATATCACTCATTCTTCTCGATGCAATAATATGAAGACTATATACTCTTCCAGAGGGTCAAAACTTTGATCAAACTTTTTTTATTTGTGCATGTATAATTATAGAATAAAAAAGAATTGATTTTCTTAAAAGAAATTTACCTAAAATTCTTAAGCATGAATAGAATAAAAATCTAGCATTTTCCTCAAATTCACTTGAACAAAATACCTGAGCTATTTGTGCTGATAACGTGTTGTGAAAGTAAGAGAATCGTGTTGTGAAAATAAGAAAATTATAGAGACTACAAAAAGAATATAGAGAAAAAACTTTTTATTTTTCAATGTGGTGAAAATCTCATTTTATAGGTCTCGAATTTGTCAAATATAATATTAACTTTGAGAGAAGTTATAGAGTCACATACTAATACCCATTTAATTGGTAGGTTAGAGGTTTTCCCGTTTATATACAATATGTATATGGTATATACTGTGCAATATTTACGACATTTAAACATTTATTGCAAGAGTTATTGATGTGTAATCTTTAAAGATGATGAAGGGTATCGTAACGCAGCCCACATTTCCCGCCAAATTGACACTTCGGTTAAAAGTGAGACTCTCGAAATGCAATAGAACGGCGTCGTTGAATCTCTATAATGATAAGACAAATGGGATCGTTCAAACGACGCCGTCTATTTTCAATGGCCCATAGTTTGCCCTTACGCAAAAATGGCCCATAGATAGTCCATATTAAATTCCCATAATTTCGGCTGAGTAAGTGAATTTATCTTAATATCCTCTAAAAAATATGTAATAACATATGTCATAGTTCAAACAGTAGGGTATTTTGGACCAACTTGATGGTATTTTCGTCCCACCGGTAAAAAGGATTCCCGCAGAATTTCTTCACTGCCAAGGACATCTTAGTAATTTCATCATGTAAAACGGTGGTATCGCGCGTAATTTCGGTGAATGTCTTGTCTTGTAATGTAACGGACTTCATATATAACTTTCAATCCCGCTTCGAGAGACCTCAAAATGAAATTTTGCTCGTTCGCTCCTCGACTCTCTCTCCCCCTTCCCTCTTCGACCCTTATCTCTCTCCCCCCCCTTCCCTCGCACTCTCCTCTTCGCTTCGCATTTCGCTTCAATCCCACATTTTTCTCTTTAATCGAGGAATTTCTTGTGTTCTTCGACATATCTCTCTTTCTTGTTTTCGATTTTGAAGAAATTTAGTCCTAGAATCTTTCAATCTTCATGATATGCTAGTGTAATCTGTTTCTAGTTTTTTTAAAGTATTCGAAACCCTAACCCTAGTTTTCATTTTTCCAAGAGCTCTTTGAATAGCCAGAATACGAGTTCTAACCGTAATTGGCTTCTCAAGGTCGCTTTCTCTAACGTAACAACACTCACCGACTCAAAAACTGTAAGTGTTTTTCCTTATCTTTTATTTGATTTATGCATTTCGTTTAGTTTTCCTACTTCGACAAACCCTTAATTGGCCTAAAATTCGGAAAATTGGATCATAACTTGAGATTTTGGGTCTGAGTTGGGGGAATTAGATAGACTCATTGATTGTGTGTGTTTGAAGTTATTTTTGGGGTTTCTTTTGCTTCCTCAACTTCAGGACCCTCTAATCTTGCTTTAAAATTTGAAAACTTGGTGCAGAATAGGCAGTTTTCAGCATTTATGTTTGGAAAATAAGGTGATAGTGATTGCTTGGAGTTGTTTGGGTTCCCTTTGGTTTTTCCAACTTCGAGAAACCCTAGTTCTGCTTAAAATTGGAATTGTTTTGGACAAAACGTGTTTTTTTGGGTTTTTTTTTTTTGGGGGTTTGAGTTTTTCACTTGATTTTGGGGTTTTCTTTTGTTTTCCGATTTTATCAGACTCTAGTTTTATTGAAATTCAAAATTTTGGATTAAACGTGTGGTTTTTTTTATTACGTGACAGAATGATTGATCGTGACTGCTTGTAGATTTTTTTGTTAATCTTACTTATTTTTTGATCTGGAAATCTCAGCTAATAGTTCTTGAACCCTAGCTTCTCTAAGTTTCGCCAACTTTTTTTATGAATGTTTATCACCGTGTAATAAAGGGAATTGTGTTCTATGTGTCTTTTTCTTTTGATGCTATTATATCTCCAAATTCTAGATCTTGCCACTAAAGAGGCAAAACAAAACAAATAAACTTGAATTTATGAATTTGAAAAAAATAAGAATAAAATAAAAAATAATTGTAAACTTAAAATTTGTATTTCGGACAGATTCTGCATGCAAATTGATGATAATATATTTTTTGGAGATAGTGAATGTCTTATATTCACTAGGCCCACGGGTCCACTGCCTCGTGGGCTGGGTGTAGTGGATCCCAATGCATTGGAGTGGAAACACGTAATTCGGTGTTCTTTGTTTTCATTTTTCTCTCTCTCTTTTACTGCTCACTACTCTGCATGTTCAAAACAGTATTGGTTCTTTTTAAGTTAGACACCTTGATTGACCATGTTAATAGGACTTATATAATTTTTCTTACACTTATTTCATTGTTTTTTGTTTTTTGATCATTTAGCTATTTGATTTGAAATGGAAATTTTTTTGCCGTAATCAAATCTTCCTTGTATGTATGAATTAAAAGGATGGAACTAATGGATTTTTGTTTCTTTTTTAATTTTGGACTAGTTTTCCTGGGCTGTAAATGACTATAGCAGAACACCAGAATGGCAATGGTCCACCTACAAATGGAAATGCTGCAGGTGGAAATGCTTATGCTATTGATTTGAATACCTTTAGCAGGCGGTTGCAGTCCCTTTATTCGCATTGGCGCAAAAACAAAAATGAATTCTGGGGATCGTCTAATGTTCTCGCAATTGCTACACCACCTGCTTCAGAGGATCTCCGTTACCTGAAATCTTCAGCTCTGAACATTTGGTTGGTCGGATACGAGTTCCCAGAGACAATAATGGTGTTCACAAATAAGCATATTCATTTTATGTGTAGCCAAAAGAAGGCCTCATTGCTTAAAGTGGTTAAAAAGTCGGCTAAAGAAACTGTGGGAGTAGATGTTGTCATGCATGTGAAGGCAAAAAGCGATGATGGTACTGCTCAAATGGATGGTATACTCCATGCAATTTGTGCACAGTTGAAGTCTGATGGTTGTGATGCTCTTGTTGTTGGTTACATAGCAAGAGAGGCTCCGGAGGGGAAGCTGTTGGAGACATGGGCTGATAAGTTAAAGAACTCAAACCTTCAGCTTAGTGATATAACCAGTGGGTTGTCTGAATTGTTTGCTGTGAAGGACCTTGGTGAGCTCACCAATGTGAAGAAGGCTGCATATTTGACTGCTTCTGCAATGAAAAATTTTGTGGTTCCGAACCTTGAAAGGGTCATTGATGAGGAAAACAAAGTCAGCCACTCCTCATTAATGGACAACACAGAGAAGGCCATCCTGGAGCCTGCCAAAATCAAGGTGAAGTTGAAGGCTGAGAATGTTGATATTTGTTACCCTCCGATATTTCAAAGTGGTGGGAATTTTGATCTTAGACCTAGTGCTTCGAGCAATGATGACTTTCTATATTATGATTCTGCCAGTGTGATCATATGTGCAATTGGATCGCGATATAACAGCTACTGTTCGAATATTGCAAGGACTTTTCTTATTGATTCTAATGAGATGCAAAACAAGGCTTATGAGGTTCTTCTAAAGGCCCATGAAGCTGCAATTGGTGCATTAAAGCCTGGGAACAAGGTCAATACTGTGTATCAGGCGGCCCTTCCCGTGGTAAAGAAGGATGCTCCTGACTTGGTTGGCAATCTGACAAAATCCGCTGGGACAGGCATTGGTCTTGAGTTCCGTGAATCTGGATTGAGTCTTAATGCAAAGAATGATGGAATTTTAAAAGCTGGCATGGTTTTTAACGTGTCACTTGGTTTTCAGAACTTGCAGACGCAGAGCAAAAAACCGAAGAGTCAGAACTTTGCACTGTTGCTTGCAGATACAGTTATAGTAACTGATAATGGTCATGATGTGGTGACTCGGTTGAGCTCTAAAGCTGTTGAGGATGTGGCCTATTCCTTCAACGATGATGAGGAAGAGGAGCAGCCAAAAGTAAAAGGTGAGTCAAATGGCTTGGAAGGCTTGTATTCCAAGGCAACACTCAGGTCAGACAATCAAGAAATATCCAAGGAAGAGCTTCGTAGGCAGCACCAGGCTGAACTTGCCCGTCAAAAGAATGAAGAAACTGCCCGACGACTTGCTGGAGGTGGGTCAGCAACAGGTGATGGCAGGACTTCTGCGAAGCATTCAAACGAGCTAATTGCCTATAAAAGTGTGAATGAGCTTCCACCTCCCAGGGAAATGATGATTCAAGTTGATCAAAAGAATGAGGCCATCCTCCTCCCCATCTATGGGAGCATGGTTCCTTTTCATGTTGCTACTGTGAAAACCGTCTCCAGCCAGCAGGATACCAATCGAAATTGCTACATCCGTATAATCTTCAATGTCCCTGGGACTCCTTTCACTCCTCATGATGCAAACTCCATGAAAAATCAGGGGGCTATCTATCTGAAGGAAGTTTCATTTCGTTCCAAGGACCCGAGGCACATAAGTGAAGTGGTGCAGCTGATTAAAACACTCAGACGGAATGTTGTTGCCAGGGAGTCTGAGAGAGCTGAGAGGGCAACTTTGGTCACACAGGAGAAACTTATACTTGCAGGTAATAAATTCAAGCCAGTAAGGTTGCCTGACCTTTGGATCCGTCCCTCTTTTGGTGGCCGTGCAAGAAAGCTGAGTGGTACACTAGAGGCTCATGTTAATGGATTGCGGTATTCAACTTCAAGGCTAGATGAGCGTGTGGACGTCATGTATGGTAACATCAAGCATGCATTCTTCCAGCCAGCAGAGAAGGAGATGATTACCTTACTACATTTTCACCTCCACAACCACATAATGGTTGGAAACAAGAAAACCAAGGATGTCCAATTTTATGTTGAGGTGATGGATGTGGTTCAAACACTTGGGGGTGGAAAGAGATCAGCCTATGACCCAGATGAGATTGAGGAAGAACAAAGGGAGAGGGATCGAAAGAACAAAATGAACATGGACTTTCAGAATTTTGTGAACCGGGTGAATGATCTCTGGGGCCAGCCGCAATTTAAAGGGCTTGACCTGGAGTTTGATCAGCCTCTGAGAGAACTTGGCTTTTATGGGGTACCATACAAATCCTCAGCTTTCATTGTCCCAACTTCAGGCTGCCTGGTTGAGCTGATAGAGACTCCTTTTCTTGTGGTCACACTAAGTGAGATTGAGATTGTCAACTTAGAGAGGGTTGGTTTTGGACAGAAGAATTTTGACATGGCTATTGTTTTCAAAGACTTCAAACGTGATGTGCTCCGTATCGATTCTATTCCTTCGTCATCAGTTGATGGCATTAAGGAATGGCTCGACACAACAGATCTCAAGTATTATGAGAGCAGGCTTAATCTGAACTGGCGGGAGATATTGAAGACCATCACTAGTGACCCACAAAGGTTCATAGAGGATGGAGGTTGGGAATTCTTGAACATGGAAGCTAGCGAGTCAGATTCTGAGAACTCAGAGGATTCAGACCGAGGTTATGAACCATCAGATGCTGAGCCTGATTCGGTCTCAGAGGATGATGATTCAGATAGCGAGTCTCTGGTAGAATCCGAGGAGGATGAGGAGGAAGACTCTGAAGAAGAAAAAGGCAAGACATGGGAGGAGTTGGAGAGGGAAGCAAGCAATGCAGACAGGGAGAAAGGGGATGAGTATGACAGTGACGAGGATAGGAAGAGGAGGAAGATGAAGGCTTTTGGTAAATCTCGGGCTGTTCCTAGTAGCAGTGCTCCCAAGCGAACGAAGTTTTCAAGGTAGATGTGACGGATGTCTCTCAGTTTTGTCACATTCCGTAGATTAATGGCTTCATATGCTTGAAAGCTGTAATCGTCTAACTTAGTTTTGATCCATCATAGTTCTTTTTATAGTTTTGATCCATCTTAGTTTCTTTTAAGGTCTTTTTTCTTCTCTGTCCCGTCTTTTGGGCACCTAGCAGGATGCATCTATCATAGATTTTGGTTGTCAAATTGGTGGCCTTAGTTTTATTGGAGGAAACTTCTTTCATGTGCTTATTATGTTTGTCTCTTGAAAGTTTTTTTTTATGTATATGTTTGGGTTCAGAGCATTGGCAGCAAGATTGAATATCTATTTTGCCTTGTGTTATCTTTTTGATAAACAGTTCAGGTTATGCCAATCAGGATGGAACAATTTGTTGCTACCTGCTATTCAAGCCAAGTAAAACGGGGTCAGTTTGAGAATGTTTTGGAAACAGTGTGCCTGTTTTCCATACAACTGAAAACAGAGAAAGCACGTTTTTTTTAATTTTCATTTCCAATTTAACGGAAACAGAAACCTCAAGAGTAGCATTTTTGGGAAACCTCTGCAATTTCCTCTGCAAAAAAGCTCATCATCTCCAGAGATTGAGTACTCAACCTCACTGGATTGAAGTTACTGTGCATCATTGACACTAAAAATGGCAAATTCTCTGCTGCGTCAGTCGTTTATTTTTGTATGTCTATCTTTTCTCCGTCTCTGAGTGTATGTTAATTGTATTTGATCACTAGTGTCTGGATAAGACTTGAGTGGTGGATTCGTATTATACAAATATGTCAAGCATTTTTATTACCATATCGAGGTGGGAGAACATGACGCTTCAACTACTGAAGAGAGGGATGACCAAGACGACAATGTTCTTGTCTGATTTTTGTCGTGGTAGTCGAGCGCCAGAAGGGTCAATGAATAATATTTGAGTTGAAGGTCACTGTTCTAATTGAAAGTCGAATTTCGTTTGAATTCGGGTTAAGGGTTTCTATAATTTGAGTTAAGCTCAAATAAACCTCTATGTCCCAATTCAACACTTATATATATATTCCAAAAATTAGTAAATCAAGCATTTTATCAAATATGTGAAGGAGAAATTTTGCAAGTGTATAAGACAAGTAAGAGACAAGTACAACACACAACACAAGCAATGCTTATATGGACATCCTCTCTGAAAAAATTGCGGGACCGTAGTCCACTTAATTTAATTCACTAGTCTCAACCAAGTTTACAAGCCATAAAGTGTTATACTTTAACCAATATCGTGGTTTGATCATTTTTTCACTTGAATCTTCACTTCATAGTCCACCTCAAGCTTTCGAAAACTAGCTTCAATAGGTGACTAATCAAGCTTCATAATCCACCATTGGATTCCTCCTCCTCCTCTCCTTGAAATCCTCCTTTGATTATTAGACATCTCCTTGAATCCTTGCTTTGTGGGTTTTGGGTTATCTGTAAGACTTGTCAAAATTCTAGATGAATTTCCCTTAAAGAGCTCTATATTGATTAGATATTCGAGTTTTTTTTGGGTTCTAAGGTAAGCCTTTTGAATGTCTCTTAGCTTTTCTTAAACCCTAGTGTTCCCTATTTGTAAGTGTAGGAAAATAGGAGTTCATTGGCATGCAAGAAAACTATTCAGCGACACAACACTTGAGCTCTCAGATAATGCTCGAGCAGAGAGCAGTTAGAAAGTGTAGGCCACTAGAATGGATTTTTTTGCAGGCTTGAACAGTAGACTGCTCGAGCAATCAGAGAGCGCTAATCATTGTTTTACATTTTCATGCCTACTCCATTTTTATCCACCATTAGAGCGATTAAAGATCACTTAAAGACCGCCGCTCAGTAGTTTACCAATGCTCTTTTTCGACTTTTCAAGTACCAAGGGGCGATACCAAAAAAACCTCCTGTTGGTCCAAATCTGTTGGGATCAACAGAGGGCTCTCAATCGACATATAATTATTAGGAGATAGTTTGGAAGGGGTTCACTACCTTGTTTCAAGACTTTCTTGGGTGAAAACAAGGGAATATTTCTGAACAAAGATTGAGTAAAACTAGAGAACTCATAAGCTAATTCCTTTATTAATTCAACGAAAGAACTTCGGTTACAAAAGAGACTGAATGATCAGTCTTGATTACAACCTAAAGTCTAAAATCTATTATAACACTATATCTAATGCTGCCCAGATTTTCGGGACTTTTGGGGGTTTGAAAATGTGTTTCTTTATTTCTTTATTGCCCTTTTTATAGTCATTTTCTTTAACAGTTGTAACTCTCAGTAAGTAACTTTCCTTTGTTTAAATATGGTTGTAACTGGCTATCTTCTTGCCTTAATTGGGTTTTTGCAACATTGCCCCTCCTTGGCAAGCCTGAGAATGTCAGATGTCAATCCACTGAATATTCCTGAATTTTCATATTTTGGGCTAAACAATGCTCCCCTCATTTATTTGGGTTTAATAAATAGCCCGAATAAATGAACAGTGGTAACCGTTGGTTTCCAAATACTTATTTAAGGAGTTGGCGGCTGCACTATTCACTTAACCTTACTCTTATATTCTTCGGTCTCTTCCTCTCTTTGCTTTTGGCGATTTCTCTTCGCTCATGGATCAATCTTGACCAACGATGGGTTGATTGGGTTGAGAAATTAGAACCTCATTTCTCAATGGAGACGTTCAAGTATTTATGAAATGATTAAGCTCTCCACTTGTGACAGCACATGAATCGTTGTTGTCTCATGTTTTTGGTCTCAATCGTACAATGTCATATTTCTTCCTATTGGCATAATGTCCCCAACGGTCTTGGACATTATCCACCTGACAAGGCTTCCATTGACGGGTATGGAGGTGAATGCTTGTCTTTCCATTGATATTAGTCATTCGCCTGCCAATCTCCGCTCCAGTACAAGGTATACTGACTTAATCAATCATTTCTTCACCTTTTTCCTCCTTCATTGGCTTTGTCAATTTGTTTTATGTGTTCCTGGCTTCAAGGTCACCAAGGACACCAAGAAATACCCTAGAATGGCCATTTAATTGGCCAACAAGAAATATTTGCCTTGGCCCTTTTTGTTCTAAGGACATTGTATAGAGATCTTTTTAACTTGACAAAAAATAGGATCACTATTAGTTGCGGATGTCCTTTCTAGCTTTTTCAAGCTTTGCTTTATGTCTATTTTCTTGAAATCTAGCTTGTTGAGTCCTTGCCTGATCTCAAGTACCAACCCTTGAATTATGCCCATCAATTCTTGTCCTCTCCAATCTTATTTATAGAGAAAATTTTAGATTTTTATTTTCAATCATTCTTCAAACCTTTCTTACACTTAGAGGTCATTTGAAAACGTTTTTGTTTTTGCATCTTCAAAAAAATAAAAAATAGAGACAACTTTTATCTTTGTTTTATAGTAAAGACTGAAACGGAAAACATGTTTGAGAGTTATTTGTGTTTATCAAATTATGAGAATAAAAATAAAAAATATATTTGATAACCACTTCAAGTTATATCCTTAAGTCCCCGAATGATAATTCAATTCCACTCCCAATTCAATCTCAAATGGCAATTCAATCCCACTCCCAAATTTTTTCTTTTTTTTTTTCAAACAAATCAACACTTTCTATCATTGATAAAAAAATATTACAAAAGTGAGAAAGGTAGACAAACCTACCCAATCAACAAATCAAGAACAAAACTACCGCCATCTTCCAAAGAATGAGAAAGAAGCAAAGAATATTTGAATCTAATCAGAGAGCTCTCTCCGATCTTGTGAACCAAGAGCCTTCTCATGCTTGACATCAAATCTCGAACAATTAGAAGCCCTCATCCTGCACCGTTTGCTTGGACAAAATGCCACAAGTGATTAATCCACTACATCAAGGCTTAAGACAAACTTCAACCATACAACCCATCACCTTACTCTTGATCATCAAAAACCAACACACACTCGTGCACACACACACAACCCGAAAATAATGACATAAAAAAGATACAGATTTATATATATTGTGTTTGAAAAAAAATTGGATTGTGTTGATATTGGGAATGAAGGATTGTGAATTTTGTGGCTTTGAGAAGTTGATTATTATTGTGGTTGGTTTATATATATATATATATATATATATATATATATATATATGATTTGATTTGATTATGTTGTAAGCTAGAAATTTGCGCACATTATTTTGGAGAATAGTTAAAAATTGGGTTATGGGAAAAAAATTGAGTTGCTAAGTATTGACAATTATTTGCGGTTTTTTGTTTGTTATGCAGTGCATTTAGACACGGACAATTGTTAATATATATATAATTTATAATTTTATGTATTTAGTTATCCTTATTAAAATTGATAATATAATAACAAAAAATATATTTTTGCAGATTATTGACAGAGGGTGAATGGTGCATTGGGATTTTTTT
This sequence comes from Ilex paraguariensis, assembly GCA_963454935.2. Lineage (NCBI taxonomy): Eukaryota > Viridiplantae > Streptophyta > Magnoliopsida > Aquifoliales > Aquifoliaceae > Ilex > Ilex paraguariensis. The sequence continues at coordinate 215,923 of CAUOFW020007947.1, read as the reverse complement.
TTTTTTTGATGCTTCGAGGGAGAGTATTTTTTGGTTGAATCCTATGTTGGTACTTCCAATAAGAATTTTTTATACTTATGAAAACTTTAGCTACCATGTACTTGTAATTATTTTTTCTTTTTATGAATATAGAAGTACTTTTATGAATTTGGTTTTGTTCATTTATCGTGTTGTTTTGTAAATGAAATTTTTTTTTTTAGGAAAAAAAGTATTTGTTTTCGACAAAATGCTAAGACAAAAAATTATTTTTGCATCTATAAAGAGTATTTGGTTCGGCATTTTACCAAAGCTACAGGTAGGTATTTGCATCAGCAAAATGCCGAAGCAAAATAAGATTATTTGCTTCGACATTTGGCTGATCCAAATAATCACTTTTTGTGTCGGGGATAAATTGTCGAAACAAATACCTACCTTTTTGTTTTTGTTTTTTTACTTTAGTAATTTACAGAAGCAAATACATTTTTGTCTTGATAATAAGTTGAAATTAACCTTTTGTATTGGGGCTTTATGTCCCTTCCTCTAAACAAAAGTCCTCTTTTCTTGTAGTGTCCTCTAAAATATATGGGAGAAACTTTGATGGAGTTTTTGTTTATTCTTTACTATTGAAAGCCAAAAAAAATAAAAATAATTTTCCAATTCAAACAAATTATAAAAGTCCCCATCATTAGAAACATACAATTCCAACTAGAATTTCTTGATTGCATAATGCTAAAAAGTATATTAAAAAAATAATGTTGTAGATATCACTTTTGTATATTATTTCTTAGACTATCTAATGTGATACAATTAGAGTCATTAGATATTTAATAAACTCTATAAAACTTACTAATTTAACGATATATGTTGAGGTGATGTACAAAAATGATGTAAGAAGGTAATATATGTATGATTGTTATAAAATAATGTAATAATTGCAATACTTATCTAGAATTTATACAATAAAATAAAATGCGATGCTTGCATAAAAGGGTCTATATTATTTACATTCAACGATTTATTTTATGATTTATAATTTTTAATACCATAAAATAATCTCTTGTGTTCCTATGTTTGTATTTGTTTTTATTTATTATTAAAAAGCAGAGTACCAAAAAACAGCGAAGACGTCAAATCATGGGATTAACGAGAGAGAGAAGCTTGTAAATTGTCTGTAAAGTCCATCCATCTTCACCTATGACTTGCATCATAATAATTACATAATTTTTTAATCTATCTATATTTTGTTTTGTTATGCAAATGGCCCACCAGTCCTCCGTTCTCTATCTATATTTTGTTCTTGCTTTTTCTCTCTCTAAATTGATGATAAGGAAAATCAATCAATTTAGTCTACGATTAAATCATTTTTACAAATAAGACTGGTGGGTGAGTCATTTCTCTTTTGGTTTTCAGGTTAGGAAAAGCTTCTGCCTTTGTTGTTTATAACTTTACTAAGCGTGTTCCAGATTGCTAGTCTGTTCTAAGGTAGATTTCGGGGTTTGTTTGATCGTTTTATTCTATTATAGTTCTGTTTTCTTGTTTCTTTGTCTTAGTTTTCAAGTGGGTTCTTGTTCTAATATTGATTGATGATAAGTTTGACTCTAATCCAGTGAGAATTTGGGTTCTTGACTTTTGAATGAATGATTATCAAAGGGGGTTCATCTGTGATGATTTGGATATATCGTTAGCATTGAACAACACTTTCAGGTGTAAATTGATCTTAATATGGTTCTTGGAAATGGGTTCTTGTCAATTCTTCTTCAATTTAATTGGGGTTTTAGTTTGTTACTTTACATGTTCATCATTAGTATGTGTTACACATTATATTCGCAACTGAAAATTATAAGTATATTGATTTTCTTTAACTCTACTTGCTTAGCTTATCCACGTGTTCATGCAAATTTTCTTCAGTTTGTTTTTGTCTATATAAAACTCAGAAGGCCTAGAAAATTGTGGTGATATAAGTATGAAAGGTTATTTTTATACTTGCCAAATTCTGGTGTTTATGTGGAATATTTCGTGTAATGATATCGGTTCATAACTTTTGATAGGGTGTTTAGTGGTGATAGATGGCATGTGATCCCAATCATCATGCATTGGGTTGTTTAAGCTTGATCATTATTTAATTCATTGCTCCTTGTTTTGTGCAGTTCCTCGGATTCTAATTGGGATTTTTACTGCTTTGACACCACGTCGAATTTAATTTAATTGTTGGTAAATGGGTTCTGAAGGGCCTCCAGCAGTAACGATCCATGTAACAGGTTTTAAGAAATTTCATGGAGTTGCTGAGAATCCAACCGAGACAATTGTTGGTAATCTAAAAGAGTTTATGAACAAAAGGGGTTTGCCAAAAGGGCTGATCCTTGGGAGTTGCAGCATTCTTGATACTGCAGGAAAGGGAGGACGTGTTCCCTTATATCGAACATTGCAATCTGCCATGAGCCACAAGGACTCTGAATCATCAAATTCCGGGAGAGTTATTTGGGTCAGTTGCTCACTTCTCATTCCTTAAGCACACTGCAGTGTTTTTTTTTTCTTTTTCTTTTTTCAGTTCTAGTTATTCTGTATTCTTTTTTCCTCTTCACTTCGTCTCTTCTAAAGGAAAGCTCTTGTATGGCAAGAATGTTCAAAACAAGTTTTCTTTTAGAAATGATTTTGGATCTATTTGGATGTGGGGAAGCATGTATTGTGATTTTTCTATTTCTATTAGAGTCTGTGAAAATTCTGCCCTGGAAACGGCATTGGAAAATCTTCATCCTCAGGCTGAAAACACAAGTGTGGATTATTTGAGAAAGTTTGCAGTGTCTTCAAGTGAAAGAAGGCAGGCTTCGCCTTATTGCAGAAGTCTCCTCAATTAGGAACCCCATTGGTCTCATTATTTGTTGATCCTCTCACTCAAGGACAAGCATTTAAGCTCGGATATTTTAGGAGCTTGGATCACGATTTGACGGTTTGAGATGAAACACTGAACTTTGGTGATTCGCCCACGGAGGGAAAAATGGATTTAAATGCTCCAGCTGAGAATTTTGATTAAATGGTCATGCTTCTAGTTATTGATTTGACTGCCTTGAGTTCAGACAGCTGGCACAGGATCTAAACTGCCATATGTGAGGATTCAGATCGATAAGCGGTCAATCATCCCATCCCCCATCTCCACCCCCAACAAAACAAGGAATAAACTAAAAGAGAGAGAAACTAAGAGAACACTGTTAAGAAACGTAATGCAGGTTAATATATAAAGAACTCAAAAATTTTATTAAAAGAGAGAGAAAATAAGAGAACACTGTTAAGAAACGTGATGCAGGTTAATATATAAAGAACTAAAATATTTAATTATCTCTATAAGGCCATAATTAGTCCATTGGTAAACTTGTCATGACTGTTTGTAAATGGGTGACCATAAAAAATGAGTTGAAATCAAACTTGAGTGAGTCTTGATTTCTGAACAAACATTTTGGCTTTCTGCTAGGATTGTCACTCATTCACAGCATCATCATCATGTTTACTCATTTTTGTTTCTCTGAGTATTTTGATATTGTTGGTTCTTTAATGGTGCAATTCTTCTTATCTTTCTGCATTCATGTCGCAAGTTTCTTGCCTTTTCTGACTGCATATCTTCAGGTACACTTTGGAGTCAATAGTGGTGCGACAAGGTTTGCTATTGAGCATCAAGCTGTCAATGAAGCTACTTTTCGCTGTCCCGACGAGATGGGATGGAAGCCGCAGGTCAGATAGCGCACTTTAGAATTTTGATTGTTCTGTCCATATTTAACTTTGTGCAGTTGCTTAGTTGAAATTTTCTGACCTTTAATCTGCAGAAAGTCCCGATTATACCTGAAGATGGCACTATTTCAGAGATCCGAAAGGTAGAATGGTTTTCATGGTTTTGTTTTGTTATTCTTTCATATTCTTCAGTACTGTGTTGCATACCCTTTTTGTAGTCTGAAACTATGTTTTTTGTTAAATCACTAGTTGATGCACACGTACGTTGCACGTGAATAATTTCAAATTATAATTCTTGTTTTTAATTTTTTTGGATGAGTTTTTAGATGTATTTTTTCGATTAAGTCTTTAGACATGCCTTTGAATTGTCCATTATCTAAAAGATTTGGAAAGATGAAGTGAATCCAAAGGGACAACATATATGATTCGTAAATAATTGATAAATTGGCCACATCACCTATTTTAAGCCTTTTGCACCTACAAACTAAGCAAGTAATAAAGTGCTACAATTGTTAAAAAAAAAAAAAGGTGTACACAGATTGGGTACTACATTAAATAGAAATCTAATAAATTTGAAAGAGCACATTAGATCCGAAGAGTGTGTGTTAAAGCCCATATAGATTACATTAAACCCCTATGCATAGTGGAAATAACAACCACTTAAGTTTAAAATTAGGAAAGTACAGAACTTAAATCAATCCAAATGAAGTATCGTACAAAGTGGCGTACTAGCGCTTTGCTAATAGAAAGGTTAGGGGGTTGGGAAACTGATGCTTGTTGTCTACTTCTTGAGTCTTCATTGCGAGGCAATAAAAAGAGAGAAAGGGCCAGCTATCTAGCAGAAGTCGTTTCGGTTGTTAACCTACCAGTTTTCAAATATAAACAAGCACGCAAAATAACAAATAAATAATACCCTAAGTATCATTACTACTCCAATAGCAAAGATCTAGACAATCTTCTATATAAACAATTAGTTTTGCATTTGTTTCTTATTTTTCTCCCAAAGATATAGTATTCTTATAATTAAACAAACTGTGCGATTGCATTGGATTCTTGGGACAAGGTAGGAACCATTAAATATTGCATCAACAAAAGAGGCCGTCCGGGTAACGGGCAAATAAAATGGGAAGACCCACTTAAGTACCGGATTTTGAAAAATGTTCATAATGGTCGTCATTTAGTCTCTTGAACTTGAAAAAAACTTGAAACTTCTCGATGTGATCCCACATCTATGAAACACGGATATTTCATTAAGGTCAACGTATCCGTATCGGATACGATACTCGTTGGATACTCGAGAATACATACCATACATATCCAATAATAAATAAAATGTATGGATATTTTATGAATATTTTTATATGCAGAGAAATATGTGTAATTTTAATTTTAAGCTTTACCTTTCTATTGATTTCCCATACAACGCAATACATTAACAAAATTCATATGACTTGGAAGACCCATGGACCCTTTTCAAGTACTATCAATTATCACATGTTCAAAGAGTTTAAATGACTGGTTTACTCAATAATTTTATCAACAAATACTTCTAAGAAATCAATATAATTAAATGTTGAATTTTATTCGTTTAGTTAATCACGTTCACTTTATAGATATACTATAGTAAGACAACAAATTAATTTTTGAAAATAAAAAATTATAATATTATTTATTATTATTTACGATTCACCAAAAATTATAACTATAAAGTCAGTAAAAATATATATATAGGCGTATCTCAACCGTACCCATATCCTAGTTTTTGGAGTTTTGTTGTATCGTCGTATCCATATCTTGTATTCGTATCTGTGCTTCTTAGTCTCACATCAATGCTAGTCCCAAATAGAAAGAAAAAACATAACAAATCTGCATTTGAAAATTAACAAAACACAGCCATAAAGCTCTACTTCATAGAGCCAATCTATTTCCCAAATAAGTTGCAATTCCGTTACCTCTTTTTGTATTTGTGCATCCATTTTATTTGGCAATTAATTAATGTCTTCTTTCAGGATAACAAGTGGAAGCCCATAAAATTTTTAATAACATTTACTAATCAAAGAACTGGGAAATTCCATATAGAAGCACAATTGATTAGTTACCATGCTACTTCTGAATCATTTTCCATGTATCCTTCAATTTTCTCTTCACGCTGGCCTATAGAAGCACAAGAAGCTACTAATTTTTGCTTCATAAAAACGTCAAAGTTGAAGTAATATAATTCTAGAGCAATCTCAAAAATAAAGAAACTATAACCAATAATTATAACTTAAAAACAAAGAAATGAGCATTCCGATCTGAGACTCTATCCATACTTATCTGGTCAACCATTATTGTTTCTCCTCATAGATGGTGGTTATGTGAACTTGTAGAGGGCCAAGTACATGTGATTCCACAAAATGAAATTGGGGTCCCTAATGTCATTGAAGTAACCATTAATTTTTCAGTAAATTTATATGGAGTCGGTAACCAAAAAAAAAAAAACATCAGTGCAGGTAAACTTCCTAGCAAGGACAAAAAAGGATTCCCAAAGTTTTTTTTTTTGTCATAATGCTACAATGTTAATTTTTCGTGGAATATAATTTGTCTTGCCTTAACTCTTATATTCTTTGAACGCGTGTGAGCCCAAAACAAATAATTATATTAGGTTTTAAACATTCGGTCATACATGAAAAGTGTATTTAACACAAAATAATAGTATGGTACCCATAACAAAAATGGTAAAAATGATAAAGAAGTATAAAATAAAAAAATTATACGTGTGTCAAAATTTTTTAGGTGAAAAATATAGGTATGCTACCCAAAAATTTCTTTTTGGTGTGGTATGCACTTGGACACTTGGTGTCAAGACACACTAATAGGACACCACTTACACTCTAGTTCACTTCTCATGAAAATAGGTAGCCATGGAGCATTCTAGAGAGGGACATGCAAAAGCATGGATAAAAATCTACGGGGACTACAATGACTCTCAAAATTATTCATAACAACCTTGTCTTCCAATAGAAAAATCGGTAGATTTTCACGAACCGAAATAGAAACATAAACTCATGCTCAAAACCCCTTCTGACTGAATCAATAGGATTAATATTCCCAGACAGTTCAAGAGGATTAATATTCCGCATAGAGAATTTCTAAGAAACATGAAGCCTCAAAAACCAATCAACAAACCCGTGAAGATGTCCGTGCATGGTGGAATGTCGTTTAATATCAAATGGGCTGTGAACCTGTGGCATCAAAAAATATGATATTGAGAAATAACAAATAGATAAAGAGATAAAATGAAAAGGTGAGAGTGAAAGAGAGATGTTTTTGGGGGCAAGATGAAAAACTTGGTAAAAGAGGACATTAAATAGGCCAAATGGAATATTTTACAACTTGACAATATAGACAATATTGTCTATATGTATATTGATGAGGGTTAAATAGAAATCAAAGCATTTTCTCAATTGTGCCAAATTTGGTGACTATTCACTTGCTGGCTCAATGCAAGCTGGTATTCTCGAAGTGAACAGGTTACATTAGCTATTAATAGACAATAATATTGATATTAACTAATTAATTAATGATTAAATTGGTAAACAAAAACTTGTACACTTTTAATATAAGGATAGTATTGATATTAGTTATTTTATTAAGGTTATAGTCAATTAAAAGTTTTTCACTTTTGTTGACATTTTAAAGTAGTACTAATTGATGCACATGTGCTTTGCATGTGGATATTTTCAAAGTTAGTTTTCAGGCTTGAGAAATACTATGCGTCATTTTTAGCACAATTTTTTTTTCCCGTTAACGAAGCTCAAAATTAAAACTTCTCTCAATTTTGACACGCACGCACACAACTAATCGAATATTTACGTCATTTACTTCCAATACAATATCTGATTTCGATAGCATATCTTAAGTGTAGTTCTGTGTTTAATATACATGTATCACCTTTTTGTTCAGAGATAGTTTTGGGAATTTTTCAATTAGTGAACCATGAGAACTTTTTTTTTTATCCACCCAAAAGACTGTTAAAACATTATTTTCAAAACAAATAAAATAGTGAAATTAATCCACAAACTATATGATTGAAAAATTTGGAATCTATTTGTCATTTGACGTAGCTAGTGAAAATTATCCGCAACAACATGAAATTTGGAAAACCATTGATTCAAATTTTGTCTCGTAAAACAAATATATTTTTTAAATATCCAATTAATTCACAAGTTAACTTGATTTGTACAAATAATTCACATATACAAAACAATTGCCACTCAAAAACTGTCACTCATTATACAAAACTCCAACTGTTGTGAGGTCTAAGTAACTTATTATAGAAAGTTTTTATACACATAAAGTCCCAAGGGTATTAGATAATTTAAGTATCTTATTTAAGTGTTAACTTCTCATCTAGTTATTTTCACCCAAACCTAACCAAGGATCAAAATTTCGTTTCGAAGTACCGTTTCGGTCAACTCAAAAATAGAAACGTTTCGGAAACATTTCGGAAACGCAATGAAAACGCAGAAAAATATGGAAACGCATAGAAACACAAATGCAATCCATTAATTTATAAAGATATGCTAAATAATTTATTAATTCAACATATTTATTAGGTTAACATCAATTTATACAAGAATAAATTTAAATTTGAGGGAAAAAAAGGCTTGACTTGAGGCGAAAGTCACTTAAATTAGTTTCAAACACTTAATTTTTATGAAATAAACACATTTTTACATAATATTAAGGTCTTATAATACACATGAAATGCTAATGAGTACATACTTACATGGTTACATCCATTCCCCTGTGGAGTGTCGAGCAGGCTCATACATCGGTGTAGGCTCTGGGTAGCCACTTAGAGAAACTCCATATGTGACATAAATATGATGACAATAGTTACTCCAAATCATATTATTACGGTAATATAATCCAATTAATAATACTATTTTATTATAATACTAATAATGAAGGGTATCAAATTAAATTAATGATACTTATGTATACTTAAAAATTAAATGTAATTGCAGTGGGTATTAAATGTAATTACAGTAGGTATTAAATATAATTACATTAGGGTATTAAATGTAATTGTTAATACTTATAACAAAAAAAAAAAGCAAAAAACTTGCACAGCAGTGAGGTATTAAATATAATTACAGTATGTATTAAATATAATTATAATGGGTATTAAATATAATTATAGTAGGGTATTAAGTGTAATTATTTATTCTTATAACAAAAAAATTATAAAAGACAAAAGAGCAGTGGGAATTAAATGTAATTATAGTGGGATATTAAATATAATTATAGTGAGTATTAAATGTAATTACAGTGGGTATTAAATATAATTATAATGGGGTATTAAATGTAATTATTCATAATGAACCGAATATATCACTGTTTTGTCGAAACGGTTCGAAACAATGCCGTTTCGATCGAAACGGTCCGAAACAGTACCGTTTCGACCGAAACACTGGAATTTTGTAATTCAACTACTGTTTTGTTTCGGAGTGTTGAAATTCCGAAACGTTTCGGACGTTTCGGACGTGTCGACACGACATTTTGATCCTTGAATCTAACAAAGAGAAAATAACCCAAAAAACCAAGATCAATATATTTCTTCTAGAAACTCAAGGTGTAGTGTAGTAAAACGAAATTAGAACAGTATTGGTTCAATTTCGTTACCAACTTTTGCTTAGTTTTCGTACCAACTTTTATGTACTTGCAACTGAACCAAATCAAAGAAACTTAAATCAACAATTTATTATTTTAAAAAAGCTTCCTCAACAACATCAAATTCAAAGACTGGTTTGTTTGGTAGTATACTTGATGACAATATACTTAGGGTCAAAAACAATAGAAACATATGATATTTCCATCTGCATAACTGAATCAATACACTCATCCGTATTACACCATGCAAGGATATATATAACCCAAGGCTAGAATCAACAACGACAAGAATTGCATGCAAGCACTAACTTTTAGGGTCAGGATAAATATATAGGAATTTCAATTCCCCAAAGCCTCACGAACTTACCAAAAACTTAACAATTTTGTATTTAAAACGTAAAGTAGTTTATTGATCAAAATTATATAATCATCTCTAAGGGATGATTATGTTAAATTAAATGCTCAATCCAACAAGTAACATCGTGTTTATGCAGAATTGCAGATGAGGAGTATACCATGAAAATGGAATACAACTTACCTCTGAGGTGGAATGTAAGGGTTTTTATTTTAATTCAATTTGGTAACATCTTTAGGCTTTCTACCAAACAAGTCACAAAACTTGGGTGGAAAACAATAAAAATATTTTATCATGATTATCTATGAAATACATTGGCATGAGATTCTTTAGTGGATATGTACCATATATGCATACATTTATCGTTATATCAATATATAGCGAGAATAGTAGGATGGATAGAATAAAGATGGAGAAGCGAAAAACACCTCTTAAGAAGAGGGATGAAGCCGAAAAGTAGCTAGTGAAGAAATAAAAACGACAACTATAAAAGGTGGTGTATCTTGATAAATTAATTCGAACAGATTTTTTGGTATGTTTTAGGGGCAATAAGTGAGCTGTATTGAAGAAATTTTTTTTATTCTTGCATAGAAGGAACAAAAAGGTTTTTTTTTTCCCCTCAGTGTTGTATGTTATAAGTTTATAGTCATTGCCATTGTAGATTACTAAAATGACTAAAATTAAAACATGTACAACATATACCGAGGTTATATGTACACTTGAACTTAGCATTGGATAAAAATTTACTCTTGAACTAAGCATTTTAGATTATTATAATAAATTGATGATGCATTGCACCAAAACATGACTGGCTTCACTGTGATTGATCTTTGGCAACAATTCGAGGGACACTTTTGAACCAAAGACACTACACCAATGAAAATTGTACTCATCACTCAAGACTTGGGTTAATACAATTGTGTTCCAAATCCATCTTGTAAGTAAGGTGAGAATTTAACCAACGAAAACAACGTTGTTACCAGGTGTGATTCGACAACATAATCTCTAGTCATCTATGTGCTCCACATCCAATCCAATAAACCACGACTCCAGTGAAACATCCTCATCAGCATACTTGTGCAACATGTGCCTATGATCACAATCACAAGGACAATAAGTTCAAATACAAGACAAAAAAACATAAATGAATCGCTTTTCATTAGAGACACACACTCTTACTGATGGATTGGTATGTCAGTAGCCAAATCTTTTGAAATAGTATATATTTGCCCTGTACATGGTGGAAATATTTGTTTTCTTCCTCACCAAATTTCCATTACTCAGGTTCATAATATCTCAATCCCCTGTTATCAAAATGCAAGTTATAAACCAAAAAATAGAAAAACATTGTTTCACACACATTGTGTCCTCTCTTGGGAATGAAAGACATCTGTTATGGGAGACTAAGAGTTTTAATTCATTAGGGCTACTTAATTTAAATTCTATACTTAGTTAATTTGTATGAATTTAATTTGATATTAGTATCAGAGGAAAATTGAAGGTGGGAATATGAAAGAGTAGTATATAAGGGACATTAGTTCTTCTACTAAGGCTATTGATGTCAACTAAAAGTTTTTCACTTTTTTTGACATTTTATAGTAGTACAGATAAATGCACAGGGTTCCCGCCTAAAGCGGGTTCTACAGAAGGTGAGTAGTATTAGGATAGTAATACCCCCTAGCGAATCGGAGTCTTATGACCTAAAATGGGGCCAGTTCGTGACTCTGGCTATTCAAATTGCTGACCCAAAATTTTAGTTAAATTCCCGATTGACTCATGATCCTCGTAATGTGAAACAATAATCCTAACCCCAAATAGTAATCCTTGTTATTTCTTTATATTAATAATATTTAAACTTATATTTGATTTGTTGTGATTAAGGCTTTTCATTATATGAATTTGCGGTCACCAACTTTTCTTATTATAACCATTTGATTGAAGTTGTCTTGGCTTTGAAACTCTTATGTATAAACTACTATCAGTTACTATGTATATATCACTGTATAAGTATATGAATTTCATATCGTAGTGAATTGATCTAGATAAAAATTGCAAAATGTTTCATAACCCAAAATAGCATACTAACTAAATCCACCCAATCGTACTACATATCGGAATACGTAGTGTACCGCCTACCCGTAACCATACAATGTACCAAATTAACTCTCGATCTAGTTAACTTCCCCAATCTTACCCCTATTTTGGCAAGACAAATTCCTTTTTTTTTGGTTAAAATATACAGAGTTGATGATTTGTAATTAGGATTACCACAGCCGAAAAGGCGAAATTTTTCGCTAGACGATGCACTTGGGGTTTCTAACCTCTTTGGCTCTTACACGGTGGAAGTTATTCATGTTTGTTATGTAAAGTATTTCTTAAATTGTGTAGATAAAAATGAAAAAGAAGAACCTATCAAAATAAAAAAAAATTTTGAAAAATAAGAATAAAAAGAAAGAAGAAATGCAAACATGAATATCCCATTCACTTTTTTTTTCTCCGGCCTATGTTTTCATATGTAGGAAGTTTCGAATTGTTGAAGTATAAATACTAAAGTTATACCTTCTCTAACAGTTTAAGTTAGACAGTTAGACAATTAGAGAAGCTATAAGACATTTACACTTTACCACGTCCTGTCGTGTACGTAGGGGTGTTCATCTTACCCTACGGGTAGGAAATATACTCTTCTGTCTTCCTACCCGATATTTTGCGGAAGAGATTTTTCTTGGCCTACCTTATCCCGACAGGTGTGGTATTCCTGTCCGACTTCCTACCCGATTAGGAAGTCGAGTAAACATTTTTGTAACAATTAATTTTTGGATCATTTTAACAATTTAATTAAATAACATGCACCAATTTAACATCACAATAAATCAATTAAAACTAAAATCTAAAACAACTACAACAAGAATTATAATAAAATACAAAAAAGTATGAACATCAATCCACCATAATTGTTACACAAATATAATAACAATTAATTTAAGTTTAAACTTTAAACCATATGAAATACATTAAAATCATAATTGCTCCACTAGGGTTTAGGGTTTTTTTTAGTTTATATATATATATATATATTAAAAAATTATTGTGGGTAGAGTAGGGTAGGAATGCAGAAATGGATGGCTATTCCGCATTCCTACTCGAAAATTGTCGGAAGACCAAAAACTCTTTCGCATTTCTACCCGATTTTTGTAGCTAGCCGTTCAGTAGGGTAGGGTAGGGTAGGAACTTGCGGCCGGTCGAAAATTTGAACACCCCTACGTGTGTGTTGGATTTTGGGCTTAGCACGTGAATAATCAGGGTGCTGAGATTCGAACACAAAACTTCTTACTCTAGTCTAGTAAAGAGAAAAGAACTAGGATTTTGTATGAGGGAATATGAGAGAACCTGAAAGAGAAAAAAACTGGGGTTTAGGCTCAGTCAGTCTCTCCCACATATATTAATGTAATAACAATTATGTATTAGGAATGAGGATTGGAGAAAATAACTCCTAGCCCCACCTTATACCATTTATTTCCAGGTTTGGATAAATAATTTGGACCTACCACTATCACTTAAAAATAGTCCAGGCCTGGATGAATAGTAGTTATATAAATATTGTAAGATACACCTTCTAAACTAAACCCACCTATTTGGTGGGTCATGGAATCCAGGTTGGAGTACACTTTTGAAGCAAAATGCTTTTTTATCCCTTAGAAGTAAAAGACGTGTATGGATTGAACTTACTTGGGGTTCTTTGGTAATTGTAATGGTTATACCATCATTCAATACTCTATTCAAATAAAGTGTTGTATGGGATAAGTGTGGACCCACTACTTTTCAATACTTGAACCAAGTAAGGGATGAGGAGGCATGAATTTTAGATTCCAATCTGATCAATCCTAATACCTTAACCGAACACTCAGGGTTATACTTATTACACAATACCCAATATACCTAACAAACTTGTCTTCTAGTACTAATGATATAGGAGAGTGGATTATAGAGAAGATATTGAATTACGAGTAGACCTATTGATGCAGTTAACGACATATATGGGGAAGCTTAATTGCAAGAGATGCAAGTGAACTTTTAGTCACTCTAGGATTATATCAATCTAAAATAGGAATTAAGGCTAGCTTGGAAGTTTGAAGAGAAGCATTTAAATGAAGAGGGTTGAAAATAAGTAAAACTAAGAGAATATCGAATGTGATAAAGTAGAAATAGAAGTGGAGAGCTCGTGAAAATTGAAAACAAGAGATACAAAAGAGTGATCATTTCCATTACATTGGCCTGATAATAAGAATGTGGAAATTGGAGAAGAGGTTATTAATAAAATTAACAGGTCAGCTTAAACTGAGAAGTGCTTCTGCCATATTATGTGATTGATGAGTATGAGTGAGATTATCAAGAAAGTTTTCTAACGGAATTATGAAGCCAGTTATGATTTACTGCCCAGAGTGCTTGGAAACTAAGGACCACCATGTTTCTATATTGAGTGTATCCATTGTCAAGATGGTTAGGTTGATGGGTGCTAAGGCAAAATAGAATTAAAATGGAGCATATTTCAGAGAAAACCAATTATAATAGTTTAGGCATGTGCAGTGAAGATGAATAAGTACACCTGTGACCGCCGCTATGTGAAAATGGTTAGGGTAGGGGAAGATCAAAATTAACATGGTCTGAGGCAATCAATAAGGATCAGATTGCTTTTTGTTTTTGACTGTAAATGTATCTGTTAAACGAGTCAAATGGTAAAAAATGGTTGATGTAGCTGAGACCAAATAATTGGACTAAGTATTGTGGTAAGGTAGAAGACATTTACAATATGTTACTTATGAAAATGAAATATGATTTTAGTTCCAGATGTAATGGGGTATCAAATGACTGCTTTTGGATGTCACCCTTTTCTTTTCTTTTTTTGCTTTTCTCTCTTTTTGTTTTTTTGGCTTGTTTTTTGGTTTTTGTTTATCTTGGGGTTTTAATTTGTTGGTTTTTTTTTTTTTGGGGGGGGTCCAGTGGGGAGAGGAGAGGGAGAGGGAGAGGGACAAAATGAAACATATGGCAATGCTTACCTACATATTCTGTGGTTGCTCTTTTCTTTTTCCTTCCTCCCTCATATGTCTACCTGAACACTGCTTTTTTCAACAGGATTTGAGTACTTGTTTTTCACTCATTAGTTCCACTATGTGCTACTTTTTTAGTTCCCTCAGTTCATGGATACACATTCTGTTCTTAATTCAGGGTGCATGATGCAAAAACAGGCCCCTCTGCTGTCCTTTACATCTTTATCATCTTCAATATTCATTGTTTGTCTGACTATAGAATGCAGGGCAATTGTATGCAATCTGATGCTATTAAAATTTTCAACATCTTGGGCGTTCATCTCTCTTTGACCAGCTTCTTGCCGAATAAGTTACAAATTACCCCATTTTTAATAGTAACCACTATAAGCAACATCTTGGGTGTTGCTAGTTGGATCTTTTAATCTACAAATGCTGCTTTCTTCTTAAATCGATGTGCTTTTGCATTTTCCATTTCTGACTGCACTTTATTTATGCACTTATAAGGTAAAGTGCTCTGCAACCTGTTGACTGAGCTCACTTACACCTCCAACAAGTGACTTGACAAATTTACAGATGTTATTGTTAGCATGAATGTTAATTGGGTCCATGTCAGAATTGAAATAATTCTTACAATTACGTAGATTTGTCAAAATGTTTACCTTTTTGTCCATAACATTGTCTTTCCAAATTGCCAAAAAACTTCAAAAAGTTTGTTAGGGATAAAAATACTAGTATTAAAATCAGGAAAAAATTATGCTGCTTTTCCTTGATGTCTGATATACTTCTTGTGCTTTCCGACAAAGATGTGCTAGTTGTGCAGGTTTATTTGGCCATTCAGAATACACCTCATACTCCAGACAGTGCTAATTGATTAATGGAAATGACTCTTTTGCATGACCTAAGCTTGATTCTGTCTGTTTTATTTCTATTCCTTCATATAAGCCCCCCATATTCTTTTCTGCACTGTATACAGACTTCTCTTCCTGTTGAAGAGATTATAAAGGCCTTGGCAAAGATGGGGTTTGAGGTAATGGCCTCTGATGATGCTGGTCGGTTTGTTTGCAATTATGTGTACTACCATTCCCTGCATTTTGCTGAGCAGAATGAGATCCAATCACTCTTTGTACACGTGCCTCTCTTCTTAACTATAGACGAGGAGACCCAAATGCATTTTGCTGCTTCCTTGTTGGAGCTACTTGCCTCTTTAAGTTAGTGTTCCACTGTATTGCTCTCAGACCTTTATGTCTGGGAGCATATTTTCCTGTATTGTTTTGAGTCATGTATGTGAAGGTTGATGGGCTTGTTGTTATACTTCAATAAATAATTAAATGTATGTGAATGGCAAATGCATTTGTGGCCTATATGTCTCAAGTATCTTCTTGGGTGTCCTTGGAAGTTTGGAACCATTGTGATGAATGATTAAGCAATCTTTCATGGTAATTTGTGAATAAACTTGCAGCTCTCTGTGTTGATCTCCATCTTTGTGGCTCTGGGTTACTGTGATATCTATTTCTCTCTCTAAACCTCCTAACTTTATGAAACTCGCTTTTATGTGGCAGTTTGTTACTAAAATACTTTAGGCGAATAGTATATGTTTCAAGCTTCAGCTGTATAGAAAGCTGAGGTGTACGAAACTTAGATTACCCCCATCAATTGTTGCTGCTGAATGCTTGATTCTGATTTCTGATTGAGTGTCAACCCCCTTTTTTTGGGAATGTAACCTGAATCTTGTTCTTGTCAGTTATGGACCACTTATTTTCTTTCCTCATCCTTCTTTAGCAGTTTTGCATTTTAGTGTAGAAGTTATTGCCACATTAGAGTTCTTAATCATAAATAATTCTCTCTGAACAATGGCAGTTAACAACCGAAGTACCCAATCTTTCAATAAATGTAAGATAGGGATTTGGATGCGACAAATAAAAGAAAATAATGTTAATTTCGATGTAGAATATATTAAGATGACTTGCAGTTTTATCTGATCTTACATTACGATGACATGCAGATTTCTCTGTTATTACGTAAAACCATAGCAATTAGGTGAAACTAAGAGAAGTGCTGCTATTTGCTAATCATGAAGGCATCAAGTGTCATAACCTCTTGAAACATTCTTGTTCGTATTTGTTTTTGTGTAAATGTAACCTAGAGGCAAGAGCTTTGTTACTCCTCGAACACCATCCTATTGTATGACTGTTTGATGAGCGGGTTTGAGTAGGTTATGGCATTCCTGTCCTTAAATGCATGCTTCGGCCTGTTCTGCCATAAGTATCTCTCCTTCAGCTAGGCCTATAACCGCATGCTGTCAGTGTTGGAGTTTCTCCAGAGAGGATTGTTAGGCTTTTTCACCAAACCTTGTGGTTCATTTGCATACATATATGGTTCTGGTTCTCTAACTATAACCCCTTACAGGCTGAACTGGATTGAGATTGAGAATTTTTTTTGTCGTTGCTGTCGTCGTTATTTTTTGGGCAGTTGTGGTATATCCACTTTAGCCTTTTTGCACTCTATGTAAAGCCCTTAATGACAATCTCCTGCCCTAGCTGTAAGAGAATATTCGCACCCGACCTTCTTCAATAAACATTCTAGCATCTTCTTTCTGTCATCTGTTTGTTTCCATATTATCTATATTTATCTTCAATAAGGGGAAGAAATTTTGTTACTGAAGTCATTATATATGGGTTTATGTTAAGATGGCTCTTGCCGTGCATGTGCTGGAATATGACTTGATTTCGTGTAGCTCATTAATCAGTTTTTGTGGTTAAAAAATGGGTCATTCTGGTCCTAATGGTGCACCAGGAACGGGATTCGTGTGTCGTAACGTGTTATGTAATCCTGAATCAGGTTATATGTTTTTTTTTTTTTTTTATGAGCTTCATCAATGGTTTCTGAAGATGTAATTCTAGTGCAAAAGTGGTAGTGTGATCAACCAGGTTTCTTTTGGCATTGCGAAGTCATGTTTACAACAGGCAAGATAGTTTGATGCAGATGCAGACCAATGGGTGGTAATGCCTGCCCACTGGCAAAAGGTCAAGGAAATTGTGACCTAATGATAGAAGAGCCAGTGAATGGCGGTCGTAACTTTAACTGCCTTAAGTGCTCGGTCTCTAGATTCTATCACTAGACCAATGGTGTCTAGGATATCACTCTACAATTATTTTTTATATTTGCCGTATGAATCATATCAAGATGTCTATATATGTATAGACAGGAACAGATCTGAGAATTACGAGCAAATCTTCAGAAAAAATAGTATGGAGGGGCGATTTTTTTTAGTGATTACCATATATATCTATATAATCAAGTAGAACGATTTTGAATTCAAGAGATAAAAAGCGGCTCAGATCGTTTCGAGATCAAAAAAGACATCATTCAACGGCCAACAATATTTCAAACTGTCTCAAGTTATTTACGTCTCAAATCGTTTCGATCCGACGTACCATATTAGCTCTTGAAAATTTTTTGCCGCTCAAAACTTTTAGTTTCCAAAACTAACATCCCTAAATTTAATTCCCCAATTCAATCAAATTCGATAATTAAGCGATTTCTCATTATTCTCCTTGATTTCCTTGATTTTATTTCCTATATTAAGGAATCACTTTTTATACTGAGACATTGATTGTCCTTCACACTCTTATCTTTAATGATTCTCTTTCCAAACTGAGACACATGTCTCCCCAAAATTCTATCCTAATGCAACTGTTTTCATCTTTACTGTTCATATCACACACACTTTACTGTACATATATATAGTACAAAGATCGAAGACATACTATATCTATATGTTATATCTTAGAAAAGTTTCATCTAAACACCATGTAGTTGAGTTTAAATTCAATGACAACCTCTATAACAATAATTTTTGTCTCTGTCAGTAGATATTTTATATAAAAATACTAAAATTACTCTTTATTATGTAAATAGACTAAAATGTCATCAATTTTTTTTCCATTATATATGCGCTAGCCGACCAACAAACATAATTTCAATCATTATATTATCCCAATGCATTTTTTTATTTTAAAACGTTGTATTATAACTTAGTTATAATATTAGTCATCATATTATCACTCATTTGGTTACATAATCAAGTTTTTATAATTTTTATATTTTTTTATTATAATAATTTTTATAGTTAAAAATAATTTTTCTATAATAAAAATTACAATTGATAAAGTCAATGTCTAAATCTCATTCATTTTTAATTTCTCTGTTATCATATGTTCTCTACAATGTCGCCCGATCGCTCCTCACACATCATTCTTCATATATAAAATTTAAAATTATTTGATAAAATTTAATATTAATAGAATAAATTTGATCTTAATTTTGATAAATTTAAATATTAATTTAGTTTTAATTTGATAAAATTAAATATTAATTTAGTATTAATTTGATTGAATTTAATGTTAATTGAATAAATTTGAATGTTATTTTAATAAAACTAAATGTTCATTTGGTGTTAAATTAAAGAAATGACATTAATTTGATAAGGTTAAATTTTAAATTAATGGAATTTAATATTCTATTTAATAAATTAAATAGTTTAATTTTATAAAATTGAATTTCAATTTGATGTTGATTTGATAAAAATAAATAATAACTTAATATTAAATTAAAGAAATAATATTAATTTGATGAAATGAAATTTTAAATTAATATAACTAAATGCTAATTTGATAAAATTAAATATCAATTTTATGTTGATTTGATGAGATGAAATGTTAATTTAGTTTAAATTAAATAAAAAAAATTAATTTAATCAAAATAAAGGCTAATATAATAGAACTAAAAGAGAGTATTGAATTTTCAGAATCAAGAAAGGGTGTTGTTAAAATTAGGTCTATTTACAGGGGGTGTTGTTAAAATTAGACTTATTTATAAGGGGCGTGGATAAAATTTACCATATAAAATACTGGGAGATATTTTTATAAATCAACCATCGCAATTAATGGTGTAACCTGATAATCACTAATAAGGAGTGACAGTAAAATTTAAAATCGAAAGGAGCTGTCATTGAATTTAGAACAAACTACAGGGGATCTGAATGAAATTTTCTCTTATATCTATACAAATCTATATAATAAAAACATACCGAAAATTGAATTTTATCCTCTATACATTTTTCATCCCCCAAAATCATCACATCACTCATTTCTATCGCATGCTCAACCATTTAATATTTGATTAATTTGTAATTTAACATAATTTTTATTTCAGATATTATCTATACACGATAGTATAGATCTGTTAAAAAAATTTATCGAATTATATATTTTGAAAAAATTTTATTAATATTTTTAAGAAAATAATGGGTAAAAATAAATTTTGAATGATTTAATCAAACAAATGAAAGAAAGAAAAAATATTATTTAATATAGTGATATTAATTTTTTTGGATTCAAATATTATGACTCTATCATATTTTTAAGTACGAATTATGACTAGTACATATATGTTGCCTAATTTTAGAGAATTTAGTGGATATCGTGAAGTTAGTAGAGAAGCCCGTGCACCGACCCTTTAGCTTTTTCCAAGCACGTCGCCTACCATTTGATCAATTATTACACTAGCCTTAGCCCTGCGCATGTTTGTGTGTGTGTGTCTGAGAGAGAGAGAGAGAGAGAGAGAGAGCCGTCCCCGCACTTGCAGCTCCATACCCTCCCACCACCCTTACTTTCCCCACATTCCCTGTCTCATTGCCATACCACTTTTGGGCACTTCTTCATGTTTTTCCTTTTTCTGATCTACTTCTCAGCACTAAATTTTAACATTCAGTGTTTTCAACCTTTCTTGACTTTGGCTATAGAGACAATTTTTTTTTTTTTTTCAGTTTAACGGTTATAGATGTTTGAGTCAGATATTTTTTTTTTAGCTTACGTGCACTTTAATTGAAAAACAATAATAATTACCCTAATCCAATTATTTTTTAATCAACTTTTTCGTGCCTACCCACAATAGTATATAAATATTATTTGATAAGAACATCATTATTTGTAGAATTTCAAAACAAATGAATATGACCCAAAGTGCATGTCCATTCGTAGAGTATCGATTCTAATAAATAATTAGCTATTATCACTTTTAAATATCGCATTTATGATAAACAGGAAGCACCCATCGAGTGAAAAAGAACAACCCCAAAATAGCCACAATAAAAATCCCAATGACAAAGAGATAAGAAGTCTATCATTGTTTTTGACAAGAATTACCCATTAGTCTCTTGATTATCCAAATATTGGGAGAATTTTGAGGGTACCCATTAAAGTCAAAAAGAATTTACTTGGTCATCTTTTCCATAGCTATAAAATTAATTCATTGTGACATGGACATCAAGGGATCTAGTTGTCCAAACATTTTTTCACATGCAAGTTTAAGATTAAGTACGTCTAATCCTTCTCAAAAAAATTCTGGAGTAACAATGACCTTGTACACTATGCCACCTCTTTCATCTTCTTCTCAATCCTCCAAAAAACTAGGTGAGTGTTATTGCTAATACTAAAGCAATCATAAAACCATATCGTCTAAAAACCATTTGCTCCCACCGGTGCCTTTTGTCTAGTGGTAAAGATAGTTCCCAAGGAGCAGGATTTGAACCTTGTCATGCAGGGAATGAAGTACTTTGAAGGGCTCAATTTCTTTCTCACTAAAAATCAAAAAGAAAGAATGTGGGATGTGGCATGCGTAGTTACTCGGGCCTTCAATAAGTCCAAGTGGGAAGAAAGAGCCCAAAATGGTTATTTTCCTTTTCCAACACCCTCATTTCCAACATTACATGCATCGACAATTCTCGATAAAAATATTATTTGAACAGCTATTGCGATTTTTTAACTAGTTTCCCTCTGTACAATCCTTTTCAACTTAAAATTATCAAATCTCTCCCTCTCTTTCTCCCACACTCACCTCTACCCCCACCCAAAATGGCAACCCCCCACCCCCAGTGACGGAGAGAACTGCCTGGTTGAATTGAAAGTCTATTCTGTAAACTGAATCACCAACTTCTTAGGCTCTTAGCTGATCTTGAAAGCCACCTTTGCTATCTTAGTAGTTAGTATTGAAGCTTTTTTCATATTGGAAATGGCCACCCGATATAGATACATGTATGCACTACTTACACTAATTTGGAATCAATTCCCATCATGGACACATAATATGTTCATGACCTTGTTGGAACGAGAATTATGACAGCCTCTTGGGGTCTGCATAATTTTTCCTGATGAAAACACACACACACACACACACACAGAGGGGGAGAGAGAGAGAGAGAGAGGGAGGGAGATTATCATGTTGCATAAATGATCTATACTTCATGCTTTGCATGTGAAGTACCAACCAAATATGCACATTCATGCATAACCTTTCCCTGTATTGCAGAGTTCGTTGTCTGTCCACAAAATTCTAATGTTTGGGATAACTCTCTCTCTCTCGTCCACATGATTGCTTGGCAGTTGGCAACTACTAGCCCTAGTTTATTTAACCGAACTTCTTCTGTACTATGTCAAGAAATTAAGCAATTTTGACAAAGATTCTACTTAATTAACGATAACTGTCAACATGAGTTACCTTTAGTTTAATACACAACATGATGATTGTTTCAAGTCGAAAGTTATTTTTAAAGGTTTGAGAGTCCTCTTCTATACCAACTAAAGGGAGGTTCTAGCTAGCTTTTGTCTGCAAAGTCTGGTGATACTCAAGCCTTTTAAAATCTGATATATGGTTGCAGACATATTGAATCAGATTGTTTATTATTCTCATATACAAATGCTTTTTTCTAAGAACAGTCATGCACCAAGTACTCAAGAGAGAGAACATTAGTCATGTACTTATAGAATTACCAAAATGTAAACTCCAATTAGCTATAACATTATGTTTGGGGAAATGTAGTTAAAACTTATCTTGGCAACATCAAACATAATACACCAACAGCCTCAAAAAATAAATAAAAACAGGAGGTTTTCTTTTAGTCTTGTCCAAGGATCAGTATTATTCCCAGAACTAAACTTTTCATCATCTCTGATACAATTACACATAGCCTTTCACTATATATATATATATATATATTTGTTTAAACACTTAATTTACAACACCTACTCTAAATTTATCAGAATTCAGCACCTATCAACATCATTTTGTGGCAATGATTGTGGTATTCCCTCCAACAAGCAGAAAACTGGTGGAATGGTAAGTGTTTCAAGCGCGCCATAGGCATTCCAGCAAAATGGTTCCAAAATAGTCTGCCCGTGAGCTGGAAACAGCTCCACATCCGAGAGCGTGAGGTTTGTGCAAGGGACTGTGTCACTGCAGGCCAAATGCATCGGCGGGCTTCTCACATCATAAGTACCCTTAATGTTTGCATACAAGATGTCGGAAATAAAGACTGCAGATGTTTGGTTAGTGCAGCCCTTACTGTTGCAGTAGTACTGGTCTATTATGATAGGGTTTCGGACAGTGTCCATTCGAATGTTATTGAAGGTTACTTTAGATACTGACCCTGATCCACCTTGCCATGTTTTTATTCTAACCCCATTGTCTGAATGCTTGATCACTGAGTCAGTCACCGTGATATTCGAAACACATGCTCTGGAATTGTAAATACCAAGGCTGCCAATGCTGGCACCAACAGAATTGTTTTGGTTTAGTGACAAAGAATCATCAAAAAGGGAAGGGGGTATGGGCTAAATCCATTAAATAACTTGTGAGAGTGAACTCTTAAACCCCTTTCTATATAAAATATGAGATTTGTTTGGTGGAGAAAGGACAACTTTAGAAACCCATAGCATTTATTCTGTCACTTTTCTTAGTTGTTGTGTTCTCTTAGGTTTCAGTAGTGCAGTTTTTTTTTTTAAGACTATCAAAAGGTAATATTTTTATGCTTTCAGAATAAAAAGGAGATTCTGAGTTATTCAGTGAATGTACCTTATTCCATGGCTTGGACCACATGTAATGTTCCTTATATCAACATTGAAACAACCAGCTCCGATTGATACACAGTCATCGCCTACATAAAAGGTTAGCAGAAAGAGCACAATAAGCTTGAATGGTAAATGGAAAATTTAAATAAGCAAAAAAATTTGAGGAGCTCGAGGAATTACCATTGGCCACAATTGAATTGAAAATTTTGACATCGTTGGTCTTCTCTATGTGGATTCCATCGGTGTTGGGACTCTGAGCGGGTGCTTTTATGTATAGTGAATCTATAAGGACATCATGGCAACCATCAAACCGAAAATGGAACTGCGGGCTGTTCTTGAGTTTAAGTCCTCTTACTGTCAAATTGGAGCTCATAAAGAACCTTATAGCCTGTTATGTAGAAGATTTCAAGGGAATTTTCATGATTAAGTATAAATTATCCTAGAAATCACGTTCAGAAAGATAATATACTGTGATTAAGACTTACAACTGGGCTATCACAAGGGCCAGGCAGAGTTGTTCCATTTACTCCCTGTTTCATCAATATAATTAGTTAGTAAAAGCCTTGTAACATTGGCCAACAAAAAAAAAAAAAAAATGCAAACAGCAGGTCTTATAAATTGAAATTGTCCAGATACTCTAACAAAAAAGCGTGCTTACTTTGTGAGGTTTGCAGGGAAGATTCCACCATTTCTCTCCTCTCCCATCTATTAGTCCACCACCTTGCATTGACATTCCATTTATTCTGTAGAAGACGAGCCATTGTCGCTTGCTGTTATTTTTTGGCCACGAATCTGGTCCATCCGGTGACATTAGGGTTCCATCAATCTTTGAAAAATAAATGAAAATATGATCACCATCAGTGCATGTTCTTTTTTTCCAAATTCAATCTTGAACATCAGCTAAAGTTTCAGCTCACCAGAATGTCCACATTACCTGAAACACTAATCCATTTTTGCAAGGTCCTGTAAAAATTGTAGATTGCAGCATGAAAGAATATTGATTGGGAACAAGAAGAATGGCGGATTCAACTTGGCAAGCAGCATCCCAAGCCATCTTGAATGCTTGTGTATCATCTGTATCACCATTTCCAACGGCTCCAAACGATAATACATTGAAAATTGCTGCAGAATCAGAAGAACTGACCGTGGGACTTGGGAAAGCAGCCTTGGGTGCAGGAGAAGGCGGTATAGAAATTTGAGAAGCTAAGCCAAAATGTGGCTGTTTTGGGTAGTAATGCAGCCTGCTGCAATGGAGTGAAGGAAAGAAACAGCACAAGAAAACAGAGAAAACAGAGAAAACAAGGATGAAGACCTGAGAAAATTCCATGGTATATAGGCTTGGCCTTTTGCTGAAATGAAGTTATGATGTTATATAGAACAAAATGGAACAAAAATAGAATTTGGCTTCTTATTCAACAGAATTTTGCTGTGGTGGAAGTCTCATGAACTGAGCCGTTCTTTTCTAGTCAACAGACTTCCGCTATCCTAGAGGATGTCGTTTCACTAGGTTGTGAATATCCTGCTATTGAAATTCAAAGAACCCGACTCGAATTCTGGCAGGCTTCGTCACTATCTATAGCTAGAGATCATAGGCATGGAGAGTGAAGGCACCCACGTTTTGAGAAGTTGAAAGAAGCCAAGACTAAGTTGTGTTTGTGACCACTTGGAGCACTAAAACAACTTGCAAGACTTCAGAACTGAGATACCAGAGGATGTTGCTGAATCAAGTTGAATGCAGTCCCACATTTATACTTGGAATTCTTAGTGGAGGTTAACTTTTGAAGGGTCGGTATGTATGCGCAATGCATTATTTTTAATGGGATCTAAACCGACCGACCAGTTTTCTATTTACAGAATGGGTTTTCTGGTAAGAATGGCTTTTCTTTATAAGTGGCATAAGAGAACTCAAAACAGTCATGAAGGAATGGATAACAATAGTATATCAGATCTCCATGTGTTCTTCAGATTACTTTCAGTATCTCTGGTCCCTAAACTAGTCATCTTGTTAAGGAAGTCTTTTGTTTCAGTTCTTCTGATGGAACCCATTCTGGTATCTATATGGTTAGTGGTTACACATACATTTCACAATCTCCCAGCTTCAGTTTTCAGTTGGCAAAACAAATTGGGCGAATTGCACTTTGTACCATGAAAGATTTAGAATTCTCATTTTATACACTCAAAAATTAAATTTTTTATATTGCACCTTCAATGTATTAAAACTATTGTAATGTGACCCTTCCGTTAGTTTTTGCTACTCATTCCCTTACCCTCAATGAGATGGGTTTTGACAGAATGCATTGCAAATTTTTAAGATATTGAGAGTGCCATGTAAAAAATATTATCTTTGAGAGGGCAAAATAACAAAATTTAAATCTTTCCATGTCCAATGTGAGATTCAAAAAATAAAAATTTCATCGCATATAGAAAGGAGCTCGAAGCCCCAGAACTCGCTTAACCCTAGATGATTAAGCCCATGATTTGGGTGCAACGACCCCATACAGAGTGAGTTCACAATCGAAATCACTTGAATTTCGGACTCTAAATTGTGACTCCATCACAAATTTATTTATCTTAAAACTCGTATGACAAAATACAAAATAAATATTAGATAACTTCATGTGTGATATTATTATATATAATTTTAAATAATAAGAAACCAATCACAAATTAAAGTAAATACTAATAAAATATGTGTTGAAAGTGATTAAGAGTTCCAAAGGGAATTATGACCCAAAATAATGTAATAGCAAGTCTCTGCCCCAATCACACATGTATAGGAGAAGGTGTCGTACCGATTACCCATACTCGTACACATACCAAATTGTCCTATGGTCTATGTAAATGGTTTAGTAGGTACTATTACCTAAACATATGTGAGTTTGGTCTGATATTACTATCATAAAAGATATAAAGAGAGGTTATGGTATACTGGAATTAGAAACCATCCTGCGTATCGTGTGGGCGTCGAAATATGGTTAAAAGTCACCAATCTGCAATTCAACATTGGTTAATGTCTTCCATCAAGTTCAGGGTTTGGCTACAGCCTCCAACTTGAAAATGCACTTCAGATTTTCCATACTTATGACTCAGAAAAGCCTGTCAACATTACTTGCCATTGCATAAGGTCACACACAACCCACTTCAGTTGTTTTTTAACACTTATGTTTTAACTTTTTGATTTACTTATGATTTTTTTGGAAGTTCTGGGTTTGTATGATCAATAAAAGTACGTTTCAATGCTTTAAAGAAGCAGAATGTGATCTTATTTGCTTCTTTTTGACCACACTTGATCATGTCAGCTTTGATTTCCTTCTATTTAATTATGAGAAACCAAGAGTAAACATTTAATAGTTATACCATATCAGCAATGCCACGTGGTGTAACTATTACATTAAATATTTTTTCACTACTAATGGATGATTACGGAGTTGGATCCACTCCAATACACATTTTCTCTTTTTTTTTTCTTGACGGATCATCTATCATGAATTCAAATGATACCCATTTTATATAGATGAATTTCTCGTTAATATATGATAAAATGATTGTCAAGAAGAAAAAGAAAATGAAAAAATACACATTGGAGGAGATTCTAGTCCGATGATTACATCATGTGAAATTGTTAACGTAATGTAACTATTACATTAAATTTTTTTCTCGAGAACTAGGGTCTGGTTGACGTTTACGCTCAATAGTGCCATTCCAACCATTATAAATTGAAGGTGGAGAGAGAATACTTTACATATATACATCTGTATATACTATATTATGGGTATGCCGTTATAGCCATATAGAATGGAGATGGATAATGTTTTTAGATGGCAAGCCAAAGAAAGTGGGGGTGGCAGGGAATGATGTTATTACTTAATGTGTATAGAAACCGTCAAAATCGTTAGTCTAGAACCTTCCCTAGATGGATGACTTAGAGTCCAACAAACAAGAAATTTTTGTGTGAGTTTAACATAATACTTAACAATATTACGGGTGCACATTAGTAATAAAAAATTTGTTAGATGATATTTGTATTATAACACTTAAAAATGTTACGTGGTGTACATCAGTAATATAAAATTTGTTAGATCATATTTGCAATTAGTTAATTTCGTAGAGTCCATTATAAAATCTCAACATATTTCATCGTCATGATGCTATCAAGTTCAAGATCCAAAAGTGTCATTGACGAGAGGAGATTAAGCGTTACAGCAACATTATTCAACTTTCGTATGCACTTTTATGCTTAAGACAAGGTAATAATCTAAATACCTGAGATGAACCCTTATTTATTTTAACTTAGGTTGATTAGGATGAAAATAAAATTGAAAGCAATCCGATTATAACTCTTAGGTGATTTTAAAAGAAAATATTTTCTAAACTATTTATGAGTTTTAAAAACATAATCTGAGTTATAATCGAACCCCCTTTTGAGCACATCTTTTAGTGCTCAAGAGGACAAATTTTTGCATGATTTTATGCTTACAAACCTATAGGGACCGATCTATGCTTTGTGACTTTCACTAAAGTTGACTTAAGAAAGGAAACGAGAAAAGGTCACAGAAGGTAGCACAAGGCTCGCTCGAGTGGTTTCCATGGTCACTCGAGCAATGCCTATGGTTGCTCGAGCTATGCTTACCTTAATCGTGTTTGAAACGTTATTTCTATTCTAGCGACAACCATCCTATAACCGACTTACCACCAATTAAGTGGTTGTTCGCGAATTTGAATTTTCTTATTTAATATGACTATCGTTATTCCGCATCTACAAATAGTGAGAGCCTTTACCATACCTAGGTTAAGTCTCTAGAGAGATTTTTAAGAGAGAAAATCATTCTTTTATCTTAAGAGTTTCTACCACAACCTAGATCCCTAAGATCCACAGGCTACCACTAAAAATTCTACCCAACCTCACAAATTGAAGTTGAAAATCTTGATGGTTTGATTAACCCACTGAAATGTGCATACCAAGGATTGTTGGCGTACCCATAATAGCTTGAGATCTAGACGAATCGTGCGGCAAGGAGGTCCAAGTGAAGCTGCGCTAGACGTTGGAGGAGGGCATTCGACAGAAAGAAAGCAAGGAAAGAAGCATCTAACCATGATATTGATTGAGGTATAAGTCTTGAGTACTTGTATGTCTTAACGAGTACTGGATTAAGTTTTGGTGAACTCCGAGTGGTTCCCCGTGATTTTTCCCTGAGAGGGTTTCTATGTCAACAAATCGCTTTTGTTATTTACTCTTTATCATATACACTCGTGATTGTTTGCTACACGTGCATTATGTGTTTGTGAATTTGATTGATTGAATATTCATCCATACATAGTTGTGCTTTAAGATTTAGTTTGGGATCGTCATGAGATTGATTGTTAGCGAATTAATTAAAATTAATCATCATGGTTAAAGATGATTGTTGTGACTAAAAGGGTTCTCACTATTATTTGCTATATCATTGTGAGAAAAGGTAATTGTACTGACTTAGGTTTTTATTAGTATTGAATTGAGCGTAAAATTGAAAAAATTATTTGCCCCCTCTAAATATAGTGTCTTGAGCTCCACATGTATAACCATGAGGAAAGATCCATGTTGAGCTTCCTCTCCTGAAACAACAAAATTGTACATGTTCAATGAATGATTGACACCTTCACCTTGTTAGAATTTTTTTTTTGAGAAACGTAACTTTTGTGTCTTATAAATTACTTTTGTGGCAACCTTTCATTTGGTACATACATTACATAGCATTGTCATATGGTATTTTAAACTCATAAAAAAATTTATCATAACAAATAAATATACACTAATAGAGCCCCTTTTTCATTTACCAAAATCTAGGCTTTTTCTTCCCTCAATACATTGAATGTTTTAAGCATTTAAGGATTATAAACATTTGGATAAATAATTGTTCTTAAACTTTGTCTCGTATTTTAAAATAATTCTTAAACTTTCAATCTTTTCAATTTACTCTTTCAACTATTAGTTTCAACCTCAATAAAGCATTTCGTTAACTCCACCATCTTCCCCTCTCGCTTCCCTTTTAATTTATTTCTCTTCAAAACTTATCACCCCTTTCTCTCTCTCTCTCTCTGTCTCTCACACACACACAAACCCAGAGTAGAGCAAGCATCACAAAAGGCAGTCATTGCCTATATCCATCTGTGAGCATCTCAATCATTGTTTGCCAAAACGTTGTTGTAGAGAGTAACTAACAAACAATCAACCATGGCAAACAACAAACTCTTGGGGTTCAAATCAACCTAAATTTTATAGGTCCAATCAACCCAATCGCAACTAGTTCAATGTTTCTGTTAAAAATGGATTTAACTAACCTGAATTTGACGAATTAGGTTCAATTTCTACCAATCACTCAACTATCGCCATTACGATGAATAAACCTTAATTTGATGAATTGTGCGCAATTTTTTTTGGGGGTTCGGTTGGGTGGTGGAATGGTGTTTGTGGGCAATTGAGTGTACTGATACAATGGGAGTTGGAGGCAAGTATTTTGATTGAGGCCCTAATAATATTTAGTATAATAATAAAGTGAAGTTATAGTTATTAAAATACTAAATTATTGTTTGAAAATATTTTTACACCAAAAACTAATTAAAATTTTGTATTCAAGTCTCATCAATATATCTTCCTTTAATATATTGTACAAATAATAAAAAAAAATTGAATTGGACAAATAATTTATTCAATGCACATAATCCATCAAAGATAAAATCTTATTAGTCTAATATTTGAAAAGCTTCTTGGAATATAGAAACAATTATTATTGGTATATCAATCGGGTTAGTGCCAGCACAAATAAATAAACAGGTTAACCTCGCCAAATTCGGGTTATGCGGGTTGAAGCCGAACATGACCCATTTATATTTCATGCTCGCGTGTCAAGTCATATTTGAATTCATGTCGGGTTATAATTGAGTTAAGTGATTAGTAGTTAAAATTAGCATATTACTATGCTCTGTTAAGACTAATTATACTTTGATGGAGTTAAAATGATGGCATTTCAGACCATAAATTGTACAAGGGACTAAAGACGATGAATATCAAACTTTCATGCAACACCAACACATTTTGGAGCAAAATTGGAAAGCTTGGACCAAGCCTACCATGTTCGAACGCCAACTAATGTTCGAACGTCCACTTGAAGCCCAGACTGCTAAAAGATGGCGTGTTACAGCCAAGAGAGAAGACTCTGAGGTACTTGAGTACCATGTTCGAACGCTAACTCACGTCCGAACGTCCACTTGATTTGATTGAAGACTAGAGTGATGAGTGCAAAATGCCAAGTTCTGCATGAAGTGTCGAAGTGGGTTTCCACAGAAGACCACATACCACTTGAGTGATATGGTCAAACCCCATCTGGTGTTCGAATGCCCTTAAAGCAAAGACAGAAGACACGTTCGAATGTCAAACCACGTTCGAACGTCCATAAAGCCAAAACAAAAACAACATTCGAACGTCAACTCATGTTCAAACTTCCTCCACAGACTACCTGCAGAGTAGTTGGTTTTCACTTAAATTGGGTGGCATACACTATTCATCCTCTCTTATCTTCACCCTCCCCTTCCTTGCCTATAAATACTCCCATTAGGATAGCTTCAAGTGGACAATTTTTTTCTTGTAAAGTAGGGAGTTAGAGCTTGGTTAGTATGTTTAGACTACATCAAGAACTAGTAAGGAGTTTGTAAGGAGGCTTAGACTCCCACTCATTTTAATTAATCTTAGATGTATGTTATATTTACTTGTATCAAGAGAGTCAGTTCATTTCTTGGTTGAGGAAGCAACCCTTCACTTGTTGGTTGAGGAAGCCACCCTCCAAAAGTGACTAGCTTTCTTCTACTTTCATTATTTATGTCTTTCACTTCCATTGCTTGAGCTTCCTTCTTCTTTAGAGGAGTGAAACTCTTACACTTTTCTAGAGCTTTACCAAAACCGTGAAGGGTGGAATGTGATTCACTTATTCTTTGGTGAAGATTGGCTTTTTGCTTATTTTACTTTACCTTGTAAGTTCTCTATTTAGAGAGATGAGTATCACTCAACTTTTCTAGCTTTACCTAAGCCATGAAGAGTGAGTAGTTCCTCATTCATTCTTTAGTAAGAAGTGATGAACATGTATTGATTATCCGGAAGTTATATTTGTGCATTTCATTTATGCTTTAATGCTTTATATTTCACTTATTGAATGATTGAATGCATCTAGCAAAGCTAATGTATTTTGTATAACTATGAGTTTTTTCTATGTCACGGATGACTCTTGCATGGAAAGACCCGTTGGTTCGAGGAAAGTACCCCAGCTAGATCTTCATGACACATTTCAATCTACACTATTATTGTGCTTTATCTAAAGAATGGAACATTAATTCCATGATTGGATGCCTCGTAGAAACACTTGCTTGTTTGTAGACGGGTTAAATCTTGGCACAGACAATTCTTGTCAACTTTTAGAAAGGCATTGAAATCATGTGTTTAATTCTCACGGTCCATCTTTACCTTACGATTAACTTGCTATTGATACGAGAGTTAATTGAGTTATAAAACACAAGTATAATAAACCGGATGGTTAATTACATATTCTGATCCTCAAGCTAAAGGGTGACTGTTTTACATTTGAATTTATCTTATATTTTGTCTAGAAAACTCTTGAAAATAATCTTCTATTCTATTAAAAGAAATCCCATAACTTCAAACTCTCAAGGTTTCCAATTACTTGGTCTCAATTACTGCTCACTTCAAAACACCAATCATAGTTCCCTGTGGATTTGACTCCGGACTTAACCGGATTATTACTACAGCTTGACTGCCTTTACTTGGGTGTACACATTTTGGATCAAGTCAAGTTTTTGACGCCGTTGTCGGGGAACCATAAAATGTGTTTTATGGTAAAAGATAAAAAAAACCCCTCTTTTTGTATAAATATTTGCTTCACTGTGTATAAATTTGTTTTAATTATTTTTATGTCTGAGGACGCCTCTTACTATCAAAATTTGCCAGTAGAATCTTCTGGGTTTGTGAATCAACCGGAACCACTTTCGCCTACATCAGTAGCAGACTCTTGTAAAGGTAAAATAGCAAATGATGAAAGACGAGGAGAAATTCCTGTGAGAGAGGGGGAAGTGCCTAACATTCGAACTCTACGGAATTACTTAAATCCCATAAGAAATAGTGTCCCCTCTTATTTTATTTTTTCTGAAAATGCACCCCTCTTTACTGTAAAGACGGGGACAGTTCAACTACTCCTTCAATTCTATGAACTCGAAACAGAAAACTCATATCTGCACATAAAAGAATATGAGGAAGTTCGTAGAACTTTTCAAGACAATTTTGAGCTAGCCAAAATAAAACTTTTTTCAGTCTTTCTAAAGGATAAAGATAAATAATGACTAAATACTTTAAAAGCTCTTTTAATACCTGACTGGCAGGCACTACAAAATAAATTTTTCAGAAAGTTTTCCCTTTACATCGCACTAATGCATTGAAAAGGCAAATCATGAATTTTTTGGTCAAAGAAGGAGAAACCTTTTACCAAAGTTGGGAGAGATTCAAGGATCTACTCCAATCCTGCCTACACCATGCTTTTAAGAATTTGACTTTGGTAGGATTTTTCTATGATTCCTTGTCCACTAGACTACGTCAATTTGTCGAAATGATGGCTCAAGGGGAGTTTATGAGTAAGAGTCTGGAGGAGGCATTCAATTTTTTGACACCATATCTGACAGTTCTCAGATGTGGGACTTAGACTCCCTACCATTGTTGAAGCCAAACCATCCACTTCCCAAGGGGGTAAGTATGCCTTGAAAGATGAGGATGACCTAAGAGCAAAAATGTCCACTCTGTCTCGAAAGCTTGAAACATTAGAGATGAAAAAGGTTTATCAAGTTGATGTTAGTCCTCCCACATAACAAGTGTGTGGGATCTGTGCACTGACAGGGCACCCTACTGGGGAGTGTCCAACCATTTCGGCATTCAAGTAAGTCTTATTGGAACAAACAAATGTCATTTTTAACTTCAACAAGTCTTACGCCAACCCATACTCTGAAACATACAATCTAGGGTGGCGGAACCATCCGAACTTTAGTTGGAGAAACATACAACCAACTCTCATAAATCAATAACAAGGTTCACATCCACCACCTCAAGGACCTCCCACATATCAACCATACCAACCACCATAAAAGAGGAGCCTTGAGGATACACTGAATCGGTTCATGCAAAGCTAAATGAACTACAACAATAGTTCCACCCAGACTTTCACTGATTTCAAAACCCAGACCACTCAATCTTTCGAGAATCTTAAAAGCCACATCCAAAAATTGACCCAATCCATGGCCACACATGAGAAGGGCAAGTTTCCTGCCCAACCAAAAACACCATAAGGCCAATTTCAAGTGAAAAATTCCGCTATTATGGAAACTCCACAAGACCAAGTCCAAGTTGTCACTATACTAAGAAGTGGCAAGGTGATTGACAAGACTATCAAAGACATGCTACTTCCAAAACCAAAATCTAAGTCAATCCCAGTCAATTCACCAATCGAG
The DNA here is from genome assembly GCA_963454935.2 of Ilex paraguariensis. Taxonomy (NCBI): domain Eukaryota; kingdom Viridiplantae; phylum Streptophyta; class Magnoliopsida; order Aquifoliales; family Aquifoliaceae; genus Ilex; species Ilex paraguariensis. The sequence continues at coordinate 181,724 of CAUOFW020007947.1, read as the reverse complement.
ACTGAACCAATTGAGCCTGAATATGTGAGAGAAGAGGAACTCGAGTCCATGATTGAACAAGAACCAGAGCCATTAAGGAAAAAAGAACCCTCATGTTCTATTCCTACTCCTTTTCCTTATAAACTCATAACTGCACAGAAGTTGAATAATCAGCCTGAAATTTACGAGCTTTTTAAGCAAGTAAAAATCAACATCCCACTTCTGGATGCAGTCAAACAGGTTTCATCTTATACCAAGTTTCTGAAAGACTTGTGCACAGTCAAAAGAAGTTAGAATGTTCAAAAAAGAGCCTTCCTGACAGAACATGCCTGTGCCTTGCTTCAACACAAAACCCCTCCAAAATACAAAGATCCAGGATGTCCGACTGTGACAGGTGTCATTGAAATTTTAGAATTGAACAAGCACTATTAGACCTGGGAACTAGTGTCAACTTGCTCCTTTTTTCCATTTACCAGCAGTTGGGTCTGGGAGAACTCAAACCCATAATTGTCACACTTTAGTTGGTAGATAGATCTGTCAAAATCCCTAGGGGTATTGTGAAAGATGTACTTGTCCAAGTGGACAACTTTGTATTCCCTGTTGACTTCATCGTCCTAGATACTAAGCCAACAAAGCATCCAGAGAACCCAATTCCTGTAATTCTTGGTCGACCCTTCCTAGCAACTTCAAATGCACTAATCAATTGCAAGAATAGAGTCATGAAATTAACCTTTGGGAATATGACTCTTGAGCTAAATATTTTCAATGTTGCAAAACACCCAAGAGTAGACAAAGAAAAGAGAGAAATAAATTTCATTGAGACGTTGGTTCAAGACCATCTGAATAACACATTTTGTGAAAATTCCACTGAATCCTCTTTGTCAGAATATATTACATCGGAGACAACAGATAATGATCCATAGAATTTCCCGACTTATGCTGTTGATACATGGACCCCTAAATTCGAGGAACTTTCACCAAGTGGTACAAAGTTGCTCTCATCAAGTGTCAAGCCGCCAAAGCTTGAATTAAAACCCTTCCCATCCGACCTCAAATATGCATTCCTAGGCGAGAACGAGTTATACCTAGTAATAATTTCATCTAAACTCACAGACTTACAAGAGTCTAAAATGATTGATGTTCTTAAAAGTCATAAAAGCACTATTGGGTGGACCATCACTGGCTAGAAAGGTACCGTTGATTTGCAATCATGCCATATACTTGGAAGAGGATTCAGAACCCTCTTGTCAAATGCAGCGAAGATTGAACCCTCACATGAAGGAAGTTGTGAAAATGAAAGTGCTTAAACTCTTAAATGTAGGGATAATCTTTCTCATCTCCGATAGCAAATGAGTTAGTCCAACCCAAGTTGTGCCCAAAAAGTCTAGGGTCACAGTGGTCAAGAATGAAGTCAATGAACTAGTACCAATTAGGGTCGTCATAGGATGACGGATGTGTATTGACTATCGAAAACTCAATTTGGTGACTAGGAAAAATCATTTTCCTCTTCCCTTTCTTGACCAGGTTCTAGAGAGAATTGCAGGCCACGAACTTTACTGTTTCCTGGATGGGTATTCCAGGTACAATTGAGATAACACTCAATGATCAGGAGAAAATCACATTCACATGCCCCTTTGACACTTTTGTATTCAAAAAAGTGCCATTTGGACTTTGTAACGCTCCTGCAACATTCCAAAGATGCATGCCGAGTCTATTCAGTGAAATGGTGGAGAAATTTTTGAAAGTATTCATGGATGACTTCTCTGTCTATGGTGACTCGTTTGATTTGTGTCTGGCTAATCTAGAAAAGGTGTTGATAAGGTGTCAGGAAGCTAATCTGGTGCTTAATTGGGAAAGATGTCATTTCATGGTAACACAAGACATTGTCTTAGGTCACATTGTGTCGTCTGAGGGCATGAAATTTGATAAGGCAAAAGTAGATCTGATTGGGAATTTGCTTGTTCCCAAGACTGCAAAGGATGTCCGATCATTCTTAGGACATACAGGCTTTTACAGGGGATTCATAAAAGATTTCAGTACCATAACAAAACCCATGTGTTATCCCCTAAGCCAGGACGTAATCTTTGATTGGAGTGAAATGTGCTAGCTAGCTTTTGATAAGCTTAAAGGCATGTTAATTTTTGCCTCGATAATACAGCCCCTTGAATGGACTCTGCCCTTTGAACTAATGTGTGATGCAAGAGATTATGCTGTAGGTGCTGTATTGGGATAAAGAAAAGATAAGAAACCACATGTCATTTATTATGCAAGTAAAACTTTGAATGATGCTCAAATGAATTATTCAACAACTGAAAAAAAATTGCTTGCGGTAATTTTTGCTTTGGAAAAATTTTGTCCTTGTCTTGTTGGTTCTTCTGTTACTGTGTTCATTGACCATGCAGCATTAAAATTTTTGCTCACAAAGAAGGATGTCAAGCCTAGGCTCTTAAGATGGATACTTTTACTCTAAGAGTTTGACCTGGTCATTAAAGACAAAAGGGTGTTGAGAATGTGGTGGCGGACCATCTGTCCAGGTTAACTTATGAATTTCATGAGAATGGACTGCCAATCAATGAAAAATTCTCCGATGAACAACTGTTCATAATTAATGAGACCCTATGGTATGCTGATATTGCTAATTTTTTTGCTACTGGAATACTCCCTCCGTCCTTCTCCCCCATGGACAAAAAGAAAATTTTTGAAGGAGGTTCGTAACTTATTTTAGGAAGATCCGTACGTATTTAAGTATTGTAAGAATCAAATCATAAGATGGTGCATCTCCACTCAGGAAAGTAGACAGATAATAACCTTTTGTCATTCTGAAGCATGTGGTGGCCACTTCTCAAGAAAAATTGCTGCAAAAATCTTGTAGTGTGGATTTTACTAGCTCACACTTTTCAAAGATGTTCATGCCTTTTGTTTAAATTGCGATAGATGCCCAAGGTTGAGAAGCATTTCAAAAAGAAGCATGATGCCCTTAAACCTGATTCTTGTGATTGAAACTTTTGATTGTTGGGGCATTGACTTTATGAGACCATTCTGCCCTTTCTTTGGTTGTCTATACATCGTGGTGGCCGTAGACTATGTATCTAAATGGGTTGAGGCAATTCCATGCCGGAATAATGATCACTAAACGGTGATCAAATTTTTGAAAGAAAATATTTTGTCCCTGTTTGGAATTTCAAAATCAATCATAAGTGATGGGGGTGCTCATTTTTGCAATCACCTTTTCTGGAATTTGATGAAAAAATATTTAATTTTTCACAAAATTACAACCCCTTATCATCCATAGACTAGTGGACAGGCTAAATTGGCTAATCGGGAGATCAAATTAATTTTAGAAAAAAGGATAAATCCAGACCGCAAAGATAGGTCGTCAACACTAACTGATGCACTCTGGGTATGTTGCACTGCTTTTAAAACAATTTTGGGCATGTCTCCCTATCGATTAGTCTATGAAAAACCTTGTCACCAACCTATGAAATTGGAGCATAGAGCATACTGGGCCATTAAAGCAATGAACTTTGACCTGGACAAGGTTGGACTTTCAAGGAAACTACAAATTAACAAACTGGAGGAGTTGAGAAATGAAGCATATGAGAATGCTAAGATTGCGAAATCCAGAATGAAAATTTTTCATGACAAGAACATAATGCAGAAGTCTTTTGAACCCTTTCAAAAATTCCTGTTGTTTAATTCAAGACTCCGCCTCTTCCCTGATAAGTTAAAATTAAGATGGACAGGACCTTACATTGTTAAAAAGGTGTTTGGACATGGAACAGTAGAAGGAAAAATCCCTTGAATGGTAATACTTTTACTGTTAATGGTCAACGATTGAAACTATTTTTGGAGGATTTTGTTAAAAATGTGAAAATCATTCTTTTAATGGAACCAAAAAATCCCTCTGAGAATTGCGCCTGCCGACACAAAAAGGGGTCGGGTTAGGAAAAAACCCGATAAAAACCGACCCGAGCGGACACCTTTATAAGGCATCCCCCTTTTTCTCTTTTTTCCTACCCCCTTTTCATCTTTTACCACACCTTTTTGTCCATTTCCCTTTTCTCTTTTCTTTTTCTTCTTCTTCTTCTTCTTCTTCTTCTTCGCTGTTAGCGATCCTTTGTAAACACGACCCAACTCCCAATAATTCCATGATCATATTACCCGAAGACCCAGTACTTTGTCTCATGATTTGAATGTGTTTACTCTATTTGTACAAAACTCTTCTTTTTCTATCTGCACTCAATCAAGGGTTTCCATCCTAGCGGAAACCTAGATCTGTGGAGAGATAATTAATTTGTGTATTTTGCTTGTAGGTTTTTGGTAGATGAATAGATCTCTACATTTCAGCCTCATCTCCAAGCTCAACATATTGGTAAATTCGAAACATTGGGGACAATGTTCAGTCTAGGTTGGGGGGAGAGAACAATTCATATATTGTGCCCGTAAAATTTTTCATTGTTGTTGCTATTTCTAATCATATTGTGTACCCTACCTTGTATTTTGTGCAAATTAATGATGATGTCTGTGAGTTAGCTTTGATCAACTTTGTGAGTGAAAAACGTTAAAGAACCAAATAGTGAGTCTTAAAAAGTAGAAAGTATGGATGTTAAACTTTTTTGATTTAGTCTAGGAGTTTTACACACTTTTCCATCTGAAGTGCATACTGTGATCATGAGAAAAACAAGACTGGTAAGAAAGAATGAGATTTGAAAAGAGCAAAAGAAATCCCTCTGTGGCAGAAGAACTTTTGCTAAACGTCGTCGTGCCAAAAGGGTTAGTGCATGTAAACAGTGTGGTAGAGTCTTTTATGAGAAAATGTATAATCAGTGTTTTGAACCAATTTTTGGTCGCGCACTCGATCGATTAGATTGGATTGTGAATGGACTGAGTAAGAATTACCCTGATTTGCCATGCTATTCCGGTACTTTGCTTAACTGGTGTGTGTGCGAGAGAAAATTGGGAGAGTCACTGGTTGTCCTCACTACACAGATACAGAGAGAGACTCGGATTAGAGTTGTTGGAATGAAAGTCAAGGGTCCGAATTTTTGTAAAAAGTGTAAAAAAATCCTTTCTGTTTTGTACAAACTCTTTTGATTGAAATGAAAATATGGGCCGAGTAAGGAGTATTCCAAAATACCAACCTAAACCGTGGATAGGGACTTATCTTGAGACGCCATGGAATTGTTTTTGTTCAAACTTGTGTGTTTTGTCCTCTTTTATTATGTATAGTGTAGTGCAAAAAAAAATTGTGATTTTTGATTCAACGTTTGAACGCCAAGTGACGTTCGAACGTTAGTCACTTGCAGTACTCAGCCTCTGATGGAAACAAAAAGTACTGGGAGCTCAGCTCATTCGAACGCCAATAAAACGTTCGAACGCTAATAGAACGTTTGAACTAGAGTAACTTACAATACTTTGCTCTCTGACAGAACTCAAAAGTACTGGGAGCTCACTACGTTTGAATGACACCCGCGTTCGAACGATATTTTAAAAATTCTTCTACATATGTTCGAATGTTATTGATGTTCGAACAATCCTTCTCAGGCTATAAAAGCCTGGATTGTCTTCTCCACTTCAAAATCCCCAAAAAACCCTCCATAACCCCTCAAACCCTAGAACCCATTTGCGATACCCAGCCCCCAAAACACTTCCCATTCTCCAATTTCACCTAAAATTGACCCTCCCAAACTCATTCCCACAACAAAAACCACAAGAAAATCAAGAATTCTCAAATTCACTATTAAGCTCAAAACCATGCTTAGAGTTAAACTACCTGCTGGGTGAAACTAGATAAATCAGTAGCCTAATTTTTTAGAAGAAGTAATTGAGGAAAGGGAGGGGAGACCAGTGGTAAAAAGATACGATCGAACGCGATTTCCCAGTGCCCTCAAGGTAGAAAGGTATGAAAATTTCTTCCAGAATCATGCAGTAGTTTGTGAGAGGGATGTTGTGATTACTGATTTTGCGGAGTTGGGAATATTGGCAGAGATGGAGAGGAGGAATTGGGTATGGTTTTTGTGAAACGGCGGAGACGCCGTTGTTAACTTGGTGAGGGAGTTTTACTCCAACGCCGAGATCATCAACAGCGCAATCTGAACGTACGTGAGGGGGACCCACATTGACGTGGATGAAGCGTATATTAAGGAAGTGAGGCAAGAAGTGCCTCGGGTGCAAAACTTGCCCCCCGAGAAAGAATGTAGCAATGAATGTGGTTGGGAAGGAGTTGACGGGAATGCCTAACTTTTCTTGGGAGGGGAAGAGATTTTTAAAACATGGGGAGCTCACTGATAAATACAAGATGCTAAACTTGACTGCGGTATCTAATCTCGCCGCCATAGGACGAAAAAAATGAGATTTTACCTGACATGGCCCGTCTGCTCTATGTACTTGGAAGGGGGCATAACATTGACCTCCCCCCCACTAATCTTGAGTGAAATGAAGAAGGGATGTGATGTGAAGAGGAGTGCACTCCCTTTTGCCACTTTGGTGACTGAAATATGCAAGGATAATGGGATTAGGGCGAGGCCCGAGATGGAAATTCAAAAGCCAATGGGGCCACTGAACAAGGCCTCTTTCCGGAGAAGCCAAGGTTACAGTGGCGCCCTGGCTGCTAGACAAGAAGTGCCCCCTCCCCAAGGAGTCGATGAGGTGCAGAATGAGCTTGACCGGGAGGAGGAGAGAGAGAGATGGAGGTAGAGAGAGAGCAGCCCCAAGAGGTAGGCCCCAGCATGAGCACCTGACGTTCTTTACGGGACATCATGCTTAGCATCGAAGCTAAGCAGGATGAGATCTTTAGTCATCTGAGGGGTGGAGCTGGTGGAGTTAGTGGAGATGGTGGAGGAGATTGATTTCTGTTCTTGATTATGGGTGGTGGATGTTTCTTCTTTGGTGAAGTTTTTTTCTTCTTTGGTTGATGAATTTCTTCTTTGTGACTCTTGTGGATAGTTGTAGTTATTGTGGATATTTGTTTCTTCTATGGGGGATGTTTGTTTCTTTTTGGGTCATTAATTGATAATACTTGATTTGTGTGTTAGTCACTTCTTTTATGGATGGAATTGAATCTTCAATGTTGACGTGGATGTAAATGATCATATTTTATGAAATGAATGATTCAATTTACCCCTTTTATTTGTTTAAATGCATGTGTAGAATTAACATTATACTGTTATTTGTTAATAAATGATGGAACAAATGTCGATTTTGAGATTGTTTGTTAAAGTAACTAATCACATGATCGGTTCGACACACAACTTAGCAACTGAGACTTAATACCGCATTTCTTGGAAAACTGGTATTGCTTCTATGCTTAAATTGTCAAATGTATATCAGTATTTGTTGTTTTTAAGGTACAAGATGATCAGACTCGAAAATAGAATCGATATATAACTGACATTCCCTGAAAAATCGACATAACCAGTGGAGATAACAAAAGATACCATGATAGGTTTTGAGCCTTGCGATGCTTTTTGAGAAGAGATCAACGTTTACTCGAAAAAGGTTTTTCACTTATCTATCTTTGAATAATCTGATTACATTTGCTTTGATTGATGCAACTAAAGCAATCTATTGACATATCTGTTCATACAACACTGACATATGCACATACTTGAGAAAGGATCTTAGACCATTTTTTGATTTAACTTTGAGCCATAGTCATTTCTTTTAAAAGAATATCCCTAGTCAGCCATGATTGAGCCATTCAATGAATAAATTCTTTTTCGAAAAAATCCATATGATAACCAAGCCATAAGAGAATACACTTAACATACCTTGCTATCTAATTTTCTTGCACCCTCTTATAAATCAGTATGATATAGAAAGACAAGAAAGGTAGAAAAGAAGATGGTGGCTACTGTTCCATGAAAGAACAATCAGTGGAAACAACCAATAAAAAAAGGGGGAAAAGAGACAGAAAAAAGGGGAATTGCTAAGAAAGTGAAAAATGAGAAAAATGAAAGAAAGAAATAGAATTTATTGGCAAAAGGTCAAAATGCAAGAAAGAGATGTGCTATAATGTATAAGGAAAAGATAGCTTTTTGAATACCATTGACGTCATTTCATTAGCCACTGACCTCTAGCCATGTTACAACCTTTATAAAGCCCTAATTGATCTCAAGTCTGATGCATGTGTAGGTCGTCGACTATAAGTGGGGTATGTTAAATAGTATTTCTCTATTTGCATCAATACTCTTCCATGAGATTATGCCAAAACATGATGAGTTTATTCCTCAAACTTCGCTTTTACTAATTGCGCATGTAATTTTTTGATTGGCCATCTTCTGATTACATGCCCTGTGAGAAACAAGTCACTATAATTAGAGTGAATTTTTTTTTGTTGAGGGCACTTCTAAGAGAGGTTTGTGAAATCAAAGCTAACCATGAAAGGTGATGAAGTGGAATATTTGTTATGTAACAATTCTTGTTTCTAGAATGGCCATTCCTACGACCCAGGGAATTCCAAATGCCAATGTGACAGATGCTAATTCTTGCATTAAGTAAATACCTATGAAAGAGGAACATGTGAGATAAGTCAAGATTGAGGGTTGAGTGTCCTAATGACCATGATGCTAATTCACTTTAATCTGCAATCTCACATGCACATCTGTTCGACTGAAGTTTGTGGGTAGCTTCACTGAAAACCCTCATGAGATAACACTCGTCCGCTAGGGTAAACCTAGTGGTTCAATGGCTTGTTGCATAAGCTAAATGCAACCGGATAACCTACGAAAAAGGTATTAGAAATAGATTTACATTCAATTGTTGTTGTATTACTAGAGACTAGCAATATCTAGGTTGGGGGGGGTGTGATTAGTTGTTAAAATTAGCCTATTACTATGCTCTTTTAAGACTGATTATACTTTGATGGAGTTTAAATGATGGCATTTCAAGCCATAAATTGTACAAGGGACTAAAGGCGATGAATATCAAACTTTCATGCAACACCAACATATTCTGGAGTAAAATTGGAAAGATTGGACCAAGCCTACCACGTTCGAACGCCAACTAACGTTCAAACATTCACTTGAAGCCCATACTGCTAAAAGATGGTGTGTTGTAGCCAAGAGAGAAGACTTTGAGGTACTTGAGTACCACGTTCGAACACCAACTCACGTTTGAATGTCCACTTGATTTGATTGAAGACCAGAGTGATGAGTGTAAAACGCCAAGTTCTACATGAAGTGTGGAAGTGGGTTTCTATAGAAGACCGCAAATCATTTGAGTGATATGATCAAACCCCATCTGGCATTCGAACGCCCTTAAAGCAAAGACAGAAGACACGTTTGAACGTCAGACCATGTTCGAACGTCCATAAAGCCAAAACAGAAACAATGTTCGAACGTCAACTCACGTTCGAATGTCCTCCACAGACTGCCGACAGAGTGGTTGGTTTTCAGTTAGATTGAGCAGAATACACTATTCATCCTCTCTTATCTTACCCCTTCCCCTTCCTTGCCTATAAATACTCCCATTAGGGGAGCTTCAAGTGGGCAATTTTTTCTCTTGTAAAGTAGGGAGTTAGAGCTTGGTTAGTAGGTTTAGAATACACCAAGAACTAGTAAGAAGTTTGTAAGGAAGCTTAGACTCCCACTCATTTTGATTAATCTTAGATGTATGTTATATTTACTTGTATCAAGAGAGTTAGTTCATTTCTTGGTTGAGGAAGCAACCCTCCATCTCTTTGTTGAGGAAGCAACCCTCCACTTGTTGGTTGAGGAAGCAACCCTCCATTTGTTGGTTGAGGAAGCTACCCTCCAAAAGTGACTAGCTTTCTTCTATTTTCATTGTTTATGTCTTTCACTTCCATTGCTTGAGCTTCCTTCTTCCTTAGAGGAATGAAACTTTTTCACTTTTCTAGAACTTTACCAAACCCGTGAAGGGTGGAACGTGATTCACTTATTCTTTGGTGAAGATTGGTTCTTCGCTTATTGTACTTTACCTTGTTAGTTTTCTACTTAGAGGGATGAGTATCACTCATTTTTCTATCTTTACCCAAGCTATGAAGAGTGAGTAGTTTCTCATTCACTCTTTAGTAAGAGGTGATGAACATGTATTGATTATCTGGAATTTATATTTGTGCATTTCCTTTATGCTTTAATGCTTTATATTTTACTTGTTGAAGATTGAATGCATCTAGCAAAGCTAAGATACTTTGTATAACTATGGGTTATTTCTATATCATGGATGACTCTTGAATAGAAAGACTCGTTGGTTCGAATCAAGTACCCCAGCTAGATCTTCATGACACATTTCAATCTTCACTATTATTGTGTTTTATCTAAAGAATGAAACATTAATTCCATGATTGGATGCCTTGTAGAAACACTTGCTTGTTTATAGACGAGTTAAATCTCGGCACATGCAACTCTTGTCAACTTCTAAAAAGGCATCGGAATCATATGCTTATTTCTCACAGTCTATCTTTACCTTACGATTAACTTGCTATTGACACGAGAGTTAATTGAGTTATAAAACAAAAGTATAATAAACTAGATGGTTAACTACATGTTTTGATTCTCAAGCTAAAAGGTGACTGTTTTACATTTGAATTTATATTTTGTATAGAAAACTCTTGGAAAGAATCTTCTATTCTATTCAAAGAAATCCCATAAATTCAATCTCTCAAAATTTCTAATTACTTGGTCTCTATTACTGCTCACTTCCAAAAAAATCAATCATAGTTCCCTATGGATTCGACTCTGGACTTAACCGAATTATTACTACAGTTTGATCGCATGCACTTGGGTGTACATATTTCGGATCAAGTCATTAAGCCCATAAAATTTGTGACTAGTTCGAGTCATCTTGAGTCGAAAATTGACTCCCTTAGATTATGCTTTCCAAAAATCAAATCAATTAGATATCGGGATAAAAAGTTGTAGCTAAAATACTCAGGTAGTGTTCTTTCTACCCGAATTCTCTCTAAAATAGATTTTAACTCCAGAATACTTCCAAACTTCTATTATATCCATATAATCTCTCCCAAGTTTTTAGACTTCTAAATTCAATGGTAGCCTTATTTTGATCTAAAAATATTTAGAAACTTACCTAACCAACATTCTTAAGTTAAAACCTTTGAAACTATCGACATAAAAGTCAATACGAGCGAAACCCAAACTTGATGATCAATCTTTCAATAACGATTCAAAATTTCTATAATCGTTTTTGAAAGTACTCTTAATATTTTTTTTCATCCATCTTTCAATTTTTATAGGGTCTTATAGAGTCCAAAGTAGTAGAAAACTCATTTAGAGTTAGATTATGAAAGTATTCTAAAAGATAAGGTTTTGACGTCTTTAGTATTTTGGTCTTAACTTTTTACCTTGATATCCAACTCACCTAATACTTATTGCATTAGAAAGAAGACTTCATGAGCTACAATAGCATGTTTCACGAAAAGTTTGCAAATCAGTCTCTAATTGTGCGAATATTGAGTTTGAATTTTGGCTGATACGGTAACTGGTAACTGCGCCCCCAAGATTTGATGCATGAGTTTTACATAAAAAGACTCATATTTGGAAAATACAAGTTCTAAGGACAACCCTAACCTCCTGCCATGGGGTAACTACTCATTTTCTTTTTGAGGCTATCTGTGAAGGCGTTGCCCCTGTAACCAGCCACACAAACACAAATATAGGGACACACAAACTCACACTAAGTCAACACACGAATTTACTGGGAAAACACTTCCAAACCTTATATTGAAGCTCTCTACAATTACAAGGAAACTCAGCTCTTAAGCAAAAATACTTTCTCTACCTCTAAAGAATGCCCAAGCACCCCCATTTATACAAGAGCATGGTAGATGACACCCTTATCTTCCAAAGGGCTATTACAATAGTCTGTCTATTCTCTAGCAGACTTGGTCAGCAAGGCTACCTCTCTGCATGATACTTGACAAGTAGTTCCATCATTTCAACACTTGATGTGGAACTACCTTCATCTACATGCACTTGGACCAGAATATGGCTAAGAACACCCACAATTGCCTCTCTCCGACTAGGCCATGTTCAGCAGCTACTTTGACTAAGTTATACACCAGCAACTGCCCACATCCTCCTCCTCACATGCATTGAGCAACCATGTGCCTATAATTCAGAAGCCAACCTTACCTTGCCCACTAACCAATGTGTATGTTGGGTCAAGCCCATGCCATACAATTCGAAGCCATGCACCAACATTGCCTCAATTGAGTCCATCATGTGCTGCCATGCTTAGTCGGGTGGTCTCACGCTGCCACAATCCGCACAAATCTATCGAACCATTTAGCCACATCACTTGATTCCAACCCATGGCGTGCCTTAGTGCAAGGTGCCACCAAGACTCGCCATTATGCACCCAAGTCAATTGATTTTCTCTTTCTTGGGGCAATTTTTGGCATGGTAAGGGCCATTGCCAATGAAATAGCCCGAGTTAGCATCTCCTTTTAAAGTAGAGGGATTGTCGGTTTGCTTATCTGCTATCAGATTTCTTGGCTTTATTCTTCTACTTGTCTTTCTTTTGAAACTTGGCTTTCCCTTTAGACTCCTTCTCTGAAGGGTTAGTTTGCATTTTGTAATCAACCAACGTGTCTACTGTGAACATAGCAGCAGGTAAATCTTTCACCCCTTGCTGACGAAGTTCACCCTATGCCCAAGTTTGAAGGCCAGATATGAAGTTGAATAACTTTTCTTCCTCTGATATTATTTTTAATGTCAAGTATGAAGGACGAGAATTGCTTCAGGTACTCCCTCACAGTCTTTGTATGTCAAAGTTTTCTCAAAGCATCATGGGCTTGCCAAGTCATGTTGCTTGGAAGAAATTACTCCTTCATTTCAACGGATAAAGCTCCCCAGGTAGAGATTTGAAGACCAGATTTGTCCTTTGATCGTGTGTTTCACCATAATTTAGTATCACTGAATAGGTACATGCTGGTGATATGTACTTTCTCAGCATCTGAAGTACGGACTACCTTGAAGTAGGGCCTTAGAGCCCACAAAACATTCTCAAGCTCTTTGGCATTGCGATCACCTGTGAAAGTCTTAGGGTCAGACACCTTTTATTTCTATATGCTTTCACTGCTAGAACCCAAAGGGGCATTTTGCAGTGCTTTCTTGAGCAATGCTACATCCGTCTCCAAGGAACTCATTTTTTTCCCAGACCATCGGTCCATGTAGAAACCGTGGCAAACACATCTACAACTTCATTTTTCAACCGGCTAAATTAATAAGATTCAACCTTTTGAAGTTGTTTTTGTGACATCCACATCTCTTTGAACCGTTGGTATAACAACTCAAGCTGCATAGAAAGGGCCACAACATCATTGAATTGTGGAGGACCAACCAATTCCTCCAAATGTGCCACCTTTTTCCTTAATTCAACATTCGTTCTGCCACCTATGGATCGATCTTTCTACCAAAATCAATGCTCTAATACCAAACTGTCATGGGGTAACTACTCATTTTCTTTTTAGGCTACCCATGAAAGCATTGCCACTGCAACTAGCCACACAAACATAGATACAGGGACATGCAAACACACACAAAGGCAACATATGAATTTACTGGAGAAACACTCCTATACCTTATATTAAAGCTCTCTACAATTACAAAAAAAACTTATCTCTTAAGGAAGAACACTATCTATACCTCTAAAGAATGCCCAAGCACCCCTATTTATACATGAGCATTGCAGATGACACCCTTATCTGCAAGAGACTATTATTGCAGTCTGCCTATTCTCTAGCAGTCCTGAGGCAGCCTGGGACACTTGGCGGACAATTCCACCATTTCAGCACTTGATGTGGAACTGCCCTATCTGCATGCACCTGGACCAGAATATGGCTAGGAATGCCCACAATTGCCTCCCTCAGACTAGGCCATGTTCAGTAGCTACTTTGATTGAAACATGCATCAACAACTACCCACATCCTCTTGGTCACATGTATTGAGCAACCATGTGCCCACAATTTAGTAGCCAACTTTGCCACGAACCAATGTGCATGATGGGTCAAGCCCATGCCATGCAATTTGAAGTCATGCACCAACGTCGCCTCAATTGAGCCCACCATGCGCTGCCATGCTCAATTGGGTGGTCTCACGCTATCATAGTCCGCACCAATCTGTCAAACCACTTAGCCGCATCACTTGATTCCAACTTAAGGCGTGCCTTGGTGCAAGATGCCACCAAGACCCGCCATTGTGCACCCAAATCAGTTAGGGGTGTGACACCTCCCTATTATAAATATAGGTTCTATCTTTTGAGATGTGAGAATTTTAGATCCCATCTTCTACATATTTCTTTATTTTTTTCAAATCTATAGATTGCTAAATTCCCAACTAAAGTTAGGGGAGATACGTTCAATAAAGCATGATATTGTTTTGATCCATTGTCCTTTTAATGAATGATATATTGTTTTAATTTAATTTATGTCTTTCAGTAAAAAAATTTCTTTGTATAATTTCTTAATTCGTTGTGCTATATACAATGAATGCTTGAGATTCCGTATGAGTCAAACAACTAATTTTGGATGCTTGAATTAATTGTCTAGGATTGTCATAAAATATTTGATTTCTTTTTTTCTATAAAATTAGACTTTATTTGTTAGAAAGTTTGATTTATCGTCAACTTTGGGCACGATGAATGATTGTGATTTGCAAGTAGATACCTAGATTTATTCAAATAAATTATTAATTATACATTTGGATGTTTTCAATATTATCACCACTAAATATTCTGATTGGAATCACTCCTTAGTTGATTCTCAATTAATTTCAAAAATTAGATCATGTGATATTAAAAGGATATCTCTGATACTTTAGGATTTTCAATTACTATTTTAAAACCAAATTTACTATTTTCTACACTTAAATCTCTTAAACAACCTCAAAGCAATTTTTTTTTTGGATTTTTCTTTGAGTTCTAAGTTTACACAATTCCCTGTGGTACGACCTTAAACATCTGAGAAAATATATTACTTCGCGACAACCTGCACTTGGGTGATCAATTCTAAAATTGTAACAAATATGTACTTAAAAATGGGTCATCACTTGTATGGGGAGGAAAGGGAGACCTATACGTAGAGAGTGACAATCACCCATATAATAACATGTGAGAGGTAAAATACACCATCCTCCCTGTTCATCCCTCAAATTGCTAATTTTGTTTCTTCTCCATCTACGAGTTGCACAGGCGTGACAAAATAATGTATTTTGATCTCCCTATTTTAACCATTAGATATGTGACCTTTGCCTCCAATACACTTCTTCCATGTCTAAAATCTGATCCAGTTCCTTTTTTATTTCCATTGCTATTTTCATCTCTTCTTTTGTCAATGCCCCTTGCTTCAAAAGTTCCAATTCTGTTTTCAGCTTTGAGCCTTTAGTTTCCTAGGTTCTCTCTACTCCATTTGAGAAGTCATATTCTATAATTTTGGATGTTATTGAAAATGTCTTCCCCTTCATCTTGCCCATTAACAATGTGTCAATTATTCTTAATTACCATTTCACAATCCCTTCTCTTCACCCAATGCACTTTTGAACTTGAAAGACCTCCTTCTTCCTTGACCCTGAAAATACCCTAGTTTCATTTTTGTATCTAACACTGTTGCATTGTTACTTTTGGGAATTTTTACCCCCACCATGTGCTAGCGTTGGCTTTGTCCAATCTATACCAAACTATAGTTGGGTTGGTCTTTAATTGCACCAGGTGAAAGGTACTCCTGGAATCCTGGGTCTTGGAGAGCCCAAGAATCAAGAACCTCCCGAAAGGCTCTAATTTTCCAATTCGTCTAAGAGACCATACCTTTCTTCTCACTATGTGACACAATTTCGTTGAAATCTCTAATACATAACCATGGAAAGTGGATCTCTATACCTAATCGAGCTAGCATATGCTATGCTTCCCTCTTCTTACTAACCTCTAGGTCACCATAGCAGCCTGTAAGTGTCCACTCAGCCCCTTCTTCTTACTTCACTACCACATCTATATGTCTTTGTGAAAATCTTTATAAAGAAAAAAAAAAATCCTTCAGCCATAATAATGCCAATCCTCTTGGTTGTCCACTCAGATTAACGGCCACTCCATTCATACGCATACTCATCTTCAATTTATCAATACTTAATGAGTTACAATTTTTCTCCATGAGAAAGGCAAAGTCGGGCCGTTTGATCCTCATAAATTAATTAAGAATATGGACTGTTTGTGGGTGCTCGATCCCTCGTCAGTTCTAGCTTAAGGTTTTCATAGGGATAGGCATGTCTAGAGACCAATACCTATGTTTGGATTACCTGAATATAGGATAGAATTTGATTTGATCTTTGATTCGGCACCGTGGGTAATATCCATAGGTGCATCTTCCCCATTACACCTCCTTTTCCATGCTGTTGGATCTCGAGGGGCCGATGGAAAGGTCTATTTTTGTGACGCCCCAAAAATCGGGGGTCCTATCTCAACCCGTTGACCAACCATTAACTCGTAGAAACACCCGTGAATGCCACATAACTCATCATCATGACAACATCCCCTTTATCAGGATCACAATAACTCAAAGTTGGGCAGAGTGTCCCTTGTACTGGGCACTCCCAAACGTATATCCTATATACATTTATCACATGACCTATACGAGGTCCAATATACCACAATTTATACTTCATTATTATCTATTTACATCATTTAAAGAAAAAGGACACAAAGCCCGAAAGCATTCTTAAAAATTCAATTTTAAAAACCTACTGGTAGGTTTGTTATCATCCTACCAGTAGGTTTTGCCCACTAGAAAAGTTCTACCGGTAGGCCCATTTTCATTGTTTTTCAATTCCAATTCATTCCAACCCATTCTATATCAACTCAATACATGTATAATGAAGTTTTTCATATTAAACATGGCCCGTACAAGTTCTATTACAATCATTTCCATAGATTTACATGCCCAAAACCAAATTTCATAAATATTTTATAAAATATGGTTTAAAAGCCACAAGTTGACTTTTCTTCATCCTTGAGGGCCCGAATGAGAGCCGTCTACTAATGTGTACCCCACACCTAAAATATTTTCTCATAAATGGTGAGTCACGCTCAAGGGTATCTTTTAAAGAGGCTACTCCTCAACCTAGATGCATATAAAATGTTTACATGCACAATTTCACAAGCAACAAACCTTCCAATCAAGGATATGCAATTCAATTACAGAAATTTCTATTCCATGCCATGAAATGAGATGAAACTCACTCATGCTACTCAACCCGAGCCTTATCGACTCCCCCAACCCATGCAATGTCATGTGTACAAAACCAAGCATTCTAAACCCTTGCCATTGATGTTGCGCATCCAATGAACTTTTAAAAATAAACCATGTGTCTATTGTTGGGTATTCGGATTTTGAAATCTCACCCCCGATTTCGTACACTGGTACATTTTTTCGGACTTGCACCAACAAAAGTATGTAAACTAGTAATTGGGTATTGCATCCGGGGGAGTATCTAACCCTTCTTGCTATACACGCCACAAGTTTTTCATGCAATTGTGCAACTCTGTCCATCCTTGGTCTGACTGTACTGAATCCACTTTTCAACCATAAAGAGTGATGTTTGATTCAAAAATATGCACACACATCCACACTCATGTCTAATGTCCACAAATGCGATGCCTTCGTGCATATGCAATGTAATTAACAATTGTAATATTAATGTCATATCCATATGTAATGAATGTCATATGAACTATTTCAACCACATTTCAATATATTTCATGACCAATTATATCCAAGGCATATAATTTCTATAAATCGTCACAATACCATTACATCATCTAACATATATCAACATTTTCATCCAATAACAATTTCTTAAGCATATTATACGTACTCTATGGAATAATACACTTAATTTCACATAGGCACAATATAAACACATAGCATGCCCACATAACACCGTTTTCAAAGAAATTACAAGCTAGCAATTTTTACATACCAATCCAAGCTAGAATTGATTTAACCCAATTTCAATATCCATTTCATTAATTTTACAACTATAGACAAGTGTTAAAGATATCTAACAACCTACCCATTCCATATCACAACCCTAAGTTTGAAATAAACCTAGTAAGGATGAAAACCCTACCTCTTGAAGCATAAAATAACCGTAGAACCTTCAAGAATACAACCCAAGTCCAAACCCTTGATTTCCTAAAATCTCATCTCAGAGACTTCTGTGGAATCCTTTCTTTTTGGTACGTAGGCATAAACCTCGTCACATAGATCAACTTTTGTTTTTGGCTCGTGTTGATTTGAGCGACAAGAAGGCATAGATGGTAGAGAGAAGTCTTGAACACTCTCTTTTCCCTCTCTTCCTCTCTCCAACGTAACCCAATAGAAAGAATGGGAGGAAAATCTAGTTTTTTTCCTTATTTATACCCTTTAAATGCTTGGTCCACATTTCATCACACGTTCTTCTTTCCCATATCCAATTTTGACCCGAAACGATTAAATTTTGTTCCAGTTCAAGTTTTAAATATTTTTATTTCAACTTACTTTAAATTATTATCTAATTTTTGAAATTTAAGTCATATGTTCATTTTTTAGGTCACTTGTCACTCAATCAATTTGTAAAAGGTGAAAACTATGACTATCTCAAAATTCAACAAAAATTGATAGAATAACTAGATTTCGTGAGATAAATTCAACGGTGAGGTCTGTTTCGTTATTAGAGTTCTAAAAAGATTTGGGTTTTCAACCCATATCGTAGTGGAAATTTACTATTTTTTCCTTTTTCATAAAAAAATAAATTTACACGGGTTTTACATTCTTCCCTCCTTAAAAGAATTTCGTCCCCATAATTCACGCACACATGAATATTCAACCACATGCATATGCAACAATTATATAATACTAAATGGCTATAAGAATGTACCTCAATCCTCGAATAAGAAATGATAACTGGTACGTATAGTGTCATTACGCTCCCCTGTCGCCTCCTCTACACCTCGGTACTGCCACAACACCATTACCTGCCTTACAGTCTTACCTTGCAAAACCTACTCTCAGCTATCTCTGATACGCACCAGTTCCTCCTTGAAGGTTCTATTTGCATCAACAATCAGCTCACCCTAATCCACCACATGTGTCAGATCTGGAGTATACTTCCGGAGCATAGAGACATGGAACACAACGTGTATACCAGATAAATTTGACGGTAACACCAATTGGTAAATAACTGTACCAACCCTCTCGAGTACCTCAGTGATAGCTTTCCTTGCTTCTTGAACCTGACCATTCCTCTATTGGGCATCACCTTCAAAAAGATGTGATCTCCAACCTCAAACTCCAGAGGTCACCGCATTTGTCGGTGTAGCTCTTCTGCCGGCTCTGAGTCGTGAGAAGACACTTTCATATCAAGTTACACCCTCTCTGAAGTGTCTCTAACCAAGTTTGGACCCCTAGAAGGTCTTTCTCCAAGCTTAGTCCAATAGATCGGAGAACGACAAGGCCTCCTATAAAGTGCCTCATAAGGTGTAATCTGTATGCTCGTCTAATAACTATTGTTGTAGGTGAACTTTATTAAGGGCAAATACTCTTTCCAGCTATCTTTGAGATCTAGGACACATGCCCATAGTATGTCCTCTAAAGTCTAGATGGTCCTCTTTGACTGACCGTCCGTCTGGAGATGAAAAATAGTGTTCATCATCAACTATGTCCCTATGGCCTGTTGGAAACTCTCCCAAAAATGGGCCATAAATCTGGAATCCTGATTCAATACTATAGATATGGGAACCCCATGTAACTGGACTATCTCCTGCATGTACAATTGATAGAATTCCTGTAGGGTGAAGGTCATCTGTATCGCCAAAAAGTGCGCCGACCTTGTAATTCGGTCTACCATCACCCACACCACGTCAAGCCCCTACGATGTCCGTGACAAGTGGGTTCACAAAATCCATCGTGACGTGCTCCTACTTCCACTCAGTCACTTCCAAAGGCTAAAGCAACCCTGCTAGTTTTTGGTGCTCAACCTTGACCTATTGACATGTGAGACATCGACTAACGGAATCTCTAATGTGCCTCTTCATCCCACTCTAGTAGTACTAGCGAAGAAGATCATGGTACATCTTCGTGCCACCTAGATGCACAACAAAACTCCCTAAGAATTTCTTCTCTCAAATTCATAGACTAGAGAACCACAACCCTTTCCCTGAATCAAAGACTACCATCCGCATGAATGGCCCAGCCCTGGTCATCTATATCCGACTGCACTCGGTCCCTGGTGGATAATATCTCTATATCCTGTCCCTGGGATTTGGTCATTCTGTTCAGTAGGGAAAGTGTTACCACCAAGTTCCCCTAAGTGTCATGAGTCTGACCCCTATAGTGTAGCCTGAATTATCCCACAGTCTTAAGCATCTGCCACTTCCTAGAAGCCACGCTAGCCAAGACTCCACGTGACTTTTGGTTGAGAGCATTAGCCACCATGTTTGCCTTACCGGGATAATAATGCAAAGTGAAGTCGTAATCCTCCAAATACTCCATCCACATGCGTTGCCTCATATTGAGGTCCCACTGTGTAAAGATGTACTTCAAACTATTGTGGTTTGAAAACACCTCAAACTATTCACCATACAAATAATAGATCTAATCTTTCAAGGCATAGAAAATGGTTGCCAACTCTATGTCGTGCGTAGGGTAGCTTTGCTCATGGTTCTTTAACTATCGAGAACTATAAGCTGCCACTCTCCCGAACTGTAGCAAAACACACCCAAGTCCGTCATTAGAGGCATCATAATACATTGTGTACCTCTGTCCCCTCTCCAGAATTATCAAAATAGGAGCTGAAGTAAGCCTCCCCTTCAACTCCTACAACGTCCTCTCACATGAGTTATTCCACTTAAACTTGACCTCCTTTCGGGTCAATCTTGTCATAGATGCAGTTAGTCGGAAAAAGTCCTAAATGAACCTCCTATAATACCCCGCCAATCCCAAGCAACTGCGTATCTCAAAGATTGACTTCAGACTGTTCCAGCTCATAACCGCCTCAACCTTATCTGGGTCAACTAACACACCCAGAACCGACACCATGTGTCCTAAAAATTTCACTTTTGTAAGCCAAAATTCTTATTTGTTGAACTTGACGTACAATTGATGGTCCCTCAAGGTCTAGAGAACAACTCTTAAGTGACCCTCATGCTCCTCCTCAGACTTGGAGTAGATCAAAATATCGTCAACAAATACCACGAAAAATCGATCTAGGTAGGGTTGGAATACCCTATGCATGAGATTCATGAATGCCACAGGGGCATTCGTCAAGCCAAAAGGAATAACAGTGAACTCGAAATGTCCATACCACATCCAAAACGCCTTCCTAGGGATATTCGCCTCCCTAGTCCTTAACTAATGGTAATCCGTGTGTAGTTATATCTTGGAGTAGACTCACGTCCCTCTCAGTTGATCAAACAAATCATCAATTCTCGGTAAAGGGTATCTATTCTTGATAGTAACCCTATTTAACTATCGGTAGTCTATGTATAGCTGAAGGGTCTTGTCCTTCTTCTTGGCAAACAACATTGGAGCACCCCAAGGTGAGGTACTCGGTCTAATGAAGCCCTTGCCCATCAATTATTGTAATTGGATCTTGAGTTCTTGCAGCTCTGTAGGTGCCATTTGATGCGGTGTTATAGAAATGGGCAATGTATCGGGGTGCAACTCAATAGTGAAGTCTACATCCTTATGTGGAGGTAATTCCGGTAGTTCGTTTGAAAAGACATCCTCATACTCACAAACCACTCGAGGTAGACCCAACTCCTGTCTCGCCTCGTCCTCCAGTGTAAGGCTCGCAAGTCAGTCCATCAACTGTCCATGCCAACGGAAATCATACTGATGAGTGAGTTTTATACATACGAATTGAGTATTTTTGGTTTGATAAAATAACAAGTTTTTAATTATTTTATGTTCCTTTTTATTTATTTTATGTTTTTTGATGTTATTTTGTAGGGATGATCATTTGGAAGGAATCATGATCATTTAAGAGGAAACAAGGTCAATTTGGAGCCAAAAATGTTGAATTTTTGAAGAGGAAGCAACAAGGGCATTTTAGGCTTAATTGGAGGGGGGGCGCCTTAGCCCCAAAATTGGTGCCCCTACGCCAACATTCTGTCCAAATGGCACCCTTGCACTGATTTTTGGCACAACTGCGCTTGTGTTGGTTCGTGACGCGAATTTTGACTTATTTTTGACCTAAAATTGAACTCTAAAGCTACATATATGTTAGGATTTTTGTGGGGATGATATATACTGACTTTTGGGGGCTGAAAAAATCTAAAAAAACTAAGGAATTGAAAAAAAAATTGAAGACAAGAATCGAATAAATCGACACGAAGAAGATTGGTCCTGAAGGCTAGAGGAGGATTGAAGATTGCATAAAAGTTTTCATTCTTTTCTCTTACTTTTATTTCTTGATTTTCTAAGATGTTGTTTAATTTTAGAATGATGTTTTTCAATTACGTTATGAACTAAATAATTATTAAGATTGCAACATAACCTATGTCTAGTTAAATTAATTTACTCTCGTTTCTAGTTCTTATTGATCTTATATGAGTTGTTTGTCATATTTTGTGATTGATGTATGATTGTGTGGCCAACAATTAATTTGATAACCTAGATAAAATTGGAAGATGAATTCTAGATTTAGATCCGAATATGATGACATATGTTTGGTTAATTCTTCTTAGGATTGAATTTCTGGATTTGTATATAGGATAGGAATATACCTATATGCCGTGTGTAAATTTCATGAGACTTTGAACTTAATGAATCTATTCTAAATTATTTTGTATAGGAATATAGTAATTTAATTGAGAGAGATAATTTTATCTAACTATTGAAAAAGGTTTGATAAATACTTTGAGTTCTCAGTTAACAACTTATTTTGATTAATTAACAAGAAAGAGAGTTAGAAAGGTTTATAAGAAGCATTAGGAGAAGTTGTAATCTTAACTTCTTTTATCCGGTAAATTCAACCCTTGATTATTAAATTTAGGTTTAGTTTTTGTTAGTGAATTCATAGTTTAATTCTAATTGTTTAAATAAAATCGAATTGATATAAAGTTAGTATTTGAAAGTTATTAGCAATATTTCTCTGTGGGAACAATACTATATTTATCACTTTATTACTTGTTGATCGTGTATACTTGCACATAAATTGTCAATATCAAGTTTGGACAATAAGTTTTTGGCGCCGTTGTCGGAAAATTATTCTAGTAATTATTTCAATATTAATTTCAATCAATTTGATCTTAGTTTAAACTTATTTACTATATTGTTTAATTGTTTTTGCAAGCATTCTTGAATTTTGTATGCTAACACGATCTAAAGGTCAAGAGCTACTACCGTACGAAGACGAAATCGAGAGAAGGTGCCAAAACTTGCGAAAATAGAATTAAGAAGTAAACAACCAAGAAGCTATGGCTGAAGATGAACAGAAATTGTTAAGGGATTATGTTATGCCACTTGTTACAGAAATACAATCGAGCATTCTAAAGCCCGCAATTCAAGCAAACAGTTTTGAGATCAAGCCGGGTACCATCCAAATGATTCAGAATTTAGTTCAGTTTAGGGGTTTGCCTGACGATGACCCAAATGATCATTTGATAAGTTTTATAGAGATTTACGACACGTTCAAGTATAATGGGGTTTTCGAAGATGCGATTAGACTCCAAATTTTTTCTTTCACATTACATAATAAGGAAAAGAGTTTGTTGCATTCATTGCCGTCGGGTTCTATTATCACATGGATAGATTTAGCTCAAAATTTTTTAGCTAAATTCTTTCTACCAACTAAAATTGTAAGGATGAGGAACGACATCACATCATTTGCACAACATGATTCTGAGACTCTATATGAAGCTTGAGAGTGATTCAAGGACTTACTCCAAAAATGTCCTCCATGGTATTCCTAAGTGGTTGCAAGTTCAGCGTTCTACAACGGGTTGTTTAGTGCTACCCGAACAAATATCGATGCAGCTGCAGATGGGACATTAATGGGGAAAATTTTTGATGAAGCATATGAGTTATTAGAAATGATGGCTGCCAACAATTACCAGTGGCCCTCTGCAAGGATCAATCAGCCAAAGGAAGCAGGAATTTATGAAGTTGATGCGGTTATTGCATTGGCTGCACAAGTTGCTACATTGACAAAGAAGATTGATATTTTAGGGGTGCAACCTATTCAAAGTGTGGCAGTTGTTTGTGAATTGTGTGCTGGGAACCAGCTAAGTGATCAATGTGCAATTAATCCAGAGTCGGTACAATACATTGGTAACCATAACAGGCAACAATATATCAACAATTCCAACAACTATAACCCTGGTTGGAGGAATCATCCAGGCTTTTCATGGAGTAATAATAAAGCCCAAAATTTTACTCCAACACAATTATACCCACTAGGCTTTCAGAATCAAGCTCTACCACAGCAAGAAAAGAAGTCGAATTTGGAGGAGTCACTTTCCAGGTACGTATCACAGAATGAGACAAGGATGAACAGTATGGAAGTATCAATCCGAAACCTGGAAAACTAAATGGGTCAGCTTCCTCATGCCATTAACAACTGACCTCAAGACACTCTACCTAGTGATACAAAGATTAATCCTAAGAGGGAAGGTAAGGAGCACTGCAATACTATTACATTACGAACCGAAAAAAGAGTTACCAAAGGTTGTGGATGAAACTCCAAAACAATCACATGGAGATGATACTGAGGGTAAAAAAATAAAAGATAGCAAGATTATGGATCATGAAAAGAAAGAAGAAGATCGAGTTGCATGTTCTAATGGAGGTAATCTGAGACCTATTGTGCCTCCTGTGCCGTTTTCACAACGTCTACAGAAACAGAAGTGGGATAAGGAGTTCTCTAAATTCATGAAAGTGTTTAAGAAGCTCCAAATAAATATTCCTTTCGCAGAAGTAGTGGAGAATATGCCTAACTATGTGAAATTTTTGAAGAAAATTTTGTCAAAGAAGAAAAAACTAGGCAATTTAGAGACAGTGACACTTATGGAGGAATGTAGTACTATTCTTCAAAAAAAGCTACCACCAAAGCTTAAAGATCTGGGTAGCTTTACAATTCCATGCACAATAGGTAGTCAATTTTTTGGGAAAGCATTGTGTGATTTGGGAGCTAGTATTAATTTGATGTCGCTCTCAGTTTACAAGAAATTGGGATTGAAAGAAGCAAAGCCTACTAACATCACATTGCAGCTTGCAGATAGATCACTCACTTATCCAAGAGGCATAGTGGAGGACGTTCTAGTTAAAGTGGATTAGTTTATTTTTTTAGTTGATTTCATAGTCTTAGATTGTGAGGAAGATAGAGAAATACCTATTATTCTTGGGCGACCATTCTTAGCAACGGGGAGAACACTTATCGATGTACAAAAATGTGAGCTAACTATACGAGTCTAAGATCAAGAGATTATATTCAATGTATTTTCTGCTATAAAATTTTCAAAGGAACTGGAAGAATATTTTCGGGTTGATTTGGTAGAAGATTCAATGAATGGGGTATTCGTAGGAAATGATATTTCAGATCCTCTTGAGAACGGTAAGCTATATAAAGAGGAGGTGTTCCCGTAGGGAGCAACTGAAGTCAAAGAAGCCAATTCGAAAAGAACTCTCAAGGTGAATGGGCAGATACTGAAGCAATATTGGGGTAGTGATATTGATCGTGAAAGTACCTTAATTACCCTTGCCGACCCGGGATGAAGCAAGAAGTAGTTAGGCTGAAGACTATAAAACAAACGCTAATTGGGAGGCAATCCAAATTTTAGTTTCTAAGTTTTATTTTATTTTATTTTAATTTAGTTTTTTTTATAAGAAATAATGTAGTTAGTTAGTGCATTTTAATTGGTATGTCAATTGCTTGTAGGTCCCAAGGATTGAACATAATGTATGAGCACACACAAAGCCTTACTAGGAGCCAAGAATAGCCCACCTATGTTTCTCGAATACACACCCAACTCAGCGGACAATGAGGACGTTAACGATAATGCCGACTAGCGAAGTCTCAGGGAAGTCCTCTATCTTAATTTTTTCTACTTTATACATTGAGGACAATGTTTAGTTTAAGTTTGAGAGTGTTTTCTTGTTTGCATTTGCATTAGTAGGTATGCATTTAGATAACATGTTTGCATGTAGATTACATGTTTAGTATGACTTGAGCAATAAGTTGATTGAATTTGTTCATGGCCAATGATGAATGGAATTAATTATCAATTTAAGGAAAATTGATGAACATGTTGAGTCTGTAATTTGAAATACTAGTTGGTTTTACATTATTTGTGATTTTTTCATTCATGAGCACATATCCATCTGTTTGGTTAGTTATTATTTAGAAAATTTATTTGGTTAAATGCTTGTGGGAGATATCATTGAAACTTTAAAAATCTTATTTAAGCATCATTCAAAGCGAATGGAGATATTCATATAAGTTTGGGGGAAATATTGGTTATGATGGTTAGTAAAATAAAAAAAAAGTGAGTTTTTGAAAATTATTTTGATTTGATCCTTCTTGAGTTAGATTAAAAAAAAACAAGAAAAGGGCATGTGGTGAGTAGAGATGGATCGTAAAGCGCACTCACTCATACACACATGTTGAGAACGAGATGAAGCGTAAAACGCACTCGTTCAAGAAAAGGCGAGATGAAATATAAAATGCACTCACCAAACGAAAAGAAAAAAAGAGAGCGAAAAAAAAAAAATCTTTGGTTATTCTATTTATATGTTTGCCTTAATGAGTGGAGTTTGATGTGAAACGTAAGTTTATAGAGTTGATATTGAGTATCTCCTATGAAACATTTGATTACGTAGATGTATTTGGGTGATGAATAACTTGATTGTTCGGATATGTCCATGTATTAAAAGGGACAAGAGCGGAGGTAAAATTAATGAGTATGTTAAATTGATAGGCTTTGCACTATTTTGAAGTTTCCCGTGAATTATTATTTGTAGTAACTTTTTGGGGCCATTGTTCATGTTTATATTGATCCATTGTTTGAGTAGTTGGTTGTTAGGATTAATTTTTATAGCTTTTGTTCTTAGTATTTTGTTTGAGGACACACACAAATTTAAGTTTGGGGTATTTAATGAGTGAGTTTTATACCTACGAATTGAGTATTTTTGGTTTGATGAAATTGTAAGTTTTCAATTATTTTATGTTCCTTTTTATTTATTTTGTGTGTTATGATGTTATTTTGTAGGGATAATCATTTGGAAGGAATCATGATCATTTAGAGGAAACAAGGTCAATTTGGAGTCACAATGTTAAATTTTTGAAGAGGAAGCAACAAGGGCATTTTAGGCTTAATTGGAGGGGGAGAGGGGGGCACGCCCCAGCCCCAAAACTGGCGCCCCTGCACCAACATTTTGTCCAAATGGCGCCCCTGCACTGATTTTTGGCACAGTTGCGCTTGTGTTGGTCTGTGACACGAATTTTGACTTATTTTTGACCCGAAATTGGACTCTAAAGCTACATATATGCTAGGGTTTGTGTGAGGATGATATATACTGAATTTTGGAGGCTGAAAACATCTGGAAAAACTAAGGAATTGGAAGAAAATTATAGACAAGAATCAAAGGAATCAACACAAAGAAGATTAGTTCTGAAGGCTAGAGAAGGATTGAAGATTGCACCTAAGTTTTCATTCTTTTCTCTTACTTTTATTTCTTTATTTTCTAAGATGTTGTTTAATTTTAGAATGATGTTTTTCAAATATGTTATGAACTAAATTATTATTAAGATTGCAATGTAACCTATGTTTAGTTAAATTAAGCTATACTCGTTTCTAGTTCTTATTGATCTTATATGAGTTGTTTGTCATATTTTGTGATTGATGTATGATTGTGTGGCCAACAATTAATTTAATTACCTAGATAAAATTAGAAGATGAATTCTAGGTTTAGATCCGAATATGATGAAATACGTCTGATTAATTCTTCTTAGGATTAAATTGCTGGGTTTGTGTATAGGATAAGAATACACCTATATGCCGTATGTAACTTTCATGAGATTTTGAACTTAATAAATCTATTCCAAATTATTTTGCATAGGAATATAGTAATTTAATTGGGAGAGATAATTTTGTCTAACTATCGGAAGAGATTTGATAAATACTTTGAGTTCTCAGTTAACAACTTATTTTGATCAATTAACAAGAAAGAGAGTGAGAAAGGTTTATACGAAGCATTAAGAGAAGTTGTAATCTTAAATTCTTTTATCTGGTAAATTCAACCATTGATTATTAAATTTAGGTTTAGTTTTTAGTTAGTGAATTCGTAGTTTAATTTCAATTGTTTAAATAAAATCGAATTGATATAAAGTTAGTACTTGAAAGTTATTAGCAATATTTCTCCGTTAGAACGATACTCTATTTATCACTTTATTACTTGTTGATTGTGTATACTTGCACGTAAATTGTCAATATCAAATTTGGACAACAAGTTTTTGGCTTCGTTGCCGAGGTATTATTCTAGTAATTATTTCAATATTAATTTCAATCAATTTTATCTTAGTTTAAACTTATTTACTTTACTGTTTAATTATTTTTGCAAGCACTTGAATTTTGTATGCTAACACGATCTAAAAGTCAAGAGCTACTACTGTACAAAGACGAAATCGAGAGAAGGTGTCGAAACTTGCGAAAACAACATCAAGAAGTAAACAACCAAAAAGCTAAGGCTGAAGATGAACATAAATCATTAAGGGATTATATTATGCAGCTTGTTACAGAAATACAATCGAGCATTCTAAGGCCTGCAATTCAAGCAAACAATTTTGAGATCAAGTCGGGTACCATCCAAATGATCCACTGGCTCAGTCTAAGGTGTAATGGTGTCAACAGGCCCCTGGGTTCCCGAAGTCCCAGCCTGTGAGCCTTGCCCTCAGCCTCTACCCATGCCCTAATCCATTTGGCCTGATTGTGGAATCCTCACATGTGAAGTAGTAGGGGCCTATGTAGCACCCTAGAACTGGTACTGGCTTCCTTGACCCATGTTGGGGTAAGAAGGAATGAAATGAGTTTGTGTATGTCCCACCGATGACTGGGACTGGGATGCCCCATAGCTCTAGGATCCCTGCCTCTGAGGATAATCCCGCTTCATGTGACCTGGTTGGTGGCAAATGAAACATGTCCTTTGGCCTGCCTGGTAGGAAGGTCTTTGATTTCTCCCGCCTTGGGAGGATTGACCTTGGCCTTGATAGTTGTGGTCCAGTCCTTGCGAAGTAGAAGTCCTCTACTTCATCCCCGAACTCGAAGAAGAGGATTGACTTTCCCTCTTCTTTTCCTCAACACTCGAATCCTGGATGCTCCTTAAGTCGTTTACCTCTCTCTCAAAATCCATAGTTGTCTCGACCATTGAGTTCAAATTTTGTAGGCAATGGCCCACAATCTTCCCTCGGATGGACAATTTCAAACCATCCTCGAACCTCTTTACTTTGGCTATGTTTGTGGGCACGTAATCATCCACGAAACTGGCTAACTCAGTGAACTTAGCTACGTACTCCATCACTGTCATAGGCCCTTGCTTCAAATTCAAGAATTCTCGAGCTTTCGCATGTCGAATAGTCGATGGAAAATACTTGTCCCTGAAGAGCTCCCAAAACTCTTTTCATATCATCGCCTCTAAGTTCTTCAGGGCCTTTCCCTAATCCCACCACAGATGGGCTTCTCCTTCTAGCTAGAACGCAGCTAGCCTTATCTTAGTGGCGTCGAAGGTGATCTCCATAGCCTCTAGGATCTTTCCACTTATTGGAACAAATGGTCAGCCACCACCGGGTCCGCCCCTCCCATGAAAGTTGGAGGCTTGTATGCCTTAAACTTTTGGAGGTTACTTATACCCCCTTGGCCTACATTGGTGTTAGCTTGTGTAAAGGTAGGCGCCATCGTGCCAATAGCCTCCATAAAAAGCTTGTTGGTCAAAGGCCAGTTGGTTATTGTTCCGCCCATTGCCTCGGTCGCTTCCTCTTCCTCTACTTGCCATCTACACACATGTCGAATAGCAATAGAACACTAACTTAGTACCCCAAAATAGGGATCAAGTTCAAAATTTGAGATTTCTCTCCTTCTCTCACTAAGAGAGCATGTGTCATCCACTAGCATGCATCTACACCCTAAACCATCCCATTCATTCTTTTTCTAACCCCTAAGGTTATGTTCTCTAACTCTAGTATTTCTTTTTCCATATACATTCAATCATGCAAATTGTTCACATAACATATAACATATAGGATTTAAAGCATATAACATCTAATGTACAATGGATGCAATGGTCTAAACCCATGCTCCACAAGCCTGAAGTAAATCATAAACCTAGGTTCTGATACCAAGCTATGACGTCCCTAAAACTGGGGGTCCTTTCTTAACCCGTTGACCAACCGTTAACCCGCGAAAGCTCCCATGAATGCCACATAACCTATCATCACGGCACAACATGTCCTTTACTAAGATCACAATAACTCAAAGCTTGGGCAGAGTGTCCCTTGTACTAGGCACTTCCAAATGCATATCATGTATACATTTAATCATATGACCCATCCGAGATCCAATATACCACAATTTATACTCAATTATTGTCCATTAACATCATTTGAAGAAAAAGGACACAAAGCCCAAAAACATGATCAAGCATTCTTAAAAATTCAGATTTTTAGAAAACCTATCGGTGGGTTTGTCATCATCCTACTAGTAGGTTTTGCCCACTGAAAAAGTTCTACCGGTAGGTTTCACCATTCTACCGATAGGTTTTGTCCACTGAAAAAGTTATGTCGGTAGGTTTATCATCGTTTTACCGGTAGGTTTCACCATTCTATCGGTAGGTTTTGTCCACTACAAAAGTTATGTTGGTAGGTTTATCATTGTTCTACCAGTAGGTTTTGCCTATTTTGGCCCATTTTTATCATTTTTCAATTCCAATTCATTCCAACACAATCCATTTCAACTCAACACATGTATAATGAAGTGTTTTATATAAAACATGGTCCATACAAGTTCTATTATAATCATTTCCATAGATTTACATAAACAAAATCAAATTTCATAAATGTTTTATAAAATATGGTTTAAAAGCCACAAGTAGGCTTTTCTTTATCCTTGAGGGCCCAAATGAGAGTCGTCTACTAGTGTGTACCCCGCACCTAAAATGTTTTCCCATAAAATGTGAGTCATGCTCAATAGGATATCTTCTATAGAGGCTACTCCCCCACCTAGATATATATGAAATGTTTATATGCACAATTTCACAAGCAACAAACCTTCCAATCAAGGATATGCCATTCAATATAGGAATTTCGATGTCATGCCATGAAATGAGATAAGACTCACTCATGCAACTCAACCCGAGCCTTTACTGGTTTCCACAACGCATACAATGCCATGAGTACAAAATTGGGCATTCCAAGCCCTTGTCATTGGTGTTGCACATCATACGGCCTTTTTAAAATAAACCAAGTGTCTGTTGTTGGGTATTCAGATTTTGAAATCTCACCGCTGGTTCTATATATAGTTACACTTTTTTGGACTTGCACCGACAGAAGTGTATAAACTAGTAATCGGGTCTTGTACCCGAAGAAGTATCTAGCCTTTTTTGCTATACCCGACACAAGTTTTTCATGCAACCGTGCGACTCTATCGAACCTTGGTCCGACTATACCGAGTCTACTTATCAACCACCAATAATGATGTTTGATTCAAAAACACACACACACACACCCATACTCATGTCTAATGCCCACGAATGCGATACCTCCGTGTATATGCAATGTAATGAACAATTACAATATTAATATTATATCTATATGTAATGAATGTCATATGAACTATTTCAACCATATTTCAACACATTCCATGACTAATTATATCTAAGTCATATAATTTTCATAAATCGTCACAATGTCAATACATCATCTAGCATATATCAACATTTTTGCCCAACAACAATTTTTCAAGCATGTTTTACATACTCAATGGAATAACACACTTAATTTCACATAGGCACAATATAAACACATATCATGTCCACATAATACCGTTTTCAAAGAAATTATAAGCTAGCAATTTTCATATACCAATCCAAGCTAGAATTGACTTCACCCAATTTCAATACTCATTTCATTAATTTTACAACTATAGACAAGTGTTAAAGATATCTAACAACCTACTCATTCCATATCACAATCCTAGGTTGAAAATAAACCTAGTTAGGATGAAAACCCTACCTCTTGAAGCGTAAAATAACCGTAGAACCTTCAAGAATACAACACAAGTCCAAACCATTGATTCCCCTAAATCTCATCTCGAAAACTTTGGTGGAATCCGTTCTTTTTGGTACGTAGGCGTAACCTTTGTCGCATAGATCAACTTTTGTTCTTGGTTCATGTTGATTCGAGTGACGGGAAGACGTAGATCGTAGAGAGAAGTCTTAAACTCTCTCTTTTTCCTCTCTTCCTCTATCCAACATAACACATCAGAAAGAATGGTGAGAAAATCTGATTTTTTCTCCTATTTATACTCTTTAAATTCTTGATCCATATTTCGTTACACGTTTTTCTTTTTCGGGTTTGATTTTGATCCAAAACGATTAAATTTTGTCCCGATTCAAGTTTAAAATATTTTTATTTCAACTTACTTTAAATTATTATCCAATTTTAGAAATTTAAGTCTCATGTTCATTTTTGAGGTCACCCAACACTCGATCACTTCGTAAAATGTGAAAAATCTAACTGTTTCGAAATTTAATGAAAATTGATATGGTAACTAGATTTCGTGAGACAAATTCAACGGTGAGGTCCGTTTCATCATCTGAGTTCTAGGAAAATTTAGATTTTCAACCCATACCGCAGTGACAATTTACTGTTTTGCCATTTTTCACAAAAATTCAAATTTACCCGAATTTTACAATTTTGTAGCTAATCCTAACTCTCTTCTTCGCCATTTTAGGTTTAGGCTAATCATTTTTAACAACGATTCCCTATCCCTTTTCCAATTTCATTTTTATTGTGATAGGTTGGGATTCCTTATAAATGAAGACATCAGTTGGGCATTACTACAATAAAAGGCTCTCTTTTAAGAGTTTTATAACATTTTCTTAGGGGACTAAAAAAAAAATTTAGGACCATTAAAAATTGGGGCCCTAGGTAGGCATTAATGTCCTAGCCCTAGGGCCAACCTTGATTGGAGGTGGTGATAGCAATTTTGTCATTGAAATAAAGAAGAAGAAAAAGAAGAGAGGAAGATAGTGAGGATAGGAATTGCCATCAACAGTATTAGTAATTCATTTTAGTCCAAACTTCTATGAGTGTCATGTGCTTATTTTTGAACTCTTGGTGCTGAAGTGCTTGATGATCGTTGGAAACCCACAATAAATAGATTGCAATATTAAGAAGTGGGTATTCTTATGTGCAAAGTGAATCCCATATGGTTAAATGACTTGAATTACGTTAAAAGGCAAGAGAAGCACAAAGGTTCTAGTACGCACAGGAATCGCACATGTGTGCGCGATATGGACTATAAGGCCCTAGTGGTGCTTTTCAAGCGCACTTGGCCATGACACATGGTGCATGTAAAGCATGTGACATGTGTGATCAAAATCATGTGGTGGATGATCAATTTTTTATTTTGCTTCTGTCCACACCAAATCACACACATTGTCTACATGTTTATGAATAGTCATGACTATTAAAATTTAATAGTTTCGTAATTAACTAATTTTTGAAAATTAGATTAATTTAAATTTCAAGTGTTGTGATTTTTCATTGGTAACTATTCTTGGTACCTATATATATGCCAACTATTCGTATTAGGGATGACAGTGGACCGGGGCGGAAACACGGGCGCGAGGAGTAGTCTCCACCCCCATACTAGCTTATAAAACTTTCGTCTATCTCCGATTTATCCCCGTTAATGGGGGAAGTTTTAATCTCTGTCTCCTCCCCGTGGGTAAATTCTAATCTCCCTCTTCCTCCCCACACCGCTCCGTTCACCACACTAGATATAATATTCTGTCAATAACATATTTCTCAATAATATGACCAATTAGGTTCATTTCATATATAAATATTAAAAAAAGAGAGAGATTCATTTCATAGTCACTGATTAATGACATGAGCTAAAATTCATTAGTTGAATCTATTATAAGCATCACAATAGTCATTAGACTATCATACTCAAGTTAATTTTTTTGAGAAATATACTCAAGTTAATTGACTCGATTCTAATTTTGAGAAATTACTCTTACTTTTGTGAAGGGAATATGGTATATAAATGTGTAAAAGGATATAATTTTCTTTCTTAATATTATATATATAGCGGGACGAGGGTAAGTGTCGGTCCATCCCCATCTCTATCCCCGCATGAGAGTATACGAGTATCCTCATATACGTCCACCGTCCAATACGTATGGTTCATATGAAGTGTAAACCAGATGGATTTAGAGAAATCCCCACTTTTTCCTAGTCCATTGTCATTCCTAATTCGTACCTATATAAATAGTTTAGAGGGGGGGGGGGGGGAGGAAGA
This sequence comes from Ilex paraguariensis, assembly GCA_963454935.2. Lineage (NCBI taxonomy): Eukaryota > Viridiplantae > Streptophyta > Magnoliopsida > Aquifoliales > Aquifoliaceae > Ilex > Ilex paraguariensis. Next base: position 147,221 of record CAUOFW020007947.1, on the reverse strand, counting down.
ATTACTATTTGTTGAAATTTATATAACTTTGTTAAATCTTGGAAGTGGATTTGCCATTTTAAAGAAAGCAATCTTACACGTCTCAAAGCCTGTAATTTATTTCGTTTTTACAGTATCGCAAACTTAATTTTTGAACACAGACCATAAAAAGCTAAAAGAAGTTAACCATTTGAGCAATTCTATTTAGATCTAATTTATAAGTATAATTTCTTGACCTAATTAATTTGAACCATTCGATTGACAGTGGGCCGAAATACTAGTTAAGACCCACCACCCATCCAAAGAATATGCTAGATTAAGTAAATAAATTAAATCATTAAATTAAGTCCTAATAATATTAGGATTGAGTCAATTTAGATTAGTTGACATACTGCAAACATAAGGTAGTGAAAGAATCTAAGTCATGAGGGATGAAATGATTCATTACTCATGAATTCTTTAGTCACGACGTAGGCGACCTGTCTTTGATAGGGCCGAAGAGAGAATTAGTTGAAGTGTGCGTAAGTTGGCCCAAACACATTTGACCATTGAAAAAAAAAATCTAGGTTCAAATTTTATAAGTTTGGAAATGAATTAGTCAGCATATACAAGTTGCCGGGGAAGAAGGATTTCTTTGCTGCAGGCCTGCAACCGTCCAAAGGTGCAATGTTTTTAATATCTTCTTTAAAACTTAATGAAAAAGTTCGAATCATATTGTCTCTGCAGAATGTATTAGACAGACCCTAGGATAGATCATAAAAACAATAATTTTTTTGAGTTATACTGATTTGGGGGTGAAGTTACAATGCTTTGGGATGGTTTGTAATTGATCCTAATATTGATTCCAAAGCATTGGTATTGATTTCAAACACTTTTAAAAATTATAAGTTAACCCCAGAAGTTAAAATTCTTGAGGTATGAAAAAAATACTTTTTGATAACCTAGACAAGAGGGGGGGCCGGGTTGCTTTTGGGCTTGTTCAAATGGTTTTGGTGCAAAATAAATTCAATCTATTTTTAACTCGTTTAATAAACGGATTATAATGAGTTAGATCATAACGAGTTATGTTAAAAATTCATTAATTTGTAAAATAATTAAAACTCTTAATATACATATACATACTAATACACTAAAAAAACATACAATAATACACTAAAAATATACACACTAATACACTAAAAATACACACGCACATACTAACATATAAAAAACATAACACATTTAAATATAAAAAACAATACCAAAAACACACACAGGGTCAGGGTCAGGGTCCGGTGTCGGGATTTGGGTCATGGGTTAATAAAGAGCAGTAAGTCCGAAAATTCAGTGCAATTTCTCTCACCCACCCACATACACCCCAAAAACACGCACAAGCGTCCACAAGACAGGCATGGGCTTACCAGTTCTTTAAGAGCGGACAAGAGCCCTGCATAGGGTTTTGTTTTTAATGTGGCAGTGACCTGGACACGGTCAACGTCGAATTCTTTTAGGTGATCAGAATAGATACTATAAGAAAATAATGGATAGTTGATATTCGTTAGGTCTATAAGTTCAATAACCTGTAGCAGAGCAGAGCAGAGCTAAGCAAAGCGGAGTGACAACGCTGGTGGAGGCATTAGCCCCCGTGATACGGTTCGAGTTTATTGTGAATTTCTAAATGTGTATCTGATAAATGAGTTTTAGATATAAATCAATTGTATCACATAATTGCTTTCATACACGTGGTTATAAGTCTATCGAACCACATAAATCATGACATTTGTTTTGTTCTTGATTTTCTTTCTCGTTTGATTGTTAAGTCACGTTCATGACAAACACCATACGAGGTCAGAAGACAGCGCAGCCGAAGCACCAAATTTTGCTGCAAATACAAGACACAGTCAATGTATAGCTATAGCCAGCCCCAAGTTGCTAACAAAACTGGCCCATAACAGCTCATTAATTAACACATACTCTTGCCTGCTATCTGTTTGTAATTTTTACACCGATTTAATCATCAGTCAGCTGCTTTGTTGATTACTAAATACATACAATTTAAAACATGAAAGCACAATAAATCAATAATCTACGACCACCCGTCGTATTTAGGCTCCTCTCTTATATGAATAATGAGAATAATAATAGAATCAAAAAAGAATTAACATATTCTCATTATGAACTTAGCAGGGCTAATGTCTGGATGTTTATATGTGGACAAAGCTATAGTGAATTGACTAATCTTGATTTTTTTTTTAAAAAAAAAACAAATAAAATTGATTAAGCCTTACAACGCACCCAAAAGATAGTTACACCCCGGCATCTTAAGTATCAAATTTTTTTTTTTTTATCAGGGTGGTTGTTGGACACTCTTCCTTACTCCCACCCCTTTTTTAACCAGCAAAAAAAAAAAAAAAATAAGTATCAACTTTTTAATCATTTTTTTCATGTACTTTTTTATTTTTTTTAGTTGTTTTTAAAATTATTTGTTTGTATATTTGTTTTTTTGGCTGATCCAGAGTTGATCTATCCTCCTAGCTTACGATTCATATATCAATTGTCTTTCTGAAACACTAATCAAATATGTGTTTAGTTTTATGATAAATTATTATTCTTTTTGCTAAGAAGAACTTACGTAAAAATTGTTATCTATATAATGTTACATTAAGAAGACATAGCCTCACTCTACCTTCGGACCCCTTTCTTCCACCAAATGAACCATAGATACTAGGATCGATTCGTAATTCAGATCACTCAAATTGCTAACACAAAACCTAAATTGACTTATAATAATCCCAAATCATGACTCTTCCTATATTATTTCTAGACGTTTATTAGACTCATAATAGAAATATACAACCACTAACCGTTATTATCTACAACCATTTGCCGGTAAATTATTATAATCCTTTTTCAGATTATATAAAACAAGTATAAGTTAACTATATTGATGTAAACGTGTACATTGCACTACTTATCAGGAGAAGTATCCTATTGTGTACCTGTATTACATCAAATCGACTCACAATCCAAATCATATTTATATCAAATATGATTTTTTTACTATCACCCACAAAGAAAAGAAAAAGGAAATAAATTAGTGAAAGATTCATTCTATATTAATTGGTCTCACATAGTGGCATGGGATAGGATTGTTGAGTGAAACATCCTAACCTCCTTGTCACCGTTCAGCCTATGCCTTCCAAGTGGCGTTTAAGCTAAAAAAAACCAAAAAAAAAACAGCACGCTGCTTCTTTAAATCACACTGAGACCTTCATTCACTTACATCAAAACAGGCTGTCTCTTGGAAGGTTGCAACTTCTCTCAAAACTTCTAAAGCCTCAAATGGCAGACAACTCCACTTCTCCCCCTTCAAACACCACATGGTGGCCTGGAGATGATACATCCATTGCGGAAACTTACTCATCAAGACGTTCATCAGTCGCTGAGTACTCAGTTCGGAGTGACAGCATCATAACACTGCCAATCCAAGGCTCAGAGACACCAACCACGCGAGCAAATATGGCCGGAGCATCAGGAGGGTCAACCCCAGAAGTGAGGCATAAGATAGAGAGTGCATCGCCGGAGACGGCACGTCACATTGCGATGAGAATGTATAAGAGCTTGAGAAGACATGGGTTGAAAGATGAAGTCGGACAGGCGTTTACGAGAGATGAACCAGAGATAGAAGAGGTGAAGGAAGATGATGCGACTGGGATGAGGAAGAAGAGTGAGGAGCTTATGGGGATGGAGTATCTATTGAGAGACGGTTTTGTTAGTTATCTTCGTGATGTTGCAAGAATCACTCCTCCTATTCCTCAACAGGTTGGTTAACTCTCCTCTATTTTGTATGGTAAGCCAAAGGGAAAGAATTTGTTGAACACCGTATACTTTAAAAGTTTAAATTGATAAGTATTTATCTAATACTGAACTCACTTGTGAGCCGTCTTAGGGCGTTCGTCTATACTCACCAAAAACGAGATCAAATAACGTGATGTTATAAAAATAATATTTTTGGTATCGCTTTCATTCATCTAAGTTTTAAGCTTTATTTATTATGTGAGTTACCAAATCTTTAGTGTTGTATATCATTTGATAGAGTAATGCTACATTGACCAAATTTTAGGATCAAATTTGACGTCCAAATGACATGACAGCTGAATATTTATAGTTTTTATTGGAGCCAAATGACATGACACCAAATAATCCACGTGAGGAATGAAGTTTTCGGAACTAACCAATTACCAGGGTGCAAAATCTTAGAGATCACTCCATCAAGGAGAGAGAAATTACTGTTCAAAACCGTAAAGTTTTCAAAAACTTTGGCCCTTTAGATCACAACATAGTTCCATCCTTGCTTTTGTTAAAAGTAAAAATAAAGAGACTAACTTGTTCAAGAATGTATTGAGAGAAATCTAGGAATGGTTTGCTTTATCCCTTCTCTATTCATGCTTGTTTGGTTCAATAAATTGAGAATATTGAACAAGTACTATAGACCTAACATTAAACATAAAGTAGATGCCCTACGATTCAAATCCACAACCGGATTGTCACCCCCATTAGTGCTATTTTCAAATTATTCATTCTCTTTGAACTTACTTATAATTGGGAAAGAGGTTTTTTTTTTGCAACATAAAACGTTATTAGTTTGTCTGCATGTGTATATTTCGTTTTTGATACCGGGGGAGAAGACATGTTACATGTTCAAACAATACTTGCACTAGCTTAGAATTCTCATTTTGAATTATGTTTTACACGTGTTTAGAGACAAATCTTGTAACAGTTTTAAACTCTCTTCTCTTATGTGGGTTGTGTTACGAGTGTCTAGAAACAAATCTTGTAACGACTTTACACGACCTTCTTTTTACACGGGTATTACTCAATTTGATCCTATAAATTAAGTGTGTGTAGGGTGAGATAGACTAGTATACACACATTATTTGATATTACTTGCATAAAGTAGATAGACTTGGATTCGGATTCCACAACCTAATTGTCGTTGCACAGACATTTTAGATGTTACATGTTCAGAAGATCACTTTACACAAGCTTAGAATTCTTACTTTGAAGTATGTTTTAGGTAATAGCTAAACATCTATGATATGTAATAATCAAACATGAGGCAAAGTCATTCCCATACATTACCAATTACACCATGTATTGAGATCCTCAAACATATGGTGATCTTTGACTTTGTACAAACAGTAGACGCAACTGCAAACGAAAATGGGAGATAACAGTTACGTCATGTATGCCGGCCCATGTCCCCCGGTGGTAAATAGGACAGAAGTATCCTCTAAAATAATTAAAATAAATTCATCCTTATTAAACAATCATCTACTCTAAAAGTTTAAATTATTCGAAAGAGTATAACTTCAGTATTTATATTTCGACAGCTCCGAAAAGAAAAACAGAATAAAAAAAATAAATGAAACGTACATATTATGTAATGTAAAAAAAAAAAAATTGTAATGTGAACATGAAATTATTTACACAGGCTAGTCATAAAGTAGTATGGGATCTTGGTTATGGCTTGGCCGGACCTCTTCATTTTGTCATTTTCTGAACCTGATTGTGATACAGTTTTCTAATGCCTCGTGTTTGAATGTGTGTGTTGTTTATTAAAAGAAAGATTCAACTTTCTATTATACTATAATTTTTTTTAATATTTCTATCAAATAAGTTTAATAATTGTTGACTCTTATGAAGGAGATGACAATGGAATTATTTCTGAGATGTCGATTTGGAGAATCCAGATGAACTCTTGCATGTTGGATTTACACGATCTCTCTTCAAAATTACAGTACTTACCCCTGAACTCTTTGAAAATGACACACTTACATAGCTGGAAAAAAGAGAAAAAGAAAAAAACACTGCACAACATGTCACTATGCGTTGACGCTCAGGTTTCCTAAGGTAACAAGGCAATCTAAGTGGATGTTTCCCACTCGGCGGGCCTGATAGGTGATTGTATCACACCCTTCTCAAAGGAATCGTACGTGACACTCCCGTGTTATACGGCTCCATACCGAAATCAGAACTTTCCCTTTCCTTTGACCAACAGGTCCTCAAACCCAGCAGTCCTTAAGTGGCCAAGGGCTTTCTAAGTAGAATAGCTGTTCCAATCCAACCGAGAAGCCCTAACAGAAAAAAAGTATCCCCGTAACTCCACCAACATCACATAAAAGTAGGGAGGAAGTAGTCCCTCTGATTTTTGAACTTGATGATCCATTACGGCAACGCAAGCCCATCTAAGAGGCCTCACCCGACCAGGTAGTGTTTTCAAGCCTAAAATTAAATGATCAAAAATAGAAACCAAGAAATGAAAATGAAGAGGTTAAAAGGATCAAAGATGGGATGGGGGTGTTAGAGGATCGGATTTATCAGGATGAGCCTAGTAGTTTAACCTACGACCACGGAAAATCGAAATATATACCTGACGGCTCTTAGAATTTTTGAAAAAAGTTTAGAGCTGTGAGCCTATTAAGATTAGGGAGTATTCCTACGTAACAATAGAATAATAACAGAATTTTTTCAACATTTGGGATGAATCTCCCACTCCCAACATGCACCGAAAAAAAAAAAAGACAAACCATCGTTTGTTCTGAAGATCCAACATGCACCCTATCAAGGTTTGATGATGGTAAAAACAAAAATACAGAACAGTATATATGACTAATAAACAAAGTTTCAAATTTAATAACAGATGCAATTTTTACCTTTGCAAGTGTTCTGATATCTAGCAATTTTCACACCTTAAACAACACAACCAACAAGTTTCCATTATGGAATCATCTAAGGTTATGTCTATTCATGTGTTAAAAGAACCCAAGAAACACATCTCATCACCATAATTAAGTAGCTGCATTTGTACATAAATCATTAAGGTTTCAACTCTCAGTAAAATTGTCTTACTTCTTTCCTAAAAAAGAGCAAGCACAATGTATTATCAACCTATCATATGCCCATCTTCCAAAGATTTCATAATTTCATTGAGGATGCAACGTGTTGCAGGTAGTTCGATTTTCAAATGTTCAGTACTCAAAGAAGTTTGAAATATCCGGCAACGAATACGAGACATTTGGCAATAAATTGGTGGGGTGCTTTGTTGGTCCATTCAAGGCACTGTTCCAGGAGAAGAATTCAACATGGGTGCATATTCTGAAGGGAGTGGATGGGTACCTCATGCCTGGTTCAATGACTCTTCTTTTAGGTCCTCCAGGTAGAGTTCACAGTTCCTTGAACAAGAAAAACATATACACTCCTTTTTGCATTCTATTCCAATGCTTGCCTGCAGAATAAAGGCCACTCCCAGTGCATTCTCTCTCTCTCTCTCTCTCTACTCTCACACACATACACACACACACATCCCCCAAAAAGAGAACTAGTGAAGGCAGGGTATAATTTTAAGTGTTTCCTATGGTAAAGAATTTTGCAAAAAGGCTAGTTTGGACCTTTAGGAATTGAAGGCAAGAAACTAGGATGATAGCAACATATCAAAGCTTATTGCAATAGAAAATGTGTAGGTTGTACTAAATAATTTGTCATTACAATAATCAGACATGAGGGGTTCAATGCCTAGTGGAGTAGTGCAATATTTAGACTAAATGATCAGAAGGTGGTTGTCTCGAACATGAGAACAACCACTTTAAGTCAACCCTCTATGAAGATATATGACTTCAATGCTTAAACCTGAATCACAGCAACGTTACCCTAGATTTTCGTGTGTTACTATCAGTCTAAGTTATATTAGTTTGGTGTAAGTTTGTAACAATCCATTATGGCGTTAGAAATAGTAACTTCCAAGAATTCCACAACATGGTTAGAAGCAGCTTCATTGTCATATTTCAACGCACTATTATGCAATTCCCAGTGCAATTATTTCATGTTTTTTAATGCTTTTTGCCCATTTAAATTCCTTATGCAACCGGAAAGAAAAATGAATAGAAATATCCATAGAGGAAAACTAACAGCAAGCCTATAGCTTAACCATATAGTAAGAACAAACTACAATTTTCATCAAGAGAAATAGACGTCATGAGTTGTACCGACAGGTTCGAATTAGCCAAACAAAAGTAAGGAAATAGCAGTAGCAGCAAAACCTCACTAAATGTTACCAACATTTACAGTTGCTAGATGGAGATCATGTATAAAGACCATATCCATAAAATGAAATCAAATCAAATTGTAAGCCCTAGGGTTTAAATATCAATATTTGTAGTAAATCAGCATATTTCAACATTGAAATCTCGTATAATTTGAAAGATCAATCTGAGATTGAAACCTTACATGCATTTTCTTTAAAAAAAAAATTGGAGATGAATACATCAATCATTGCACATAATACTAAATTGTTTAGAATTTAAAACTTGCTGGTACAGATGACAAATACAACAGGTCCAGCAATACCAACACAATAAATTCATCCAAACCTTCATTTCAGAATATCTAAACGAAAAACCCAAAAAACTGTCAAACCCAGGAGAGAACCTATTTTACGCTATCCTTATCGTAGGAACCACATAAAATCAATAAATTCAAAACCACCAATTAACTAATAGTGACTAACTTTTTAAATGAGATTCAAGGCAGCTTTAGTGCAGCGGCATAGATTCAAAACATAAAAAAGGGAAAAATTAGGCCTTCACCTACTCCAATGGAAAAAGAGGAGAGACTAAAAAACTAATTCCAAAATAACCAGCTACAACTAGATTCTGATAAAAATATGGTTCTGTATTTTTTTCAAGTGGGTGAGAGCTACCAATCAACATATAAACAAAAGGAGGGAAGAGATTGGATATCATCTCACAGAAAACTGACACAGCTGTGTTCTTGCAAACAAGTAAAATTTTCCCCAAAAATGACTTTCTATATACCCAATTTTTACAAGGCTCCTTTTCAGGAAAATAATTCTCTTCTATGGATATTGACCAAGTTGATCATAAATCAGTTTGCCCAATGATTTGAGGGAACTTCGTTCTTACGGGGGGCATAAGCTAATTCCAACAAATTTCTTTCAAACAAGGAGATAAACAATAGTAGCTGTTAATAGATTTTTTTTTTTTGGGAAAGCACCTTTTACTGTTAAATATTCAGTCCACCATACTCATAGAGAAAATATCAGTATCTAATGTGAAACAATTAGGCTATAAAAACAAATAAAGCAAAACGATGCGTACACTAATCTGCCAAGCCATAGGGGCACCATTGCAATGGCTGTGAAATAATGTAATGGCCAGCACTAGATGGAAAAGAAATCAATTAATTTGCTTGAAAGGGCTCTTTGATTTACCTTAATCGAGATTTCCAAGAGACCCCATCTATTTCAAATCTGCAGTTATTATAATGTAAAATATTCCATTCCCAGGAAGTAAATCTACTGATCAAATGTTGCAGGATGTGGAAAGAGCACTCTTTTAGAAATTCTTGCAGGAAGAGTAGAAGAAACTAAGAACTCAAACTTGCAAGGCATGGTGATGTACAACAACAGATATGCCTCTGAAATTCGTCTAAGTAGACTTATTGCCTATATAAGTGGCCAGCTTAACAAGTATGTGCTCTATCATTGATTGTTATTATCCACATTCATGCTGAAAAATAGAGCTATTTTCAAAGCCAGTAAAAATCAAAACTCAACCCAATAGGAATATGATGATTGTTTACTTACCCCATCTTTGAGCTTATTGACCATAAACATTGCCTAGTGGCTGCAAAACTAACCTTTGTGCTTGGGACTATCATCAACAATCCATGAACTTAATTTTGAATGCTATCAATTTATTTCTCCTTCTTGGAAACCTGCAGACACCTTCCATTTTTATCGGTTCGAGAAACACTCGAGTTCGCAAGGGATTGTACACAGGGACTTCAGCCAGAGAACTTCACTCCTCAGATGAGAAAATTTTTTGCCCATGCGCTGGTTGAGGGACAAGATCCATTTTTGGAGTATATTCTAGAAATCCTAAATCTAAAGAATATAGAGAACAAACTCGCTGGAGAAGCCATTTCTGACGTTGATTGCCAAAAGCTCACAACTGCTGAGTTAGCATTAGAAACATATTCAGTCATGCTTTACGATCAACCATTTTCCGGGTCTGATCTTGCAGCCACATATGATTTAGTGGACACTGTAAGGACCATTAGCAGGATTCAGCAATCTTCAGCAATCATGTCACTTACCCAACTATCACAGGAAGTGTTTGATCTGTTTGATAGAATCATACTTCTCAGTGATGGTCATGTTTTGTTTCAAGGCCCTCGTCAAGATGCAGTTCCTTACTTTGCCAACCATGGGTGAGTAATATAATACTTAGACAAGGAAAATGGGTAACAGTTGATCATATGTGCTGACAGTTTAACAGTGAAGATGTACTCAACATTAACCGATAATAAATCCCATTAACCGAATATGCAGGTACTTAGACAAGGAAAATGGGTAACAGTTGATCATATATGCTGACAGTTTAACAGTGAAGATGTACTCAACATTAACCGATAATAAATCCCATTAACCGAATATGCAGGTACAAGAAGCCATCGCACGTGGAGGCTGCTGAGTTTCTTGAAGATATAGCAGCTGGAGATGGTTACCAGTATATGGCACCAGACGCAACTCCTTTGGCCATAAATGAATTGGTAGAGTGCTATAGGGCTTCTGATCATCATAAAGATATAAAGAGAATTGTTGTCGGGGATGATGTGAAGCACACGTATTGGGTAGAAAGTGAGCCTGGGCTCGGCCTGTCCCTTAAAACACCATCCAAGTACCACTCCTCAACTGATGCAGAGCCAAGAAAAGAGACAGGTATAGAAGTCATCACGTCACAAAACCAATAATGTCATAGTAACCTCTATTTCATAGTTTCTTAATGACTACACATCAACTGCATCTATGAGTTATTGTTTGGTTGCAGAATTGGTTGTTGCCAAGCTCTCTACAAAAATAGGGCACTCAGGGGGGATTGCGAGCACAGGAAGGGTTCAGGTTGGAGATGTGGTCACAGCCATATCCATGACCAACGAAGAAATGCAATACCTTGCAGTGGGACCCCAAAAAATCCAGCGTGAGCATGCCTCACATGTATACTCTATGTTGAAGAAGGCACGAGGCCACATCCGTCTTCAAGTTGAACGCTACAAAGAAGAGGTAAACAAGCTTTTCACATCAGCAAAGAAACAATATAGGGAGATTGAGATGGCCTTCACTTTTGTTGCAGTTGTAGATAAGCAGACACCTGTAGTTGCAACTAAATGAAAAAGAGAAATTGCCTAGCCATTTCTTGAAAGTGGTTTTTTTGTTATTTAGGAGGAAGAGTATGAAGCACAATGGGAGCAATTCCAAAGACCTTTTGTTCAGACATGGTGCAAATCTACTAAAACTCTCATCAACAGGCAAATCAAGATCACCAAAAGGCTCCACGCTTTACTAAAGTTACGGCTATTCCAGGTTACTACGACTTGTCTCAATGTTTTCCTGATAATGTAAATCATATTATTTGTTGATATCTTCAATTTTGAGGTTATCTATCTATACACAAACACATGCATATATCTATACTATTATAAAATGTACATATAATAGAAAAACTTTTGATTGACCACAATGTCCCTACTATATAAATTAATTACCTCAAAACCAATCCGGTCAATAAATAGTTCAAGAAACTAACTTAAACCAATCAGCTCTTCCCCTCCGACAGTGTAAGTTTCTGATTTTACTCTTGTTTATTGCCCTAAAGTCAGCTAAATCCTTTTATGTCCTTTCATCTGTTTTCATTACATTGGGTTAATTAGCATCATCAACATTAATTCCCAGTGCACATCTTTCTCTATCCCTCCCTCTTTATCTGTGTATTTATGGAAGTATGCCATTTGCGAGCAAATTACAAATGCATTTTTTGCAGGCCATTGTTCTTGGCCTGTTCGCGGGGACACTGTTTTACAAACTCGGAGGTCAATATACCCAACAGCGAATGAACTCGGTGAGGGCCCTGGGGTTTGTGTCAACAATGAGCATAATGCTCATAAATCTGGTACAGCTCCCACTCTATATGCTCCAAAGGCCAATCTATTACAAGCACCGAGCACAGAGATTCTTCAGAGCTTCTTCATACACAGTTGCTCATTGCATTGTCAATCTCCCACAAACGTTCATAGAAGTAAATGCTCAACAAATTTTTCCTTAAAGAAATAGGCTTAGCTGCCCTAGAATTAAAACAGGCGGTATACCTCACAGGCACTGACTTGTATGAACATATAATGTCACAGGCACTGGCTTATACCCTCTGCGTTTATTTTCTGGCGGGTCTATCATTGGCAGGAGGTGGGGTGCCTTTCTTTGAGTACCTGCTTCTGCTGTTTTTGGTAGCATACTTTGGATCATCAGTCTTCTTCTTTCTCAGTGCCATCTCTTCAATTCCAGAAGTGGGGAATGCATTGGCAGGTATATCTGCTTTTTGAAATGATCTTGCTCATGCATACAATCTCTATCCGGGATCCACAACACTTTTTGTCTCACCAAAAAGGTGATGTGAAAAAGGATAATACATACTACAGCTGGAAAAGATTTCAGTCATCTGATTGTACCCACACTTAACTAACTTCCTCTCCAAAGTATGACTGTTCTGAAAGTTACAACATCATGCATGTGACCATTGCAATCATTCTGATCACTCCTGCTAACAGATTCTGGTCAACAAATGTAATGAGATGCTATTTCTAACTCAATATTACAGCCTCAGTTGAGGCAATGATGCTTAGGTAATTAGATAACAATATCAGTTCATTTCTTGCAGGTCTTTTTGTTTCGGTTTTCCTACTCTTCAGTGGCTTTGTGATCTACCCATCCAATATCCCAACTTACTGGAAATGGCTCACCTATGCAAACCCAATTCACTGGGCAAATGTCTCATTCTGCAGGTTCCAGTTCGAGGGTTACACTGACTCATGCTCCAACTACCTAGGCCAACTTCCCTTCTGTGACCAGTTCCCAACAATGACAGTTGGAAAAGCCTATTTGGTCTACTTTGAGATTTCTGAAGACACCAAGAGACCATGGCTTCCCTATGCCATTCTTCTTGGTTGGACAGTAGCTGCCAACTTGTTAGCACTATTGGGCCTGAAGAAACTTGAGTTCACTGGGACAAACCAGTCCTTGCCGCATCTAAAAAAGGCCACCCCAGCAATAAGCAAATTTAAAGAAGATACAGAGAGTGAATTTCAGTCGATTGGTAGTTCCAATGGACATTATGATGATTACAGTTCTTCCATAGATTTTAGGCCACCCAATTCAGCATTAGCTCATGGAAAAATGAAGGACAATGGCGGAGTCAGAAAATGGATTGAAGAATTTCGTGTTGATCTCGAGAGGAATGGATTAGGAATTCCAGTCGAACCAGCAACCCTCTTATTCGAGGATCTGTCATTCACAAGGTGTGTTTTCCTATGGTCCTTGGCTATTGAAGTTTGAAATCAATTCACTAGTAAGCCCACAGGTTTCCAATTGCCCAGTAAGAACAAAGGTTTATTGTATTTGAGAAAGGAGAAATAGAAAACTGTACCAGCAGTACTCTTTGAAATTTTGAGATATTTTCTTGCTCAATGACTGGTGTTTAATGTCAACACACTGTATTTTCCATGCATCAGGTTTGATGAGGAAATGAAGGACAGTATATCAGTTTTCAAACACATCACAGGATATGCCAGACCTCAAAACATGCTAGCATTATTAGGTGGTTCCAAAACAGGTAAGGCAACACTCCTGAAATGTTTGGCTGGAAGATTACCTCTAAGTGCAAACCTCATCGGCAACCTCCAGGCAAATGGTATCAAACCTGGAACTACCTTCTTCAGATTAATAGGCTTTGTTGAGAAACTGGACGCCCACCAACCTTATCTCTCTGTGCGTGAATCCCTACAATTCAGTGCATCGCTTCGTCTTAGCCAAGAAATAGAAACCACAAGCCGCCGCATTCATGTTGAGCTGGTTCTTAATCAACTTGATTTAATGCCCTATGCCAACCAACTTGTTGGTTCCCTCCGTGATGCTACTGGAAAGACATTTGAAATAGCTAAAAAAATGACCATAGCAGTTGAGCTTGCCGCTAACCCAAGTATACTATTTCTTGAAGAACCCATATATGGCCTTGATAACAGAGGAACTTTGAATATACTCAATATTCTCTGTCGTCTGTCAGAGTCCGGACAGACCATTATTGCTACTCTTACACACGCTAATGCTCGTTCACTGTCCTTCTTTGACCAGGCTCTCATTCTGACACGAGAAGGGCACCAAGCATATTTTGGCCCAATAGGGTCTAACTGCAATGAATTGCTAGATTATTTTGCATCAATCCCAAACACCCGACAATATGTCCACAGCAAAAGTCCAGTTAGCTTTGTCATGGAGGCTCTTGGCCTAGGCATAAAAAATAGGGGTACTCCTGTGCAAAACTTTGCAAAGATCTACCAAGCTAGCCTCTTGCATGAGGCCAACAACCAAGAGATCAGTAGCATCAAGAAGTTGAAGAATTACAAGATATCAAAGCATCTATCATCCATCTATACAGCTTCATACCCACAGCAAGCAAGTTTGGTGCTGCTACGAACACAACGATTCTTATGGAGGAATGTACAATATACATATGGCAGACTAACAGGATGTGTTGTGATTGGTCTCCTAATGGGTTCCCTCTACTTTCAAATTGAATACAGAGACGTATACGGCGTGACATCACGATCACTTTACATATACATGCAAGTTATACTTATCGGGGTAATCTCAGCGAATAATGTCATTCCACAGATTGGAACAGACAGGCTAGTTTACTTCAGGGAGAAAAGGGCTGGAATGTATCTTCCCATATTTTATCCGATATCATGGGCAGTGGGAGAGATTCCATACTTCTTCATCACAACTCTTGTTGTGGTAGGAATCGGAAATGGGATGGCAGGAATTACAACAGACTCAGCAGCTAAATTCCTAATGTATTGGCTTGTGCTCTTCATGTTCACATTGTGTGTGACATATTTTGGAATGATGGTTACGTTCCTAGCACCAGTGCCAACAATCGCTGCATTCATTGTCTCAATTGTAACATCACTGTGGGTGTCAGCTTCTGGAGTAGTAGTTGTGCTACCGGATATAAAGTTCTACAAATGGATGTACTGGAGCAACCCATTCCAATATGCGATGAATTCAATGACCTCAATCAGTTTTTATTGCAATATGAAGGATTGCGGGTCAAATTGCAGGTGCCCACGCCTTCCAGATGGCTCTTATGTGTGGGATAGATTGGCAGAAGTGAGAGCCTTGAGCTATGCAAGGATGGACACGGACATGCTCACCTTGTCTGCAATGTGCATGTTGTTTGCCTGTCTTGCCTCTATCTTCTTTGTCATATTCAAGCACAACTCGACCCCTCGTCTGTAGAATACCAACATACATCTGGTGGATCTCAGAACCCAAAATGGGACACAATGGTGGAGCAAGCTGCACAGGTTGTCGACACTAGTGTACGACGAAGATTAACTGACCTATTCTAGGCCACCAAAGTCAGCTCTTTCTTGACCCCATTAGTCTTATTTTGTTATAAATAGCATAATACTGAGGATCATGCACAGAAAAATTAGTTATCACTATCTACAAAACTCTTATAAAAAGATTCTTAGGCATCTTGCTGATTCAAAGGTCAGAGTATTTTAAAATGTTGCAAGAAAATATAAATCAACAAGTTTCCCATGTTTCAGTTCTCCCAAACAGCCTACCTGGCTCAGAGGTATTACCTGCACCCCCTTCCCCCCCCCCCCCCCTTCTCCTGGCAGACCAACAGAACAAGCAAAACATAGGGGTCAGCAGGGATCGAATCCTGCTCCCTAAACCCCAAAAATTTTTATTAATTCTTTACCATTGAATACTTCGTGAGTTATTTTGTTTCCTAATTTTTACTTTGGTTAGCAGTTGCAACACTCAAACCCCCAACCTGCACCCTTCCGCTGTAGATGTCATGCCAACACATTTACCACTTTACTTCAACATCGGCAAGTTTATTTTCCAAAATGACCACCATATCATAATCCCCCTTTAATAGCAACGTCGTTAAGATAGAAGTTTATACCCAATCAGACAACTCACCACCCAAAAACTCCCATGTCATTTCTAAAGAATCAACAAATATCAGTGCCTAAGGAATTCACTACTCAAAATTCTTGCCCTAAGCCACGTCACAGCTGACATCAGAGAGGCAGAATGTCAAACTAATCAAGCCCTCAGAACAACTATCAATTTCTGCATGATCTCTGTTACTCTTGAATTCAGCCTTATCAACTTGTGTGTTTCTGGGTGGATGCCTTGTGGCTTTATACGCAAGTCCTAACTCAGCCTTATTCAGTCATTAACAAATCATTTAAGGAGAAACTTACCGGTAAATCTCCTGAAGTTAAAATAATTGCAAAACCCTCCATTGACTTTCTAAATTAAAACTTGCCCCCAAAAAAACAGTAAAAGCAAAAACAAAAAAGGTTTGCGGAATTATCGCATACCTCAGGAACGTTAATCCAGCACCATTTGTTCAACTAAGGTATATGACAGTCAAGACCAGAAAGTTTTCCCATTACGTTTGTTTCTTTTCGTTTTTTGATACTCGGCGGTTTTGTTCTTCCATGATTTTTCATTTGGAGAAGTGATGGCTATATATCCTTACTCAAAATAAAACAAGAACTTCAGTTTAGCTTCCTATATTTGCATCTCTATACACTTAACAGCAGCGTAATAGAGCGAAGTTCCATATTGGTAATTTGTTTTTGTTTAACATTCGCTCAATGGCACCAAGAATTGCAACAGATAGAAGTTTGCAGCTAAAGTATAAAGGTTCAAGAGAAAAGAAATAGACGAAGAGAGAGAGAGGGAAAATAATGTAACTACATGTACATACCCTACACTGTCACTTATTTATTTTTGAATGATATTGGAAGCAAGCAATATAAAAAGTGGAAATAATAGAAAATGTTTGGCTTGAACCAAAGACTACTGAATGTGGACCGAATCAATGATTTAGTAACAATATAACTAAGTTGATCATCAAACTTTACATTGTTAGTGATAATCTCCTTTTGCAATAAAAGAATCTAAATAAAATGACAATCAATTTCAATGCTTAGTACGACCAACAAAACTAGATTACTAGTAATGAAAGGAGATGTCTTGTCACAATTCATATGCATAAGAGACGGCACAACAATACTTACCTCTCAAATTAGAGAGCAAACCCATAACATCTGACGCCTATGAGACATGGCATGATATTCAACTTATGCACTAGAACATGCCACCACATTATTTTCTTTACTAGGCTAACATAGTACAATAACCAAAAGTAATCCTTTATCACTACAATTGTTTGCCCAGTCAACATTAGGAAAACCAATAAAATACATGGATGATCAAAATGCAAAAAAAGTTTCGATGACTTCAAAAATTCAGCAAAAATGCCAAAATTACCAGCATGGGGAGATGATTTAGATGGTAAATCTGGTAGTAGAAAGTTCTAATGTCATGATGACGTTAGCATCATAGTTATTAGTATAGTACGATACGCGATACGTATCGTACGATACACCTGAAAAACGATACGTATTATATCTTTGTATCGTTTTTGTATTATATCGTACGATACATGATACAATACTATACGATACGTCCGATATATGACGATTCTGTTTTTTTTTTTTTTTTGGGGCTAAAATGACATCGTTTTACCCTAAAACTTATTTTTAAATCATTAGTCAGTGAAACAACGTAGTTTTAGTGGTTGTGGTTTAAAAAAATAAATAAAGTATGTTGTTAATGTTATTCAATTGAGTTCAAAATTCCTGATTAATATTAAAGTTGTTCAAGCAGTTGATGTCAGCAGTTTGAATTAAAGGTCTTTGCATTTTGATATTACTGAATTATGTTGGGAACTTGAATAGTTTGTGCAATATTAATAAAATGCTATATTATTATGAGTCTCTATTATTTTTTACAAAGTTGTATATATATATATATATATATATATATATATATTATTAATAATTATTTAAAAATTAAATTATGCGTATCTTACGATACACTATTTTTGAAAAATAATACATCTTTCAATATGCAATTTGACAACTATGGTTAGCATATTGACAATGCCATCAACGGCCATAAGAGTAGAGTTTTCTCTTTGGATATCTTCTGCTTGATTTTTTGATGTTATTTTACTATAGATTGATGCCCTGATACCAACTAAAAACTTACAGTAATAGATTATTAGGGTGAGACAGAAGAAAAATAGGAAGAGAGATATTATTTATATCACAATGCATGCAGGATACTATGCCCTGCACCCTCGCACTTAAGATAGAATGATATTGGAAGCAAGCATTATATACCCCAAACCTACACTAGAACATTCAAACTAGTAGAAACTATAGAAGTCTAGAACTCTTGACACAACCTATGTACACCTCACATTTACTGGACTGTAGTTTTTCCTTGCAATTTTCAATACCGATCGAAGTTTTTCCTTGCAATTTTCAATACCTTATGGGAGTTGAGAGTAACTTTCATAAGATTATGGATATGAATATGCATATGTGCATAGTGTGCATGCATATATGTCGTTATCAATATATTGTCACCATGATATGTTCCATGTTTCCTTATTTAGTTAGAATCTGTATATATAGACCTTGTTTCCTTTTGTATAGGAAGATTTAATAGCTGTAATTTAGGCTTGATTCTAGCCTGATATATTGCACATTTGTGCCTATATAATAAGAGGAAATCCTCACGGAGGAGATATTGAATCCTATTGACATGGTATTAGAGCCAGGTTGCTAAGTTACGAACCCTTCTCGTGTGGTTTCTGTTTTTTTTTCTGTTCGGTGCCTTTGGGTCACGTTGGGCTCCCTCATCGGTGCTGTCTGGAGTCGTCTTTGGGGCTCCTTGGTATTTTCGACACTGTCTGAGTGTCTCTTGGGGCATTTCGACTCATTATGGGTGGGTTTTCTTGGTGGCGCACCTTCGGTTCTGAGTTTGTCAACAGTTTCTGGTGCTTGTTGAGTGTGTCGGCAATCTCTAGTGATTCCTTGGTGGTGGTTAATCTTCTCTAGGTAGTTGTCAACGATCCTTGGTTCGGGGTCTTCAACTTTTGGGGTGCCGAGCTTTGCACGTTTCTGGTCAGGTGTCATTACCAATTATTTTCTGAAATTGTTTATTTGTTTAAGGTGTCTACTGTTTCCGATTGTTCTTGGGCTGGTTATTAGCACTCTCTTTGTTGTTTAATTTGGGCCTTTTATTGGCCTTGTTGCTGTTTTGCAGTGCAAGTTAGGATTCTTTGTTTAAATTTGGCCATCATGTCTTCTAATTCTTTTGTGGTAAAATTCACGGGGTAAGAATTGTTCTGCCTAGGAATTTCAATTTCGTTTATTTGTTATGGGGAAAAAGTTATGGGGTCACATTGATGGGAGTGATCAGGCTCCAACTGATGTTCCTAAACTGGCTCAGTGGCAAACCAAAGATGCTCGGGTGATGACATGGATTTTTGGATCAGTGGATCCTCTTATTGTTCTTAATCTGAGGCCATATAAGACTGCTAAATCTATGTGGGAATACTTTTTAAGTATATAATCAAGACAATACTGCTCAACGTTCTCAATTAAAGTACGAGATTGCTAGTTATACTCAGGGCGATCTCTTCATTCAGGATTATTTTTCTGGATTTAATAATCTCTGGGGATAATTTACTGACATTATTTATGCCAAAGTACCAGAAGCATCTCTCTCAGTTGTGCAAGAAATTCACGCGCAAAGCAAGCGCGATCAGTTTTTAATGAAGTTACGACCTGAATTTGAAGCCACTCGTTCTAATTTGATGAATCGTAATCCCGTGCCATCTTTGGATATTTGTTTTGGGAAATTACTTCGTGAGGAGCAGCGGCTTGCTACTCAGGCCACTTATCAGCACGACAAAATGATACCTAATGCAGTGGCTTATGCTGCTCAAGGAAAAGGCAAGGGACGAGACATACGGAAAGTTCAATGCTTTAGTTGCAAGGAATACAGAAATATTGTTACCAACTGTACACGAAAATCTTGTAACTACTGTAAGAAGCCAGGGCATATTATCAAAGAGTGTCCTACTCGTCCCCAGAATCGTCAAGCTAATGCTTATCAGGCTACTGTGGATTATGTTTCTTCTGCTACTACTAGTGACTCCTCTGCTCTTACTACTGAAAAGGTACAACAGATGATTATTTCCGTATTTTCAGCCTTAGGACTATAAGGTAACGGTTCCTTTTTCCCTTCATGGATTATTGATTCGGGTGCATCTAATCAATGACTAGTTCTTCTGATACTCTTAGCAATGTTCGAACTTATACTAGCTCGACACACATTCAGATTGCTAACAGTAGTCAATTACCTATTCATGCTATTGGGGATGTTGATTCCACTATTAGAGATGTTTTTGTATCTCCTCAGCTTTCTACCAGTCTTATTTCAGTTGGGCAATTGGTTGATAATAACTGTGATGTTCATTTTTCTCGTGATGGTTGTTGTCTTGTGCAGGATCGAGTGTCGGGCAAGATACTTACGAAGGGGCCTAAAGTTGGACATTTATTTTCTATGCATTTTTCCATTCCTGCTGTTATTTCGTTAGCTTGTAACACTGTGAACAATAAGTGTGAAGTATGGCACAAACGGTTGGGTCATCCAAATTCTATTATTTTATCTCCTGTAATAAATTCTCATTTGTTGGGCAATAAAGATCAATTTTCTTCTCCTCTCTCTTTTGATTGTTCCACATGCAAATTAGGTAAAAGTAAGTCTCTTTCTTTTCCTTCTCATGGTAGTCATGCTGAACGTTGTTTTGATTTGATTCATAGTGATGTGTGGGGAATTTCCCCAGTTATCTCACATGCATATTATAAATACTTTGTTACATTCATCGATGATTATACAAAGTATACCTGGATCTATTTTCTTCGTGCTAAATCTGAGGTCTTATCTATTTTTCAACAATTCCCTGCCTATGTTGAGACTCAATTTTCTATTGGCATTAAAATTCTGAGGTCTGATTCCGGTGGTGAATAAATGTCTCGTGAGTCTCATAATTTTCTCCAACAAAAAAGTATTGTTTCTCGGCGTTCTTGTCCATATACACCTCAACAAAATGGTGTTGTTGAACGTAAAAATAGACATTTGTTGGATGTTGTTCGTACTCTATTGCTTCAATCATCTGTTCCACCTAAATTATGGGTTGAAGCATTATCTACGACGGTTTATTTAATTAATAGATTGTCGTCCAGTGTATTAAATTTTGAAACTCCTTACTTTCGTCTTTATCATCAGCATCCTAGATATCTCGACATGCATACTTTTGGTTGTGTTTATTTTATTCATTTGCTTTCTCATGAACGACATAAGTTATCTGCTCAATCTGTTAGATGCCCATTTATGGGTTATAGTACTTCACACAAAGGCTATGTTTGCTATGATCCATGCTCTAACCGACTTCATATTTCCCGTCATGTTGTGTTCTTTGAAAATCAGTCATTATTTCCTTCTCATGATGAGTATTTGCCTGAGATGCATGTTTTGCCTCATTTTGATGACTTGACTCCTTCTGTTGATCGATTCAAATCTGGACTTATATATGAAAGACAACGAACTACTTTGCCCCTTCCTGAGCCTAGTCCGTCATCTGAGCCTGTTCAAACTGAATCCTCTATTGGTGATCCGGATATTACCTCAGTTCCTCGCAGCTCGACCAGGGTGTCTCGTCCGCCGGACCGGTATGGTTTCTCTCATACCTCTTTCCATGTTGTTCTGTCCTCTATTCCCATTCCATCAAGTTATTTTGAGGCAACTAAACATGCCTGTTGGCGTGCGTAGTGTTATTTAAGGCGTAAAGCGAACCGAAGCGACCAAGGCTCCTAACGCCTAGGCGAGAAGCGAGAAGCGAGAAGCGAAGCGACACGCCTTACCGAAGCAAAGCGAACAGTTAAAAAAAAATATATTTTAGTTTAATTACTTCTAAACAATCTAAGTTCTAATTTTATATATACTAAATATTTAAATGCAAGTAAAACCATAAACATTTAAATTAAAACAAACACTAATAATTTCTCAAATCTTAATAACAGTCATAACTTAAACATTTAAATTCAAACAAATACTAAAAATTGTATACATTTTCATATTGACAGAATAGCACAATAAAAGAAGCAGAATGAGGATAAAAAAAAACAAAAGCAACACAGGACAGCAAAACCGAAGCAGCAACAGAATCAACAAAAAAAAATAGAAGCAGAATGAGCTAAAAAAAAAACAGAAGCACAATGATCATGACAGGAGCAGAATCAATTAAAAACAATTTCATATGTAATTATATACTGAATAAAAAAAAGCAGAACAGAAACACATTTCACATGTACTAAAATAATTAAACATGGTATAAGCATAGACCACTTTTTGGTACCATTTGTATATACATAAGAAAAGGAAAAATTATAACCAAGACATATCAGAGACACTTCTTTATAGAAGAATCTATTATTTACCCTCATTCCTGATACTCCTGCTTCCTTTTTTTATCATAATTGTCATGCAGTCGCCTGACTCTCACATCCCACAAATATTCTAAATGAATTCAGCAACACAAGAAAAAAAAATGAATATGTTTTGTTCGAAACATTGTTTATTAGAAAAAAAAAAAAAAAAGACTAGCAATAGTCTAAAAAAAAAGTCATTAGTGATTAAAAAATAAAAGAGACTACTAACCTGTAATCAGAAAAAAAAAAAAAAAAAGTGAAGCAGAATCGCCTTTTATAATAAAGCGTTCGATTTTTCGCTTTTGTCGCTTCTTCGCTTTTTCTCGCTTTTTTCTCGATTCGCTCACGTTCGCTTCGCCTGGGGTCCTCCAGGCGAGATAAGCTCGCCTCGCCTCGCTTCTCGCCTAGGCGAGCTTTTCAAAACACTGGACGTGCGGCGATGGCCAAGGAACTTCGGGCTCTTCAGGATAATTATACATGTGATGTTGTCCCTTGTCCTCCTCAAGTGAAAGCTATTGGTTGCAAATGGGTCTATTCTATCAAGCTACGTTCTGATGGAACTCTAGATCGGTATAAGGCCCGATTGGTTGCACTTGGCAATAGACAAGAATATGGGGTGGACTATGAGGAGACTTTTGCTCCAGTTGTCGAGATGACTACGATGCGGACTGTCCTGCCTATTGTTGCATCCCTAGGTTGGCCTCTTCATCAAATAGATGTCAAAAATGTCTTTCTTCATGGTGATCTCAAAGAAGAGATATACATGACCATTCCACCTGCTTTGTCCTCCTCTTTTTCCTCGGATGTCTGTAAGTTGAAACAATCTTTGAATGGGCTGAAACAAGCTCCCCGGTCTTGGTTTGATAAATTTCGCTCTACTTTGCTTCAATTTTCGTTTCAGCAAAGTGCATATGATTCTTCTTTATTTTTCCGCAAGACATCTCTTGGCATTATCCTTCTTCTAGTTTATGTTGATGATATTGTTATTACTGGAACGGACTCTAGCTTGATCACCCGACTGCAGCAGCATCTTCAAGCCTCATTTCATGTGAAGGACCTACTTACTTCTTAGGCTTGGAAGTTTATACTAATTCCTCTGGCATTTTTTTGAATCAACATAAATATACTCAGGATCTGATTGCATTGGCTGGTCTTCAGGATACTTCTTCTGTGGATACTCCTATGGAAGTAAACACAAAGTATCGTCGGGAAGAGGGTGATCTCCTTTCCGACCCTACTATATATCGACAGTTAGTAGGGAGCCTGAACTACTTAACCATTACTCGACCTAATATTTCTTTTGCAGTACAGCAAGTTAGTCAGTTCATGCAAGCTCCACGTCATCTCCACTTAGCTGTCGTTTGTCGTATCATTCGATATCTTCGAGGTTCCCCTAGTCGTGGTCTATTCTTCCCTACTGGGACTCCTCTTCAGCTTGTGGCTTACAGTGATGCAGATTGGGCAAGTTGCCCTGATACGCGACGATTTGTTACAGGTTGGTGCATGTTTCTTGGTGACTCTTTTGATATCTTGGAAGAGTAAGAAACAAAATCGTGTCTCCAAATCTTCCACCGAATCGGAATACCGTGCGATGTCTGCTGCTTGTTCTGAGATTCTTTAGTTTCGTGGACTCCTTGCTGAGATTGGTTTTGTTCAGTCAGATCCTACTCCTCTACATGCTGACAACACTAATGCCATTCAGATTTCTGTCAATCCCGTTTTTCATGAACGTACCAAACACATTGAGGTGGACTGTCATTCAATTCGGGAAGTATTGGACACTCGTATCATTTCTCTTCCTCATATTTCTACTGACCTCCAGATTGCAGATGTGTTTACAAAGGCCATGACACGACGACGTCATCAATTTCTTGTGGGCAAATTGATGCTTCTTGACCGACAACATCAATTTGAGGGGGGATGTCACCATGATACGCTCCATGTTTCCTTATTTAGTTAGAATCTGTATATATAGACATAGTTTCCTTTTGTATAGAAAGATTTAATAGTTGTAATTTAGGCTTGATTCTAGCCTGATATATTGCACATTTGTGCCTATATAATAAGAGGAAATCCTCACAGGGGAGATATTGAGTCCTATTGACATATATGCCCCTGGTTTTCCCAAGAATGGGCTCATGGACATGTCAGCTGTCCTAACATGCTCTTTTATTAAATTACTTGTAATATATAGGAGAATTCTCATCAGCAAAAATAACAAAGTGGGCGTCCTAAGGTTGACAACAACATTGCAATGCTATTTGTGGTTTGAAAAAATATATTAGAATGCAATGTGACACAAAAGAACAAGAACACACTTAGACTCGCATAAATAGTGTCATCTACATGTTCAACTTTGCCTGAAGTATACACAAGCGGCCCAAGTCCATAAAAACCCATATCATATGCACCAGAATAAAATCAATCATGTCAGGAACAGCTGTTGGGGACTAAATATAACCAAAAAAAAAACGATTTTGACTTAAAATGCTGGCACAAGAGAAGAAATTCTCAATGAAATGGTAGACCTATCCCCAGTCAATGAATGGAAGAGGCGGATATCCACCCTCTGGAGGAGGCTTCAATGACGGAGGTAGATTGCCCAGTGACATTCTCATGTTGTCTCTGATCATATCACCTGCTATCAAAAGGAAGAGAAGAAGTATGAATGAAATAAATAGATGAACAGAACAATTATCTCCTCGAAAAGATTCACTCAAAAAAATCCACAACTATTATTTAAGAACTACAGATACCAACTGATGAATATATGTGACATTTGCAAAATAGTGACATCTAAGGAATTGCCCTTCTGTACAGGTGATAGGGGTATAGTTTGAAATACAGTTTTTTAGAACAAATAATTGAAACCAACGGCAATAGCAATACATGCCTGGCAAAGAAACTCCCCCACCTAGCTGACTCCCCTGGATACTTGATGACTGCATATTGTCTGCCAATGGTATCACCAACTTATATGTGAGGAAATGACTCATCATTCGGCTTCGCTTAACATTAAACAACTTAATTCTAGCATGATCAAATTGCCAATCAATTGTTTTTTTTATTTCCCAACTATCCTTGATTCATACACAATTTCTCCAAAATTGGCAATTTCACATACACGGGATGCACACCTAGGATCATCAACCATAATAATTTATGTCCATCACATCACAAACAGAAAATAGAGCATAACTTCAAACCATAAAATGCAAAAGATTATAAGAAATCAAATAGAAAAATAATGGTTGAGGGACAAAATTTAACTGACATACTTTGAGAATTCATACCCTGGAAGTTTTGCTTTGGATGATAATATTTACAAGAATCACCATACTGACATGAACCCTTCAAGCAGGCAAAGGAAATAGCCAATAAGACAATCCAATCCATAATTAGTCACAAATAAAAACTCCACCTCAATAATTCTGAGTGTGTATCTTCTCTGTGTGTGTGTGTGTGTGTGTGTGTGTGTGTGTGTGAGAGAGAGAGAGAGAGAGAGAGAGAGAAAGAGGAGGGAGGGTATCAAAAGAGAGTGGTACCGTTCGTACGAACCGATTGCAAACTCCTTTCCCAAAGGAATCTGGATTAAGCTGATTCGGATCTGATACGGCAAATATGAAAATAGTTGGGCATAGATTGATGTGATTGAGAGAGAGATATTCAAATACAAATGTAGAAATGAAGGTTTGAAGAGAATGGAGAAGAAGAGTCAGTACATTAAAGTACCTCGGAAGGAATCGTACCATTGAGCTTTGGCTCTCTGGTGTTGTACACCCTGGAGATGACGCTTACGAGCGCCTGCTGTGTCTTGGAATTGTTTGTCGCAGTAGTCACAGTAATATTTTCCCAGCGGCATTTCCTCCCCCTCTCTCTCCCTCTCAAAGTCTCACCCGACGGATGGAACTGGCAATTCTAATACAACGTAACCACCAAAACCTTCATTAAATTAAATCTATAATAAAAATCTATACCCCTGTCAAAAAACTGCAAAGACCATTATATCCTTCAATAATTAAATATTTAAATTATTATTATATTCTCATGTATTTAAAATTTTTAAATTATCTATAATATCTATTTTAGTGATCTATTTCCCAATTTTAAGTATCAATTTCAATAAAAAAATTTAATTAACTATATTACCCTTAAAAATATACACACCATTAAATTTTTTAATAAAGTGTTAAAAAATCTTTTAAAATCCCTATCAATCTAACATTATTCATTATATATACAAAGATAACATTATGCTTACACACACAAAATTTTCACAAAAAAAGTTTAACCATTTTATTTTTAGGATAAAAAATAATCATATACATAATTTTTTAAAATCAATTTATGTTACATCAACATAATTCTTCAGTTATATTAAACTTTTTTGTGAACATAGATTGTAATGTACTAGTCAGGTATATTAAATTTTATTCAAATATACATGACTAATTCCTAATTACAGTAAAGTTCAAAATATGAATAGTATATTGACTATTATTTTTACTTTATTCCATGAATTATAAGAACAATCCTACTCTAATGAATGCCAAAAAAAAATATTTTTCAAACAGCACAAAAAATCACTCTCAATTATAAAATTTTAAAAAAATAGAACTCTAAGTATTTTTTAATCTTTTTTCTTATAATTGGAACAATAAATCTTGGAAATATACAAAGCTTTTATAATTATATAATAAAATATGAGCGATAAAAAAATAAGTTTGATAAATTTAATATGATATTTTTGGGAAAGTAAATTTAATATGATATTTAATTCAAGTATACATATACCTAAAATTTTTTATTAATTTTTGCGTACGAAAATTATTCACGTGCAATGCACATGGTGTATTATTAGTTATAAAAACAAGACCAATGATTAACCCTAATTAGTGCGTAAACTATAATAATTAAGTAATTAACTTTGTAAGATAAAACAACCAAAAATTATCAATTAGGAGTAATTATAATTTGTGTGAAAATTAAAGCTTTAAATACTTTATGTTTAAATTTTAGGGTTTAATGCAGAAATATCAGAGAATACGAGTCAATTTTGCAAAAATTGAAACAACAAAGGAGCAAAGTGTAATATAGACACATGCAACATCCAACACGTGACACATGGATCAACTGTAAGGCACCTTGAAGCTTAAGAACAAGACACTTGTAAATCTCCTACAAGGCAACATCATCCGGATGGTGATCCTAGAGTTCGGATGGTCATTAGGTGGCAAAACTTTACTTCTCCACCTCAGCCTTACTTTCCACCTCATGCTCGCCTTTTGTCTATAAATAGGGTACTCTTTCTTCATTCCAAGGAGGCCGGCCATCCAAGAGCCAAGGGAGAGTTCCAAAGAAAGAAAGAAAAAAAGATAAAGATAAAGTCAGGAGGTCTGTCCTACACCAAAACTTTGTAATTCTACATTTCTGTTACATCTTTGCATTCAGTTAGCTGAACTACTACCACCTTTTTGTCTTAATTGATAGTAAAAATGGTTGTATTTCAGTTATTCCTTGCGAAAGACACATCAGTCTTTTATTTACTGTTGTAATGAAACCTACCTGCACTCCTCGCTTGTCTGTAGCGATGGGGTGTGAGTAATTACTTATACCCTTCAGTAAAGGGTGAACATATGTATAATATTGGTTAGATTCTGGAAATGCTGATGTTTATTTATATCTTTATCTATATATGTATTATAAGCTTCATGCATGATACAGTGATGTGCGTAGTTTCGGTGCTGTGCTTTGAATTATGTCATCAGTGCATCATTAACCTGCCGGTAAAACAACCACGACTTTTCTATCGGTATGAATAGTCCTCCACCAGAATGCTGAAAATGTTCTACTGTAGCATGCTATAACTATCAGATTAATGACCTAAGTGATCCTCATGAATAACTTATCCTTCTGGATTACTTAGATCGTTTAACTGGTATAAATGATAATATTCTCAATCGAACAACCACGACATTCCTATTGGTATGGTTTATCCTCCACTAAAACGCTGAGGATGTTTAACTGGTACATATGTATCACAGATGAAGTCAAATGAATAATTCAAGTATTTTCTCATGAATGACTTGTCCTTCTGGTTTGCTTGGATTAATCATTTAATATATCTATAACCAGCTAACCTAAGAAGTTGTTGTGTTATCACTTAATATCACCAGTTAACCTAAGAAGTGGTTGTGTTATGGTTTATTATATATATGCACCTATTATTATAGAGTCAATTGAGTAATTCAAGTATTTCTCATGAATGGTTTATACTTCTGATTTGCTTGGATTAATCAATTGACATATATATCACCAGTTAACATAAGAAGTTGTTGTGTGATGGTCTATATACATCAGACCTACCGGTTGACTTGCCAGTAAAATAGGAGTTAATTGTTGTAAGGTAGCATTTCCAGTACTTAACCAATATAAAGCATATGAAATCCTTAAACTGAAGCGTATCTTTTATATTCACGTCATTATTACGCTTACTTGCATATTTTATTTAATTAAACTAATTGTTAATCTAAGCTCACAACACAAGTTATCAAATGATACACTACTTCAAACAACAACTTTGCTGTTTTTATCAACTTTGCTGTTTTTATTTTAAAATCTAAATTACTAAAAATCTTCGTGGGATCAATATTTGGACTTACATCGAAAAAATTATAATTTGACCACTTATACTTGGTGTATAATATAATATAAATTAGATCACGAAATGGTGCGAATCAAGTTTTTGGCGTCGTTGCTGGGGAGTTACGGTAATTAAAAAAAAATTCTTTAGTTGTATAGTATACTTTGTTTGTGTGTTGTTTATAGTCTATGCTTATTCATTCGTCAGTAGGTTCTATAAATCCGTCATCACCCTTATCTTCTTCATCTTCATCTACACAAGAATCCTTTGAACTAAGTATGGCTAGAAACGTACCAATGGAAGAACAACCTAGAGAACAAGAGGTAGTTCAAAATGTCCGACCATGAAGAGAATATATACATTCTATAAGAACTAATGTCCCATCATGTTTTACTTTTCCAACAGACGCTCCAAATATTAAAATTAAACCAGGAACAAAACAGTTACTACCATAGTTCCATGGTTTAGAAACTGAAAACCCCTATGTTAATATGAAAGAAATTGAAGAAGTCTGTGGAACTTTGCAAGATAATTCTGATATAGTCAGATTAAATCTTTTTCCTTTTTCTTTGAAAGATAAAGCTAAACTATGACTTAACTCTTTAAGGGCAAATTCAATCACAAACTGGCAAGCTTTACAAGTTGAGTTCTTTAAAAAAAAATTCCTGTGCATCGTATAAATACATTAAGATGTCAAATAATGAACTTTTCTGTAAAAGAAAGTGAAACTTTTTATCAATGTTGGGAAAGATTTAAAGATCTTCTCCAAGCTTGTCCACATCATACATTTAAAAACTGAACCTTGGTTTTTTTTTTTATGATGCTCTCTCACATGCAATGCGACAATTTGTTGAAATGATGGCACAATGAGAGTTTATGAATAAAGACCCTGAAGAAGCATTTCAATTTTTTGATACTATTTCAGAAAGTTCCCAGATATGGGACTCAACTTCTTCAACTATTATGGAAAATAAGTCATCTACATCTGAAAGAGGATAATATATTTTGAAAGATGATAATGATTTAAGAGCTAAAATGACTAATTTATCTCAAAAATTAGAAGCCTTAGAAATGAAAAAAATTAAGCAAGTATCTGTTGTATCAACTACTGATCAAGTATGTAAAATTTGTGCATTGTCAAGACATGCTACTGGGGAATGTCCAACTATACTTGCATTCAAAGAAGTATCAATTGAACAATCTAATATTGTTCCAACTTATAATAATAAGCCTTATATGAATCCATACTCTGAAACTTACAATCCAAGATGGAGAAATTATCCGAATTTTAGTTGGAGAAATACATAACTCAGAAATCAAACACAAGATCTACCACAGTTACAAAATCAACAACAATATCAGTCATATCAACCTCCTTAGAAAAGAACTCTGGAAGATACTATGAATCAATTTATTCAAAGTCAAATAAGTTTTAATACTCAAACATTTAATGATTTTAAAGCTCAAACTTCACAGAGTATTGAAGATATTAAAAGTCATCTAGCTAAATTAACCCAGTCTTTGAGTACTTCGGAGAAAGGAAAGTTTTCATCTCAACCTAAACCTTCACAAAGTCAGAGTCAAGCTAATGCTATATCATTTGAATCTTTTCCAAGTCAGGTACAAGCGATCACAACACTAAGAAGTGGAAAAGTCATTGACAAAACTATTAAACCTAAAATTTCAAAGAAAATACGGAAGGAAATTTCTGTTAATAAACCACTTGAACCTGAACCTTCAATTAAAAAGCAACCAGAAATACAAAATAAAAAAGATCTTCCATGTCCTATTCCTTTACCTTTTCCTCAAATGGTCAAAAAAATTTCATCTGAAAAAGATCAATCGGACATTCTTGAGTTATTTAAACAAGTAAATATCAACATTCATTTGTTGGATGCAATAAAACGAGTTCCGATTTATGCCAAATTTTTAAAAGATCTTTGCACAATAAAAAGAAGAACTAATGTACCAAAAAAAAGCATTTTCAACTGAACAAGTTAATACTATAATATAACATGATACACTTCTTAAGTACAAAGATCCAGGTAGTCCTATAGTCTCATGTCTAATTGAAAATTTTTGAATTGAACAAGCTCTGCTAGATCTTGGATTCAGTTGTAATTTAATGTCATATTTAGTATACACACAATTAAGATTAAGTGAACTAAAACCTAGCAATATTACACTACAACTAGCAGACTGTTTAATAAAAATTTCACGAGGAACTGTGGAAGATGTTATTGTCCAAGTTGATCAATTCTATTTTTCAGCAGATTTTATTGTTATAGACACGAAACCAATTTTTCATGAATGTGTAACCATACCTTTGATTTTAGTTCGACCATTTCCTAGCTACATCAAATGCATTGATTAATTGTAGAAATAGAGTCATGAAACTTTCATTTGAAAATATGACTTTAGAATTAAATATTTTTAAAGGTGCGAAACGACCTAGAGAAGAAGAGGAAGCATATGAAATAAATTGTGTTGAGATATTAACTCAAAGTTTCTTTGAGAAATTTTTTCTAGAAAAAGAGTTATTTGCATTAGAATATGTATCTAACAAGGAATCTGACAATAAGAAAAATCTAGAATGTGAAAATCTGTTGTTTAAATCTATAAAATCTAATATTAAAATCGTTAAGCCAGAATTAAAACTCCTTCCAACTAATTTGAAGTATATCTTTTTAGGAGAAAATGAAATCCATCCTGTAATTATATCATCTAAATTATCTGAAATTCAGGAAAAAAAACTGACAAAAATTTTGAAAAATCACCAAAGTGTTATTGGATGGACAATAGCAGATATAAAAGGTATAAGTCCACTTTTATTTACTCATTGTATTTATTTAGAAAAAAATGCTAAATCATCTCATCAGATGCAAAGAAAATTGAATCCATACTTAAAAGAAGTAGTTCGTGCTGAAGTACTTAAACTACTAGATGCTAATATTATTTATCCTATATCTGATAGTAAATGAGTTAGTCCTACACAAGTAATTCCTAAAAAATCCGGTGTTACAGTCATAAAAAATAAAAAAAATGAATTAGTCCCAATGTGTACAGTCACAGGTTGGCGTGTATGTATTGACTATCGAAATCAAAATTCTATTACCAGAAAAGATCACTTTCTATTACCATTTCTATATCAAGTATTGGAAAGAATAGCTGGTCATGCATATTATTGTTTTCTAGATGGATATTCTGGTTATAATCAGATTGAAATTGCAATAGATGATCAAGAAAAAACTATATTTACATGTCTATTTGGAACTTTTGCTTATAAAAGAATGTCTTTTGGGCTATGTAATGCTCCAGCTACTTTTTAGAGTTGCATGTTAATTATATTTAGTGATATAGTAGAACAATATCTAGAAGTTTTTATGGACGAATTTTCAGTATACGGTGATTCATTTAACTTATGTTTAGCAAATCTTGAAAGAGTACTTATTAGATGCGAAAAAACAAACCTTGTCTTAAATTGAGAAAAATGTCATGTCATGGTTAAACAAGGAATTGTTTTAGGTCACATAGTTTCTGAAAAAGGAATTGCAGTTGATAAATCCAAAATTAACTTAATAGCTAATCTTCCTTCACCAAAAACTATAAAAGATGTTCGATCATTTTTAGGTCATGCTGGATTTTATCAAAGATTTATTAAAAACTTTAGTTCAATATCAAGACCAATTTGTAATCTTTTATGTCAGGATATAATATTTGAATGGAATGATGCATGCCAATTAGCATTTGATAAATTAAAAAATATGCTTATTTCTGCACCTATCATGCAACCTCCTGACTAGTCTTTACATTTTGAATTAATGTGTGATGCAAGTGATTATGCAGTAGAAGCTGTACTAGGTCAAAGAAAAGATAAAAAATCATATGTGATTTACTATGCAAGCAAAACTCTAAATGATGCACAAATAAACTATTTAACCACAGAAAAAGTATTTCTTGTTGTTGTGTTCGCATTAGATAAATTTAGATCATATCTGGTTGGATCATCAATTATTGTATTTACGGATCATACAACTTTAAAATACTTAATTACTAAGAAAGATGTTAAACCACGTCTCCTACGTTGAATTTTGTTACTTTAAGAATTTGATCTAATTATAAAAGATAAGAAAGGAGTAGAGAATGTGGTAGCAGATCACTTGTCAAGACTAAACTATGAAATAAAAGAAGAACCAACACCGATTAGAGAAAATTTTCTAGATGAACAACTGTTTGCAATAACGGAACTACCATGATATGCAGATATAGCTAATTATTTTGCTACTGGTAC
Source organism: Ilex paraguariensis (assembly GCA_963454935.2). Classification (NCBI taxonomy): domain Eukaryota; kingdom Viridiplantae; phylum Streptophyta; class Magnoliopsida; order Aquifoliales; family Aquifoliaceae; genus Ilex; species Ilex paraguariensis. The sequence continues at coordinate 113,754 of CAUOFW020007947.1, read as the reverse complement.
TATTCCTTCTAATTATACCTGGACTGATAGTAACAAGTTTTTAAGGAGTTACACAATTTTTTTTTAGAAGATCCTTATTTGTTTAAATACTGTAAGGACCAAATAATACGACGTTGTATATCTAATCATGAAATCAGCCTAGTAATTCAGTTTTGTCACTCTGAAGCTTGTGGAGGCCATTTTGCTTCAAAGAAAACTGATGCTAAAATTTTATAGTGTGAATTTTATTGACTAAATCTTTTTAAGATGTTCATATCTTTTGTTTAAATTGTGACATATGCCAAAGAATGAGAAATATTTCGAAAAGAAATATGATGCCTTTAAACCCTATTTTAAGTTTTAAAATTTTTGATTGTTGGGGCATCGATTTTATGGGACCATTTCCACCATCCTTTGGATATCTGTATATTTTAGTTGCAGTTGACTATGTTTCTATATGGGTAAAGGCAATTCCATGTAGAAATAATGATCACAGAACAGTAATCAAGTTTTTGAAAGAAAATATTTTATCCAAATTTGAAATTCCTCAGACCTTTATCAGTGATGGTGGATTATATTTTTTTAATAAAATATTTGAAAATCTTATGAAAAAATACTCAATTTCACATAAAATATCTACTCTGTATCATCCACAAACAAGTGGTCAAGCTGAACTAGCTAATAGGGAGATAAAATACATTTTAGAAAAAATAGCAAATCCAAATCATAAGGATTGGTCTTTAAGATTGACTAATGCACTTTGGGCTTACCGTACTACATATAAGACTATCCTAGAAATGTCTCCTTATCGGTTAGTTTATGATAAACCATGTCACTTACCTATAAAATTAAAACATCAAGCATATTGAGCAATCAAAATGATAAATTTTGATATGGATAAGTCATGAGTATCACGCAAACTCCAAATTAATGAATTAGAGGAGTTAAGAAATGAAGTTTATGAGAATACAAAGATTGCTAAATCAAGAACAAAATATTTTAATGATAAACATATCATGAGAAAATCCTTTGAACCATCTAAAAAAGTTCTGTTATATAATGCAAAGCTTTGTTTATTTCCTGAAAAGTTAAGATCTAGATGGACAGGACCGTATATAGTTTAGCAAATTTTTGACTATGGGACAATTGAAATCGAAAATCCAGTAACTAGGAATATTCTCAAAGTAAACGGTCAAAGACTCAAACCATACTATGATGGATTCACTCAAGATGTAACTTTTGTACAACTTTCTGAGCCAGTATATGTACTATGAACTAATATATATATTATGGTTTAAATATAAAATATAAATATTAATTGTTTGTCATTTGTTTGACAGATTAAATCTCCTAAGAGCTAGAGATCTTAATCACTGAAAGATAACAAATTGCTGATTTTTATTCTCAATGCTGGTTATTACTGTTTTTACATGGCAAATAATGTTTAATTTATGTTGAGAAGGTATAGGTGTGCATTACTTCTTGTGTTTAAAATAGTAATTTTGATTTACAAATTCAGTTCATCTTTGTGACTGGCAAATGTTAAAGAACCAAATAGTAAGTCAATTTTCAATAATTTTTTGAGTCTTTTCTTTTCTTAAAAAATTGAAAAATGGACGAAAAATTATTTTAGCTAAGTTTAATTTTATTACGTCACTTTCCAAAAGATATATATACGTTGATCATGCAAAAAGTTAGGTATATCAGAAATTTTCGAAAGTCAAGCAAGACCCCTGTGTGAAAAAAGTACATATGCTAAACATCGATGAGCAAATCGTCTTTGTGCTTGTGCAAAATGTGGTCGTACAGAACATTTGAAACAATATAATCAGTGTGCGGAACTAATTTCAGGTCGAGCGTCAGATTGTTTACGGTGGATTAGGTATGGGTAGAGTAAGGATTATTCTGAGACGTCATCCTATTCTACCCAAATGTTAACAAAATACGTGAGAAGTGAAGTTAACCGTGTCACTGGTAATATTGATCCAAATAGTTCTGATACTGATTAAATATGATCAACAAAATGTATAGTTTTGAGAATATATGCACATAATTGTAAATAAATGTAAATAACTATAGAATAAATAGGAAAATCAATAAATAACAAATAACAAATAAAAAATTAATAAACCCAATTCTTTTGAAAGAAAAAGAGTGGATAACAAAGTTTTGTAGAATATATAAAATTATGATTAATTTTGTGAACTTTAGGAAATACAGGAAAAAGAAAAGAATTACAAAAAAATAAGAAAAGCAGTTTGCAGTTGCAAACCAAAAACCAGTTAGATAGTACCGTTCAGACAGTAGAGCTAACGTCCGAACGATAGTATATATATCTTCGGAAGAAAAATCAACAAAAAGATGGATTTAAGACAACGAGCAAGCGACCTTCAAACCAAGCGCGAAGGGATCAATCTCCACCACCTGATCAACCTCCACAACAACCTTACCTGGAAAATATCTTCAATGAGGTGATGTTTGAGAATTTTGAACAACAGGAATGGTACAATGCTTATTTTTTAACTAAACCTGTTATTTCTGAAAGACCAGTTATGTTTGAGGATTTTGAGAACATAAGAATCAAACAAATTCTTAATGCAAGAGGATGGTTATATTATGTTAGATTATTTGTTCCTGCTTATGACGGTTTATTTCGGGAATTTTATAGTAATGCTCAAATAATTGGAAAAAGGCGCTTGAGTGCATTCGTACAAGGTACGATTTTTCATGTTACACCGGTTAGTATAGTCGAATATTTTTGACCCATGTAGAGAGAAGAAAACCCGCAGTACCCATACACTAAATTACCTGATTTGAGTGTTGTAGGGAGAGAAGTAATAGGTAACCCAGCATTTTGGTTGGCGGAGATCGAACAAATATATAAAGCAAGGGGACCTGACTGACAAATACCGCATCTTGAATTTGATAACAGGGTATAGTTTGCTACCCCGTGCCCAGAAAAATCAAATCTATACTGAGCAGGCTTATTTCTTGTATGCATTTGGAATGGGACACACTATTGATTTGCCGAATTTAATCATGGACCAAATGATACTTACTGTGAATCGAATGAAAGCTTCACTCCTATATGCCGTGTTAGTTTCTCAACTATGCAGGGAAAAAGGAGTGATCATTGATCCGATATGGAAAACAGTGGATCATTTTGGAGCATTGGATACAACTTCATTGAAAAAAAGTCATAAAGGACAGCAGGAAGACCGACTTAAAGCACCACCTATGCCCCAAGAAGAGCCATTCGAGATACCTGAAGAATTCATACGACAAGAGGAACAACCATACATGCCGATGGACGATAGAACTAATAGACGCATCTTACCAGAGGTGGAGAACAGTATTACTCAGATCAACCAACGCATGGATGAATATGAACAAAGTCAAGCTGAACTTTTGAAGTTATTTAAAGATTGTTTCAAAGAAGGATCTTCTACTTCCTAAACAGACTAGAGATTCTACAAAACAATTTGCTATCTTTCACTTATCTTTTAAATTATGCACTTGAACTTCAATTTATGTTTTGCACTTGTTTGTTTTAGATTGTTTGTTTTGAACTAATGTGTGTTTAAGTTTGTTTTTGTTAAAATTAGAACCTATATTGTTAAAGTTAGGAAGACTAGTTTATATGATTCATAGTGAAATTAGGTTAATATTCCTATGTTTTGTGAACATATTCTTAATCTGATCACGCGAAATTTTCATACTTTAGCTGTATATTATCTTAATATTTTTATGAGCACGATTAGATTTCTTTATTTCAGAAACCTTGTGAAATATTACACTCTTTACATATTTAGTGGAGATGTATAACCAATTGAAGAATTTGAGTCAATCTTCCTTGGAGAGATATTCTACATCTACTCAAATAAACATCTTCGATTCTACGGTAAACTTTCTTTGAATAATCTCATTAATTTTGTCTTGATTAGCACTTGTTAGATTATATTATTAGCATTATCCTTGAAATTATTTTATGTAGGAATGATACAGATGAATAATTTTTGGAATATGATCTTAGGCCATGTTTGATTAATCTTGAGCCTTAACCATTTTTTTTACAAAATTATATTCTTAGTCAACCATGATTGAGTCTAAAAGAGTATAATTCTTTTCTTGAACCCCAAGAAATACCCGAGCCACATAAAGATATATTAAATCTACCTTTATTATCTAATTTTCTTACATCCTCTTTTAAATCAGCAAGATTCTGGAAAAAAAAAAAAGAGCCAAGAAAGTGAAAAATGGAAAAAATGAATGTGCAAAGTTTTAGAAAAGAAAGAGGTGTGTTACAATATTAAAGAGAGCGTTTGAATCCCACTAACGTCATTTCATACACCCTAAACCTAAGGCCACATTACAACCTGAAGAAAGTCCTTTTTGATTTCAGAAATTATGCATTTGTATTAATACATTGTTAACATTCTCTCATGAGATTATGTCAAATTCCAGTTCTATTCAAATAAACTGCTCTTTTGATTAACTACATGTGATATTATTTGTTTTGTTAATTATATTTCAATCACATGTAGCTCGTGGGAATAATCACTATAACAGGTGTGTTCTTTTTGCTGAATGTATTCTAGGAAAGGACTTACATCAAAACTACCATGAAAGATGGTAATATTTCTTGAGTGATTTTTGAAACAAAAGAAATCATCACACACACAAGTTTGTATAAAAATATATGGATAATGTTACAACTAATGTGTGTTACTCTTATAGTGATCAGAAAAGAAACTATTCTAGCAAGACAAAAGGAATATTTATTTAATTATTTTTGTGAAAAGTATGAATTATAAACTCCTAACTATTGAAGTTTGTAGGTAGCTTCACTGGAAACCTTCACAAAACAAAACCCGTCCATTAGGAATTACCTAGGGTTTTAACGGCTTATTGCATATGTTAAATGCAATCGTGAAAAAATCTACGAAAATGATTTTACTTCTGGTTATGTTTTATTTTATGAAATAGTTTTTATAATCTATGTTTACAAGGGACTAGTAAAGTTTAAGTTGAGGGTGCAATTAACCCTAATTAGTGCGTAAACTATAATGATTAAGTAATTAACTTTGTAAGATAAAATAACTAAAAATTATCAATTAGGAGTAATTACAATTTGTGTGGAAATTAAAGTTTTAAATACTTTATGTTTAAATTTCAGGGTCTAATGTAGAAATACCGGAGAATACGAGGCAAGTTTGCAAACTTGAAACAACAAAGGAGCAAAGTGTAATATAGACACATGGAACATCCAGGACGCGACACATGGATCAACTGCAAGGCAGCTTGAAGCTTAAGAACAAGACACTTGGAATCTTCTGCAAGGCAACACCATCCGAATGGTGATCCTAGGGTCTGGATGGTCACTAGGTGGCAAAACCTTACTTCTCCACCTCAGTCTTACTTTCCACCTCATGCTTGCCTTTTGTCTATAAATAGTGGACTCCTTTTTCATTCCAAGGAGGCCAGCCATCCAAGAGCCAAGGGAGAGTTCCAATGAAAGAAAGAAAGAAAAAGAGAAAGAAAAAAAGAAAAAGAGAAAGTTAGGAACTGGTCTGTCCTACACCAAAACTTTGTAATTCTACATTTCTGTTATATCTTTTCATTCGGATAGCTGAACTACCACTACCTTTTTGTCTTAATTGATAGTAAAGGTGGTTGTGTTTCAGTTGTTCCTGTGAAAGACGCGTCAGTCTTTTATTTACTGTTGTAATGAAACCTACTCATATTGCTCGCTTATTCGTAGCGATGGGGCGTGAGTAGTTATTTATACCCTTCAGTGAAGGGTGAACATATGTATAATATTGGCAAGATTTTGGAAATGCTGATGTTTATTTATATCTTTGTCTATATATGTCTTATAAGCTTCATGCATGATACAGTGATTTCCGTAGTTTCGGTATTGTGCCTGAAATTATGTCATCAGTACATCATCAACCTGCCTGTAAAACAACCACGACTTTCCTATTGATGTGGCTAGTTCTTCACAGGAATGCTGAAGATGTTCTACTGTAGCATGCTATAACTATCAGATTAATGACCTAAGTGATTTTCATGAATGACTTGTCATTCTGGATTACTTAGATCGTTTAACTGGTATAAATGATAATATTTCCAGTCAAACAACCACGACATTCCTATCGGTATGGTTTATCCTCTACTAGAAAGCTGAGGATATTTAACTGGTATATATGTATCACATATGAAGTCAAATGAATAATTCAAGTATTTCTCATGAATAGCTTGTCCTTATGGTTTTCTTGGATTAATCATTTGATACATCTATAATCAGCTAACCTAAGAAGTTGCTGTGTTATGACTTAATACCACCAGTTAACCTAAGAAGTAGTTGTGTTATGGTTTATTGTATATATGCACCTACTATTATAGAGTCAATTGAGGAATTCAAGTATTTCTCATGAATGGCTTGTACTTCTGGTTTGCTTGGATTTATCAATTGACATATATATCACCAACTAACCTAAGAAGTTGTTGTGTGATGGTCTATATACATCAGACCTACGGGTTTACTTGCTAGTAAAATGGGAGTTAATTGTTGTAAGGTAGTATTTCCAGTACTTCACCAATATAAAGCATATGGAATCCCTAAACTGAAGGGTATCTTTTATATTATTGTCATTAATATGCTTACTGGCATATTTTTTTAATTAAACTAGTTGTTAATCTAAGCTCACATCACAAGCTATCAAATAATCGAGCTACCATTTGTTAAATGTGAAACAGAGACTTGATAAGAACCTACGGTCTTATGTCCAATGGTTTAACTCAAAATCCTTGAAGGTGGATGTCCCAAACAAAAATTTTGCTATTACAGCCTTCATAGCAGGTTTAGGGGTTCAGTCAAAAGACCTGATGTTTTCTATCTCAAAGAACCCCCAGGCTAGTATGGCGGAAGTGCTCGCAAAAACAGAAAAGTACATAAATGGTGAGGAAGCGCTCCTCTCCAAGGTCGGGAGCTCTTCGTCGAGAAAGGAGAAAGGGAAGGAAGAAAGGAAGAGAGAACGAAGTCCCAGAAAGGAAAAAGAACGAGGCAGGTCTCCGAGAAGAAATAGAGAGCGTTCCTCGAACAGAAGGAGAAATGTCAGGGATCGCCTCGGCCCTCCACAACCAGAGCTACAACCGAGGTATGCACCCTGACAGTTCACCCCCCTGACTGCTACAGTGTCTCAGATACTATATGAGGTGCAAAATGAGAAGTTCTTAAGGTGGCCACCCCGGATGAAAGCAGACCCAGCAAAAAGGGATCCTACGAAGTATTGTGACTTCCACAGAGACTATGGTCATCACACCGACGACTGTATCCAATTGAAGAGGGAAATATAATTTCTAATCCGGCGAGGGCAACTGCGACACTATATGGCCAATGATAATCAAAATCGAGCTCTCCCACCCCCACCCCCACCCCCTCAGCGTCAAGCACCAGAGTCACACTAGCAACTTATGGGGGAGATCAGAGTGATATCTGGAAGATTTGCCGGAGGAAGAGGATCCAACTCAGCCAGAAAGGCCCACTTGCGAAAAATCAGAGCCACAAAAGCCCTCGAAGTATATACTGTGTCTAAATCTCCACGCTTAGGCACAGTTATCACTTTCTCAGATTCAGATCTGGAGGGCTGACAACATCCCCACGACGACCCATTGGTGGTAAGAGCTGTGGTGGCCAACAGGACTATCCATCGTGTTTTGATTGACAATGGCAACTCGACAGACATCATTTTTGCTTCTATTTTCGACAAAATGGATATAGGAAGGGAAAAGATTGAACCAGTAAGTGCCCACCTATTGGGATTCTCAGGAGAAAGGGTGCTGCCCCTGGGGTCAATTCAACTCATCTTGACCTTAGGTGACCCACCTTGTCAGACTACTACAGCTATGAAATTCTCAGTGGTTGACGCACCTTCAGCATACAATATACTCCTTGGAAGACCCTCACTCAATTCTATAAGGGTTATTCCCTCTACCTATCACCTTGTAGTGAAGTTTCTAACAGAAAATAGAGTTGGAGTGATCCGAGGAGACCAGCGCGTAGCACGGGAATGCTACATGGCATCCATGAGAAATAAGGAGGTTGAGAGCATCCAATTTGATGAGCTTGAGATGAGGGATGAACTTGAGACCAGGCCAACACTATCAGAAGAGCTGGAACCTGTTTAAATCGATGAGGAGCCAGAGCATCTTGTTTACGTTGGATCCAATCTGAGCAAGGAGATCAAAGATCTCCTCATCCAATTCCTAAAAAGGAACAAGGAAGTTTTTGCATGGAAGCAAGAGGACATGAAAGGGATTGATCCCTCTATCATCACTCACAAGCTCAGCGTGAATCCAGCCTGTAAGCCCATTAAGCAGAAAATGAGGAGCTTCGCCCTGGAGCGCCAGAAAGCCATCAATGACGAGGTCAGCAAGCTCCTTCACGCAAAAGCCATTCGAGAAGTAGATTACCCAGTCTGGCTAGCCAATGTAATCCTAGTCAAGAAGACAAATGGCAAATGACATCTTTGCATTGACTTTACAGACCTCAACCGTGCTTGCCTGAAAGATAGTTTTCCTTTATCCCGGATAGATTTGATTGTAGATGCCACTGCGGGACATGAGCTCCTTAGCTTCATGGATGCCTTCTCGAGGTACAATCAGATCGGGATGGATCCCAGTGACCAAGAGAAAATCTCGTTCATAACCGAGCAAGGGACATACTGCTATCAAGTGATGCCTTTCGGTTTAAAAAATACAGGAGCTACTTACCAGCACCTGGTGAATAAGATGTTTCAAAAATAGATTGGGGCCTCCATGGAGGTCTATATTGACGACATGCTGGTCAAATCACTGAAGGCAGAGCTCCACATTGGGCACCTAGCAAAGTCGTTTCAGGTTTTGAGAGAATACAAGATGAAACTCAACCCTACTAAGTGTGCCTTTGGGGTGTCAGCAGGAAAATTTCTGGGATTCATAGTTAATAGCAGAGGGATAGAGACTAACCCAGATAAGCTAAAAGCAGTGTTGGATATGCAGCCTCCTTCCAACACGAGGGAAATACAGCGTTTAACCGGGAGAATAACTGCCCTGAGTCATTTCGTTTCCAGATCAAGTTACAAGTGTCAGCCCTTCTTTCGAGTCTTAAAGAAAACTTTTCAATGGGATGTTCGGTGTGAAGAAGCCTTCAAAGCATTGAAAGAATACTTGAGCTCCCCACCTGTCTTGGTAAGTCCGTTAGAAGGAGAAGTACTTACCCTTAACCTGGTTGTCTTAGAGTTCTCAACCAGCACAGCGTTAGTAAGGGAGAAGGACAGACCTCAGCAACCAGTTTACTACTACAACCTAGCTCTGAGGGGGGTAGAAGAAAGGTATCCTAAAATAAAAAAACTCATTTTAGCCTTAGTGACAACTGCCAGGAGGCTAAGACCCTACTTCCAAGCTCATACTATCGAAGTCCCAACAGATTAACCAATGAAGCAGGTGCTGCACAAGCCAAAATCATCGGGGAGACTAGCCAAGAACAACCATTAAGGGGAAGGTATTGGCATATTTCATTGCAGAATTTACAACTGGGATACCTGTAGAGATAGGGCAGTTAGTACCTAACCTCTCCACGTGGAAACTTTCAGTAGATGGAGCTATCAATGCTCAAGGCAGTGGAGCTGGTTTGATTTTGACCTCCCCCGATGAGATAGATGTTGAATACGCATTGAGATTTGGATTCAAAGCTTCAAACAACGAAGTCGAGTATGAGACATTCATAGCAGGGCTCAACTTAGCTCATTCAATGGAAGTCGAGCAACTGGAGATTTGTAGTGACTCATAACTCGTGGTGAAACAGATAGAGGGAGCTTACGAGGCAAAGGGTGAGAAGATGGTACTTTATCTTAGGAAGGTGCAAGAATTGATCAAGAAATTTGTGCAAGTAAAGATAAGACATGTCTCTAGAACTGAAAATTCGAGAGCAGACATTTTGGCAAAGTTGGCAATAGCTTCTCAAGAAAATCTGGACAAGTTGATCCCCGTGGAGCATCTGGTGGATCCATCTGTGTGTATTGAGAATGAAGAAGTTTTTCCTGTGCAGAGTCCATCAAGCTGGACGGACCCCATCGTGGAGTATCTCCAGAATGGGACCTTACTGGAAGACAACAAGGAAGCAGCAAAGCTGAGAACCAGGTCAGCTAGATTTTCTATTTTGTAGGGAAACTTGTATAGACGAGGTTTTTTAGCACCACTCCTCAAATGTGTGGGGAATGAGGACGCTGATTATATACTCAGGGAGATTCACGAAGGAGTCTGTGGCAATCACATCGAAGCTCGGGCTTTGGGAGAAAAAACATTAAGGCAGGGGTATTACTGGCCCACTTTGCTCAAGGATTCAACAGACCTGGTCAGAAAATGTAAGGCTTGCTAGATGCATGCCAACATCCCTCACTGTCCACTAGAGTTCCTAACCCCAGTGATAAGCCCTTGGTCGTTCCAACAGTGGGTTCTAGTTATACTAGGGCCTCTTCCCACTAGTGTGGGACAATGCAAGTTTGCCATTGTAGGGGTGGATTACTTTACTAAGTGGGCAGAGGTAGAACCCTTAGTAGCTATTATAGAACAAAAGGTTCAAAATTTTACCTGAAAATCTATAATCTACCGATTTGGGATCCCCAGAGCAATTGTGTCGGATAATGGGAAGCAGTTCGACAACCTAAAGTTCAAAAACTTCTGTGCCAAGCTCAAAATAAAGAATTACTTTTCTGCCCCAGCTCATCATCAGTCTAATGGACAAGTAGAAGTCACGATCAGGACTATAAAGTCTGCCCTAAAGACCAAGCTGGACAATCTGAAGGGTAAATGGGTGGAGCACCTCCCAGAAGTACTATGGGCTTATAGGACAACCATTAGGTCGGCAACACAAGAGACTCCATTTGCTTTGACTTTCGGTTCTGAGGCAGTGGCACTTGTGAAAATTGGGCTCCCTTCACTTAGAACAGAATTAGTAAACGAGAAAAACAATGATAATTCCCTTCTGCTAAGTTTGGATATGTTGGAAGAAAAGAGGGAGGCAGCACTGAACAACATAAAGAGCTATCAAAGGAAGGTAGCTAGGTACTACGACAGGAAGGTCAAGCATAGGAGTTTCAAGGTTGGAGATCTGGTGCTGAGGAAGCTTCTGCTGGCAAGAAAGGATCCCACTCATGGGAAACTGGGGCCTAACTGGGAAGGTCCATACATAATCTATCGAGTGATTAGACCGAGAAATTATGAGTTACAAACAGAAGAAGGGAAAGTCTTGCCCCATTCATGGAATACAGAACATCTTAGGAAATTTTTTCAGTAAGTTTGTCTTGTATTATGAACCATTGTTTAAAAAAGAAGAAAATATATAGCAAGTCTGTGATTCATCTATCCTTATGAGCACGCAAAAAAAAAAAAAAAGACCTCTGGAGCTCAGTATGAACTCATCAGTTCATAAGAAGAGCCTTGGAGCTCAGTATGAACTCATTAGTTCATAAAAAGAGCCCTGGAGCTCAGTATGAACTCACTAGTTCACAAAAAGAGCTTTAGAGCTCACGATGAACTCACTAGTTCACAAAAAGAGCCTTAGAGCTCGCGATGAACTTATCAATTTATAAAAAGAGCCTTAGAGCTCACGATGAACTCATTAGTTCATAAGAAGAGCCTTAGAGCTCACAAAGAACTCATTAGTTCACAAAAAGAACTTTAGAGCTCACGGTGAACTCATCAGTTCATGGTAAGAACCTTAAGGTTCGCGATGAATTCATCAAAAGAGTCACGGAGCTCAGAAACATCAGCGATTACAAAACAAAAGACTTCTTCAAATCACAAATCGTTCACGATGTGCAGCAAATATGAGAAAGTTGAGGTTTTCAGAACCTCAGCAGTTACAAGGAATCAATCAGAGTGAAATTCCTAGTCGTCTCTCCAACTCAGCTATCCTCTCCTTTAGACGAAGGTTCTCCTCTTTCAGACTATCCCTTTCCTTCTCAACTGATGATAGAAGATCCATTAGTTTTTGCCCAGCAGTAGAGAACAGAACTTCCCCCAGGCCAGAGTCTGAGGTAGGGGAGGAAGAACCATCCCTCTTACGTCTCTTCGAAGGAACTCTATTGTCTTTGCTCTTATCAGATTCCGAAGAAAAAGAGTTGGGTTTAGAAAAAAAAGGAAAGTCTCGCTCAACAGCAGCAGCACTAAACAACTATAGATTGTCTAATGTCATGAGCTCAGAAAAAGGACACAGGTTCAGCTTGGGTCATTAGTTTTGTCCTCAGCAATTCAAACAAGTTCAGGTCAGGAACACCTACAAAAAAAAAAAAAAACAAATAGCGTCATAAAAATTTGATCCCAAGAGAGGGACCCTCGTCACTCTCATCTGGGTAAGAATAGCTCTTCTAAGACCGAGGGACTCTACACTCCCAAGTGCCCACCTTGGAAGACCTCCACGAGTCACTTGAAGCAAAGAAGAAGCACTGGGCCCATCCCGAATGAGGAGAGGGGAGATCAAACACTAAGCGACGTAGCCTGAAGTCTCTCCACCGAAAGCGAACGAAGCATGGAACTTCATCCTCCTCAATGTCAAAATAGTAAAGAAATTCTATGACTGTAGAAAACTCGCCATTACCTCGCAGATGCCAAAAGTGGAAGAAACTGGTCATAACAGCCCATCCCATGGGTGAAAGACGAGAGGGACACAAGCCGATATAGGTCAGAATAAATCCAATGGAAGGATGAATGGGAAGACGCAGACCTAACTCCAAAGCTGCTTCAAAGAAGCACATTTCCCCAAGGGGAAGGTAATTACAGGGTTCATCGGAGCTTGGAGCATGTAGAGGTAACTCTAAATCGTGAAAGAATGTTTTCCTTATCCTCTCTAAATCAGGGGACGTCACCACCGAGGGAATGAAGTAGCGAGTATGCCACATCCACTCAACCCCAAAGGAGATTCGCTCTTGAAATAGAGTAGAAAAAGGGGCAGACATAATGGATTCAAGCAAAAAAGAGAAGAGAAGGAATTAGAAGACGTTAAGCCCTCAAGAATAACGAAGGGATACCCAGTAGGAAATGATAGCCAGTACTTATAGAAATCCTTTGAGGACCCCAAATTTTTAGGAAGTTGTTAATTACACGAAACCTTAAGTCGGTGGGTCTCTAAATTTCCAAATTAAGGAAGCAGAAACCTTTTGGATAGGAAGGATATGCATTGAAAGCAGGCATCAACTACACCTCGGGATAAAACAAGCAGACCTCCAAGGAAGGGTCCAGAGCATAAACGAGAGGTCAAAATGACCTTACACATCGGGAGGTTAGCAAGTCAGAAATAAGGAAGTCAATGCACTCAAGCAGCTACATCTAAGCATGCTCTTTCAGGTTGTCACCTTGCGTGTGGTCCATGGAAGTCCGGGACCTCGGCACATCGGAACAATTGGACAGAGTATGATTGTTTACTAAAAGGTCCCCTCAAGATCAGTCTTGGAGCAAGTCAGCTACGCAGGTCAGTAAATGGAAGCTCCTTAAGGGTAAGACTTCAGGTACTTATTATCTTATATTTCAAATAGCTAGAAACTAGACCCCTACTATGTATGCTAAACTGGTCATGCAAACCTCCTATCCATTTGCTGAGAGAGAAAAAGGGTTGAGAAGATTGCACTACGCAATAGAAGTTACATAGTTGCATCCTGGTTTAAAATTGTCACAACCATGAGTTGATAAGTTTAAAAAACTGGCTTCATATCCTAAATCTTTGAGGATAAAGTAAGGCCAGAGCTTTGGTGGTCAGTTGCTGGAGTTCGGACAGAAGCAGGGCGAGGAGCTGGAAGCTCAGCTAAGCACATCAGTAGTTATTCCTAACCTTTTTACTTCAAGGAGATATGAACGACCCCCTGAAGTAAAGGGGGAAGAGTTGAGGAACATCATATTCGATTAATGGAAGAGTAGAGCAAAAAGTTAAAAGCAAAGGAAAAAGAGGAAAGCTATAAGCTGTAAATTAAAGATATAAAATGCTAAAATTAAAATGCTACAATTCTAAAATTTTCGTTTCAAATTGTTACAATTTTGAGATAATTAGCTCAAAGCTACAAATCCTAAGTTTTTGAAGGGAGCGTAGACGAAGGGCCTTGTAGTGCAGTAGCTGATGTCTCAGCACAAGGAATGGAAGAAGGGCTCTCCAGCTCAGTAGGCGACCTCTCTGACACAGCAACAGTTGAGGTTTCATGAGGGCTAAGAGCAGGTAAAGAGGTAGGGACCTTAGATTCAACCAAGGCTCTTGTGGCCAGCTCAACAGGGAGGGAAGAAGTAGGCTCAACAGCTAGGGGGAGTAGAGATGCCTGAGGAGGCAGAAACATCTTGAGCTAAAGTCCCAACTAGAGGAATGAGCCCTCCAGAGTCTATGGGCACATCTTCAGAGATAGGAGGAGCAGGAACATCATCATCTTCTTCATCAGACCCCTTGACCTCTTCCTCAGGGGGAATTAAAAAGTCAAAGTTCAGTTCAGGGTAAGTCCTTTCAGCTATACCCTAGAAAGTAATCCACCCTTTTGCCCACCTGGTGAGAACGTCATCCTCTAGCTGGGCAATCAGCTCATCATTTTTCTTGATGATAATATTTTGCACCTCTAGTGCCTCCCTGGCAGCCCCTAACTCCTCCCTGACAACATCATTGCCCTCTGCTAGCACCTCGTACTCCCTCTTCATGTTCTTGAAGGAAGCTAGAGCATCAAGGGACTTTCGACTCTCCTCTATCCAGTCATCAATTTTTGACCGGAAGTCTTTCTTAGTCTTGCTGAGCTCCTCTTGTCTGGACTTGGCAAAGGAAGACTACTGCTCCACTTGCTCTTGCAACTCCTTTACTTGGACCTTAAGGTCATTATTCTCAAAGGCCAGATCGGCACACTTCATCTCAAAAGCTTTGGAAGCATTGGCTGACCCCTCCAGGGCTTGGATTCGCTTTAACAAGTTGCTTATTTGAATGGCGGTCTGAAAACGAGCATGAAAAATTAGTGTAAAGGGAAGAGTGTAGGACAACCAAAGGAAAAAGAAAGAATTTGATAAATTAGGATCTCATCGAGGTACAACCATACAGCGTAGTGGAAACACAGGTTCCCAGGTGTACAGAAGTGGTTGCATCAATGTCAGACTCCGGGATAATGGAGGCAATGGCCTCTGCAGCACGCTTCACGTCAGTAATGAGGGAATTCTCAGACTTCGGGAGGACCCCTTTGCCTACCACGAATTCTATGGGAAGATATTGGGAGGCCTTTTTGGTTGACGCAGAGATAGCACAACCAGGGAGATTGCGAACAGTCTCTAAGGTCCTCTCAACTTCAGATGCAGAAGGGGAGGACCGGTCTCGCCCAGGAGCATCTTCAGTGGCAGGTTGGGTCCCTTGGGGGAAAGGAGGTCCTAAGGCTGGTGAAGCATGTAAGGGAGATGGTGGAGCCTTCTGGACAAAGGCAGAGGAAGTACCCATTTTTTGAACCTTAGCTTGAGTAACTGGGCTTCCACCAGAATTGCCCTTAGCCTTGCGCTTGGTACCACCTTTGTTTTTCTTCTTCAATAGCTCTACCTTAGCTTGAAGTATCTCAGGGGTAGGCTTCATCGTATAAGACCCCAAGAGATTTGACTTAAGTTGGTTAGTCGAAAGAAAAAAGAAAGGGAGGAAAACAATGAAACCAAATAAGGGAAAGAACATTACCTTCTATGCCCTCAGGTCGAATAAAGGAAAGTGGGACTAGAGGAGGGCCGAATCCCTGTCTTTCTAATTCCCAGGGCTTAAGGAGCTCAGAGTACCTCTCTGGATTACACTTAGCCAACTTCAACTTCACCCGTTTGTCCTCGGCGCTGAGTTCAGGTCGAATGCATAAGAAAGGAGGAACACCAAAAGTGCAGAGGTTAGGAAAACAACTTATAAATCTTCAAACCGCAGTTCAGTCAGGCAAGAACTCACCTAAGTTATCTAGGGTTGACCAGGCTCTGGGAATCCCAAGAGTGTCTGTTTTATCAGCAGAGTTGTATTCCCAGTTGACACCCCCAACGAAAAAGAAATTCTTTTTCCAGTCTTTATGAGAGCTCGAGAGGTGTGTGATGATCTGCCTAGACGAGGTCCGCCTAGAAACATATAGAAAGCCCTCAGTTGAGGTAAGCTTGACATTGAAAAGGTCCATAAGCAGAGAAATGGTGGGAGTCCCAAGTCCATGCTTCTTAAAGAAAACTAAAAGACCCACTAAGACACCCCAGAAGTTAGGAGAAAGCTGAGCAGGACAGACATTGAGGTGCTGCAGAACATTTTTGATGAAGGGGTGCATGGGGAAACGAAGGTCATTCTCGAAAGTGGCCACAAAGAAACAAACTCTTTTGTGTACTTGGGTAACATATGTGGTGAATTTATCCAGGCACCAGGGCTGAATACCAGGGGGAAACCAAAAAGAGCACTAAGAGCTTCCATGAGAATAGGATCCGCCCCACTGGGACCCACGAGCTCAGCATGCCTGAAGGCAGCCCTCATACCCGCTGTACTATCAGGAATCCCAACCTCACTCACCTTGCCCTTACCCTTGTCAGCACTAGGAGGTACATGAGAGGAAGATAAGGGGAGTTCCTTGGAGTCCACCTCGGTATCGACAGCCTCAACACCAAGAAAGTTGTCAATCTCATCACCTACATCCCCTAAATTAGAATCTTTCTCGGCAGACCTGTCGCCTAGGAGGGAAACAGAGGATGGAGTTGCTTCAGAGGAGGCAGACATGATTGACAAAGAGAAAGACAACTCGAAAGAATTATAAAAAGAGGAATACTAACTAAACACCCCCTGATAATCCTAGGGTCAACACTATACCTCTCGACAGTAAGAAATCGCAAAATGGAGTTCCAATCCACAAAGCAGGGAAGAGGAGATAGGCAACGATCGCAATTCCAAAAGAAAAAGAATTGAAAAATTCAAAAAAATAATAGCCACCTCGAAGTCGAGGGATCCAGAGTGAGGAAAGGCAACAGAAAGAGAAAGGGGCATAAGGAGGCATACTTAGACAGAGAAGAAGAGCAACAAACAGTAGCCAAAGAACAAAATTGGAGGAGAGGAACAAAGTAGGACTTCGAGTCGAACCCAGAAAACACAGTCTAGAGCAGAGAATAAGGGAATCGCGTGGAGGAATGCCTAGAAATCATAGAGAAAATGAGCCGGAGACAAAGGTGAATAGCGTAGAAGATGAACGGTGGTTTGGTGCATTTTTTTCAGCTATTTTGAGCATTTAAGGCTTGAAAGACGTGAGGTGAGGCGTGCGCAGGAATCGAGAGAACCATGATTGCTTATACCGTCAAAAAGCCCCTCCCACATGCATCTCACATGCAGGCTAAGGTCAGCTAGGCGCAGTTCTGGTCCAAGGTAAAAGCAGCTCAGCCCATACCCAAGCTCGCTTGGGCCAAGGGCTAGGGGGGCAACTGATGATACCTCAAAATAAATCTCAAACGCCAGCTCAGAAAGTCAACTCAGCCTAGGAGGTCAGACTAGACGAACAGAACTCGGAAGAGTAGAGCTGGAGGTCCCTTCGAGATAAGCAAGGGCAATAACAACTAAGACAACAACTGAAAGATCACGAGAGGTTCCTAAAAGCGTTAGGAAGCAATAGTCGAGACACCTAATCGCAACCAACCAAGATCTTCTCCTATAATCAAGAAAAACCCTACGAAATAAGGGCAAGAATCTCGGCTAAGATCCCACTGAATAGAGAACATCCCTATAAATACTATGTAACACCCCCAAGGAACCTTAGAGACAAAAACTAGTCATTGTACTCTTGCAATCATCATTATTGAAAGATAAGGAGCAAGAGTCTCCATTAAAGAGTGGATTAGCCGAGCTCTCGAGCTAGTGAACTACTATATTCTTGCTGTGTTAATTCTCCAATTCCCCGACAATTCTCAGTATCATTCACTCGAATCTAGTAGCTCAAATCCCAACAATTCCAATATTATTTTTTCTCATTTACTCGTCATCACAAATTCTCTTCACGTTGAAATACACCATCAACAGTCAACTGAGACTTTATCTAATTCCTTTAAGTTTTTTGATTATCATCACTCTATTGATATTATCATGATCTAGAATTTCTAATGACATATACCCAGGTGTCAGCCTAATTAGAATATGTATCTTCAGTATTTATGCGAATGTAATAATATAATTTTATTAAAAAGATATTATCATGGTTTCCGACCCGGTCTAAACCCATCAAACTCTTTCTCTTAACTTAAGAAATAACCATCCCAATTCCGAAACAATAAATTAATGAAAAATTCAAAATTCAAAAATTTGTCATAATTCCATGTGGATATTCTTTTTTGTTCTCTAGCCAAGATATTGTATTTTTATGACATTAAGTCCGCATCAACATCTTTTTTTTTCTCAGTCTAATCTAATCATTTCCTAATCCTTGCCCTCTCTCAGCGATTTCCACCTCCCTTCCCTCTTTCCAGTGGCTACACTATTATCACCGGCTCCACGACAATCCAAACCTCCCAATTGCGCTTACTATTCTCATTCTTTCTTTATTTTTTTGTCTATCTACAGTTGCAGCTTCCTCCAAAGAAGTCAAAACCGTCACCAACCACAGCTCTTGGTTCCATCTTTGCATAACAAATGTTATAGTTGTAATTTTTGGCGCCATTTTGTTTTTGCTTTTGATTTTCTCACTCTAATTAATTAATCAAACTATAGAGATGCAGAAAAGACATAAACCTTTTTAGAGAGAAAGTCCAATCTAATGGAGTTTGGTACAGGGGAAGGGTCGTGGTTCTTCGTGATGGACTTCTAGGAGTTGTTGATTTCGTCAACCAATATCGAGTTCTTGAAGCTCACATGGATGAATGAGAAGGCCGATCTTGAGATTCTTCGGTTTGAGACTGTGTTGGTTCAGAGATTTGGAGAGCAAATTCAATTGATGGTATTTAATCAAAATCAAAATTCTAATCTCTCTCCCTCGCTTTCATATCTATTATTGCTTGGAATTCTTAGGCTTTTGGAATATTCATTTTTTTGTTGCTGTAAAATACTGGAATATTGTGGCTCCTGAAAGTTTTAGATGTATCACCTTGGGTGAAGATAATGTAAGTGGTTGTGTAAAAAATTTGAATTTTTTTTTATTTGCAAAGCAGTTATTGTAACGCTTTTGGTCATAACCTTCGTAAGTACATCTATTGGAATAGATAACCTGGTTTTATTTATGAGTTAAACAAATCAAATCATGATGTACTGGTTATGTTTATGAGTGAAGCAAATGATATTATGATGTTAGAAATTGAGACATTGTCAGCATCTATATGCTCATGAACTAGAGAGGTAGAGATGATCTGTGGTTGGTCTTGTATTTGTTATGGTAGTTCTGAATGAAATGGGATGCAATAAGCTAGTGATGGTGGTACGAGAGTTGGTGGTGGTGGTGGTGGTGGGTGGCGGTGGTTAACCACTATTTTTGAGTTCACTGTTGGGCAAAAATTTGGATATTTGCGGAACACGACTTCAATCATATAACAAGGAATTATACGAGTTTGATTAATGTATGTTGGACTCATTCCAGACAGGATATATCCGTTAATTATAATCTCTTATTTCAAGAGAACACCATTTGATTCCAATGAGAGATTACCAAACGTTACCATTTACCCCACAATGGCGGCTGGATCTAGATTTGCCTAGGCTACGTACTCGTTATCGGGATCAAGCCGATTCATAGTTCTTAGAGATTAAATTATTATTTTTTTGGGTAAGATTAACGGGTAAATGACTCATTGATCTTGAATGGATAAATATCCATCATGTTTGAAATGGGTAAATGACCCTTTGACTTGACATGGGTGTAAGACTCATTTGGTTTATAAGAAAAATTTTGGGATTTGTAACTGCGCCTAATTTAACTAAACTGTCTACGTATGGGAACGAGAATTAAGTTAGCCGTAGTTCTTGAGGATTTTGGAATTTCTTTAGGAATGTGACTGTGCCTAGTGTAAATGTTGGATTGTCTACGTTTCCAAAAACGGAATTAAGTTGGATGTAGTTCAAAATTTTAGGAATTTAATTGAGTGGGGTTTTAAATGAGTGAATGACTCATTAATTTGGAATGAAATTTTACTTGGTTTGGAATAGGTAAGTGACCCATATTTTTTGGAAAGATAATTTAGAGTTGATTGAATCTATGGATTCATTTAAACTTATGAATGGTGGTGGGATTTGATTCCGGTGAGGATAGTGACCTCATATGAGTTAGAAACGCCGAAAATTTATTAAGAGTATAAGACTCTGTTCATAAATATCATTGAAGCGTTTAAAACTCCTAAAATTAGTAAAGAATTAAAAACTCTTTGATTTGATATTTGTGTCATTTAATTTGTAGGAGCTTAAAACTCCAAAAATAATAAGCAATTTAAATGATCAAATTGTCACTTAAAAGTAGTCACAGACTCCATATCAATTTAAACAGAGTTATAAACTCTTTAAATTAAATTTTCTTGTCCACCCACAATTTTTTTTACGGGTTGCACCGATATGTTTTCCAAGAGAAGTTGAAGGCTCTATTAGAGTTAAAACTCTATTCTTTACTAGAAGGAGTCGAAGACTCTTGTTTCATGGGAGATTTGAGAGACTTTTAACCAAGTGGGTTGCCAAGTGAGTTAATTTTACCAACTCTAAAAGCCATTTAGAGTATAAACTTTTTTTGCTAAGCACTAAGGAATTTAAAGTTCCATAAATTTATGCTTTGATTTTGGTACATTTCCTTTAGATGGAATCAATAATAGATTCTTTGAAAGAGTTTGAAACTTTAGCCAATTTGAATTGGGTCCATCCAAGGCTTTTCAGTTGCCATTTTTTGATGTATAGGAGAGTTTGAATTAGAGTCAAATACTCTTATTTTGCTAAGAAAATAGTAGGTGACTTTAGAGAGAATTCGAAATACTATTCATTTAGCATATTGGTTGGTTTGTGAAGAACCCAAGGTTCTTTCGGTGCCGCGAAGATCTTAGAACTCAAGAGATCTTTGGGCTGCAATGAACTTTAAGGAGTTGAAAACTCCTTAAATCACAGCATGACCTTTTGTTAAAAGAGTCGAAGACTCCATGAAATTTAGTTGAGTCAAAGACTCCATATTCTTTTTTGAAGTTAGAAACTCTAGAAACTCTATCATATGGGTTTTAGAAAAACCAAGACCAACAAAAGAGTTTGAACTCTTGAGAGTGACTAGAGAAAAAGGGAGTTTGAAACTCCATTTGAAAAGAACACTGGTCCTCAACTAAAGTGTCAAAATTATAAGAGTCCAAGACTCTTTGTTTGATTTGGCCACCGTCCTTTGTTTTCTTTTTTGTTTGTCAAAGCTTGTTGCAATAGAAGAGTTTAGTGACAAAACAAATGGAAATGGGAGTGTAGGGGGAAAAACCTGCACGTATTCGAATAAAGAGATTTATCTGGATCAACATTGTCTCTAACCTGCAAAACGAACAAACTGCCATAGACCTACAAAATGAATAAACTGCCATAGATCGGTAGGGTACGGGTTAGAGGCATTCCGATGCTTAAGTCAGTAATGACACGAGAGAGTGTATTCAATTCATGTGAGAAAGTGTGCGTACCTTAGACTTAAGCTTTACCAGTATTTATAGGGAGTCTATTCTCAATTATTCCGGACTTCCATCCTCATTGGAATATGGTGGCACACCTAAATTTCAATTGGTCATTCCTTAATTCGTGTTTGACCCTTATAGGGTTTCTTTTCTCATTAGTCGATTTAGGTCACATGTTAATTATGTGTTCCTATGATTTAGGCAATTTTCTTATCGGTCGCCTAGCATCGTCTCTGACTTTCAAGATAGCCTAGTTATTTGCTTGATCAGATCTTATACTTTACTCAGACGGACCAACCTTAGCTCGGCCCAAATAGCCTAGATACTTGCTTGGTCGTAGTAGAGGCATTGCCACGTGTCCAAGTCTAATTTTTAGATAATGATCAGAACTTATTGACCCCTTCACTGATCGGATGGCTGCACCTAAGCTAGGTCCCTGCCTCTATCAGGATATTTTCCTCCCTACCTTAGCAATAGGATGGCTTATGCTCGAGCCTTCTCGAGTCTTTCATGTAGCCGGTACTCCACAAAAGGATTAGCTCTGAAGCTTAATCCTATTTGTTCACTGGAGGTACTCCATGGTGATGTTGCGACATCTCTCATATCATTGGTACTCCAAAAAAAGATTAGCTTTGAAGCTCAATCTTATTAATTCATGGGAGGTACTCCGCTATTAGACATCTTTCATGTGTTAGGTATTCTACAAAAAGATTAACTCTGAAGCAAATCTTATTCATTCATAGGAGGAATTCCATTGTAGCGATGTTGCAAAATCTTTCATGTGGCAGGTACTCCACATAAATATTAGCTCTGCACCTAATCTTGTTTATTTGTAGGGGGTACTCTGCTGCTGTTAGACATCTTTCATGTAGTAGGTACTCCACAAAATGATTAATTCTTATTGATGCCAGAAATTGATTGTTGGTCTCCAAGGTGATTATTGGCTTCCACCCAAGGGAAGCTCTTATAACAGAAAGTCAAAGATCGGAGGGGCTCCAAGGGTCGACCCTCTGATACTTAAGTCATAAAAATGAATGAGGAGACTGAATATCATATTGGAGTTAGTATTGCTTACCACTGGTCTGAGTTGCTGAGCTTTTGTGCCTCACGTTGAACTCGTGCTCAGATACCTATCATCAACTCTAAAGCTCAGTGTTATTTATTTGTGGGAGGTACTCCCCTAAAGTGATATGTCATCAATTATCCCAACTCAAGAGTTCAAGCGTATCATTTATAAAAGGATGTTGATTCTTATTTTGGCTTTTATCGATTGTTCGGTACAAATAAAGGGGTTGAACGCGGTACGACCCAACCCTTAATTTTGCCATACTTGAGGATCTCGGCCCCCATGTCCACTAGCTCTTTTGATAGATAATAATTCAAGTAGCTATAACTGCGGGTGTAACATGAAGCCTCACGAAAGTTTCTTCAACATCAACAATGGAATAATGATTGCTCAGGCTTCGTGTTGCCCATCAGGTTAAGCTTTTACCATGAGGCGAAGTACTCTATTTCTTTGGCATGAAGTTCGTGTGCGAACAATTTGAGACTGACTATGTGCTCTCTGTAGTTCAATGATTACCTATTTGTCTTTGATCTTTCCACTTTGCCGACATCCTCCTCTAGTCCAGATGTCCTCTCGACCTATCTCTAGTTGTTAGTGTTGGTGTAAGAGTTTCTGGATACTTTGAAAGGATTTTTAGGACTAATGGAAGTCATGGACACTAACACGAGAGGCATCTTGCTGGTGTTTCTCCAAATGCCTCGATGGCTCTTTCACAGGACTAGTTCTGGTAGTAGTAGTATATGCTTTTTGGTTACTCAAAATCTTGTTGCAAGCACCCCTTGAGATAAACTGACCACCATTCATAGGTCCATCGAGCTACTTTACAAGAAGCACTCGTAGTTGTTCAATGGATATCTAGTGATAGAAAGGTCGTGCAAAGGGTGTCTGCGAGTAGTTCATCATTCCTTTTTGACTTCGAATAGGGCAATCTTTTTTTTTTTTTTTTTGTGATATGATGATTTGCAATGAAAGGATTACTTGGGTGGATTACTGGTTTTTCACTGACTGGAGGACAATAAAAAGGATGTGGTCCACATCTTCGCATGATGCTATCAAGTCGAAAACATACCACATACAAACCAGCGTATACATAACAGTGTGTATTGAAGACAAAGGCACTAATAAGTCCTTCAAGACCGCTGTTGTCATCGTGAGGCAATGGATCCATGAAGGTGACCAAGTGAGCTCCCATTAGAGGCCGAGGGAAGTATATAATAAAAAATTGAGATTCTAGGCTGTCCGCATAACACTCAATATTAGAAGTAGTGTTAGGACAAAGACATGTCCCATGCATTGTAGCAGTGGCACACGCTTTACTGCCTGTGCTTTTATATTAAATGTAATTAATCCACAAAAGATCACCTCTTTGATGTTTCCTTGGCATTGAACTTTTTTCTCAATTGATGATACCACTGGATGAGCAAAAGCTTGTCTGACTTATGGTTGCACTAATCAAATCTTGTTGGTAGAGTTGATTTGCTATGAACAACTCAACAATTAAGGGAGCCACCGAGGCTGCACTAAACTTGTGCACGGAGCCGATCACCTTTGAACCAAGATGATCAAGTATCGACCACTAGTGCGTGATCGAGAACGTGCAGTGGATTCACTCTATTCCTTGCGGATACTAACTATGGCATTCCAATCAGGATGATGCAAACAACTTGTTCGATATATGTTTACACTATCCATGGTTAATTGCGCAATCTCCTTGTTGCTGATCTCTTGTGGAAACAACTTAGGTTGCTGATGGGACATATCTAGACACTCTCAGATGATGACACGTGTACTTGGCGTCAATGGAGACATTTGCTCTAAATACTGACACGTCTGCCCCGAGGATACTATTTACAGGGATCAAGGATCCCCAAACCACCATGGACCGACACATATTCCTCGGCAGATTGGGTATCGATCCTAAATCATGCTAGTCCCTTGGCACCGAGGGGTATCTATCCGCGTCGGCGTTTCTACACCTGCAGGGGCTATTGATGGACAGATCACTAGCCTAGGCAAGGCTAGACTAGCCATCATGACCTCGTTTTACTCAAATGGTGTCAGGAGGCACAAAAAAGCAAAAAGTTCAACCAAAGGAGAATGGGCACGTGGCGTATTGTGTCAGATCAGAGACAAAAAGACCAGAATGCCCTTACTGACACACGACTTGAGAAAGTAAGTATTTAATGCACCCTTTCCTTGATGAGACATCATTTAATGCATGAGAGCTCGAAAGTGAAAGGTAATAAATGTCCTAAAGCCTGGGCATTTAATACACCTCCGCCGAGAAAAGATTATTAAACGTTCGGCAGACCAAGGAGAAAACATTAGTTGATCGGGGTCCCGAGTAGTAAAGAATAAGATCATTACTCATAGAAATTGGTGTGCACGCTGCCCACCCCCAATGATTACCTACTAGCTACGCTGTCAGCAATGATGAGTTTTTAAGGTATAAATAGTCCTCACAAACATAGAAAAGGGGTACGCAACTAACCCTCTCTCAACCATCATACAGTGTTTTCTTCTTCCCCTCTCTCAAAGAACTGACTTGATCGTCGGAGGAGATACGCCAGAAAATACTTCGACGCCCTTCTAACCTGTTTTCCTTTGTTCTAGGAACCTCTTTCAGTCTTCCAGGATCACTCAGGCGACTCATACCAACGATTGATTATCCACCTTCGACCCTCATGACCTGTTCAACTAGCAAGATCAACCACCCAATTTTAGACACGTGTTCACCACGGAAGAGATCTGTTCTAGTGTTTATATTGTGCAGGATCTTGCATGCACAATCTGGCACCGTCTGTGGGAAACGACTAGTTTTTCTAGTTTCTTCTCTAGAAAGAACAGTGACCATGGTGAATACTTGACAAAAAGGAAAGGTCCCCAGCAAAGAAGTCTCGAGTTACAAGCTCCTCGTCATGTTGGGGGAGGGATCACGCTGATGACAACATAAACGTTTCTGTTCATTCAAGGGGGCATACTCCTCAAACCAGTATGGGCATTAGATCAGGAGGATCCGCCTCCTTGGCTCGTTAACTAGCGGAGGTGGTTGAAGAAAAATTTGGGGATCACCTACGACAGTTAGAACAAGATAATGTGAATGTCCTAAGCTGGCTCAACAAATTTGCCACCTCCGACAAAGGATCGGGAGACTCATTCCGTTCCCGCGGATGCCCCGTTCGGGAAGCAGAAATCGAGGACCTAAGGAATCATTTGAACAACAAAGCTGAGAGCTCCAGGGTACCGAAGCGCCCGAAAGCCAATGATCACCCCCTCAACGGTCATTCCAGGAAGACAAGGCCTTTGGCTTGGGACGACCTCCGGCGAGGACTGTCAAGGCGGGGGAGGGAGATGAGTCTGAGGAGGATTCAACCCTTTTCACACGACGCCCGGAGAAGGGGAGCCCCGTCAATGACCTTGGAAACTTCAGAAGA
This sequence comes from Ilex paraguariensis, assembly GCA_963454935.2. Classification (NCBI taxonomy): domain Eukaryota; kingdom Viridiplantae; phylum Streptophyta; class Magnoliopsida; order Aquifoliales; family Aquifoliaceae; genus Ilex; species Ilex paraguariensis. The sequence continues at coordinate 87,654 of CAUOFW020007947.1, read as the reverse complement.
CATTCTTTCGAGGTGGAGATTGATCTTAGAGCCTGGTTGGAATCCAGGAAAAGGGGCAAGGCCGTCCAGGATGATGCCGAAGACGAGGCCATGCAATCGCCTTTTACCGGGGATATCCGAGATATAGAGGTACCAAAGAAGTTCGTCGTGCCAAGGTTTAAAGCTTATGATGGGCGATCCAATCCCGAAGCTCACCTCAGGCAATACAAGCAAATGATGTCCCTGTATCATTCGGACCAACGACTCCTCTGCCGTGTGTTCTCCATGAGTTTGGGAGATTCTACGATGAAGTGGTTCGAGACTCTTCCTTCCAACAACATTGGGTCATGGAAGAAGTTGGCGAGGCAGTTTCTAGCCCGATTCATTACAGGGAGCAAGCGGCCCAAAAATATTGGGTCATTATTGACGCTCAGGCGGAGGGAACAAGAAACCCTTCGCCAGTACGCCACCAGGTACTGGGAGGAGGTCAATGAGGTAGAGAGGTGTTTGGAGGTCATGACAGCCGCATCCTTTAGGCTCGGCCTGGCAAGGGATACGGACCTGTACCGATCCTTGACTAAGAAGACTCCCTCAGATATCGGCGAATTGATGACCCGAATAAATAAATACTCCAGGATTAAGGATGAAATGGGGGGTAGCAAAGGCAGAACTCTCCCACCTAGGAGAAAAGAGAGAGAAGTAGGGGACACCTCCCGAAAGGGGCTGGTACCCCCTCCAGAGGGTCATTTAAAAGTGTTCACACTGTCTTCAAAGAACCCATTTACAAGTTACTCCATAAAATCAAGCATGAGCTGTTTTTCAAGTGGCCACCCAGGATGCAGAGTGATCCTTCCACCCGTGATCAAAAGGTCAAGTGTTCCTATCACCGGGATTTTGACTATTGCACCAAAAATTGTAGGGTATACAAGTCTTTCTTGGAAGGGCTGGTCTAGGACGGTTACTTGAAAGAATACGTCGAACTCAAGTCAGATGAGAGACGCGGTTCTGCCCCGGTCGTGGAGCAAGACAATGTCATAGACGTGATCCATGTATGTCCACTGGATCGTCCGACATCCAAGGAGCTTGAGTCCGACCTCAAGAGGGTAGCCTTTACAAGAAAGGTCGTCGAGAGCGATGGAGGCCTGCCCAACAAGAGGGCCAGAATCGACGAGTCGGGTATCACCTTCTCCGACGCAGACTTGGCAAGCGTGGTGATTCCCCATAACGACGCCCTAATCATAATTCTAAAGATAGGTAAGTTCGACGTCAAGAGGGTGTTGGTGGACTCTGGGAGTTCCTCGGAAATGATGTACTTAGAGACTTTAAAGCAGATGAGCTTTAACCTCAAGGACCTCATTAAGGTCAGGACACCCCTCGTCGGATTTAACGGCTTATTTGCCATGCCCATAGGCAAAATCACATTGCCACTCGTCACGGTTCCCTTCACCATCAATATTCAGTTTGTCGTGATTGATACGAACTCTCCCTACAATGTGATCATGGGGTGAACTTGGTTGCATGTGCTGGGAGCGGTGCACCCTACTTATCACCAGAAATTGAAATTTGCTACACCAAAAGGGATAATGGAGATCCGAGGGGACCAAGTGTCCGTGAAAAATTATTTTTACTCAGCTGTGAGAGCAGGGGTTTCCACTCAAGAGAAGGGATGTGCCCTGGAAGAGATTTTGAAAAAATACAATCACAGTCTGGGCGTCCAGGAGTGGATGACCCCCGGATTGATCCAACAGATCGGTCGGTAGAAGACCTCCGAAAGGTATTCTTAGTGGATGGTGAAGAGGAGAGATACTTCCTGATTGGAACCGCAATGCCTACAGCCGAATAGGAAGAGATGATCAATTTTTTGAGGTAAAATGCAGACGTGTTCGCTTGGAACGCAATGAAAATGAAGGGGCTGGACCCCGAAATAATCACGTATAAGCTACATGTTAACCTGACACACAAACCAATAAAGAAGAAGCCACGGTGCATGGCGCCACACCACGCCCAGGTGGTTTACGAGAAAATCGATAAACTCTTTGAGGCCGATACCATCCGGGAGGTGCAGTTCCCGGAGTGGTTATCTAACACAGTCTGTGCGAAGAAAAAAGGGGGGAAATGACGCGTCTGCGTTGACTTTACTGATCTAAACAAAGCGTGTCCTAAGATGACTACCCTCTCCTAAAGGTGGACCAGTTGGTGGATGCCACTGTCGGGTACCAGCATATGGACTTCTTGGATGCCAGAGCAGGATATCATCAAATCCCTCTTTATCCCCCGGATCAAGAAAAGACAGCGTTTATCACTCCGAGGGGGGTTTACTGCTACAAAGTTATGCCATTTGGGCTGAAGAACGCTAGAGCTACGTACCAGAGGCTGATGAATCAGATGTTCAAAAGACAGATCGACAACACTATGGAAGTCTACATCGATGATATGTTGGTGAAAAGTAGAAGAAGTTGTGACCACCTGGTAGATTTGGCCGATACCTTCTCCACCCTCAGGGAGTATAGATTGAAGCTAAATGCTACAAAGTGTGTTTTCGGAGTCGAGTTAGGTAAATTTCTTAGATATCTGGTAAGTCGGCGAGGATTCGAAGCTAATTCGAATAAGATTCAAGCAATCCTGGACGTCCCGAACCCCGAACGGTATGATAAGTCTAGAAGCTCACAGGGATGTTGGCGGCACTCAACTGTTTCATCTCGCGCTCCTCGGACAAATGTAAACCCTTCTTTGGGGCTATCAAGGGGGCCGGGAAGGATACGTGAAGTCAGGAGTGTGAAGACGCCTTGGCAAGAATCAAGGAATACCTCAGGGTTCTCCCGACCCTATCCGTCCTTGTCCAGGGGAAAATGCTCTTCCTCTACTTATCTGTATAAGAATTTGTCGTCAGCGGGGTACTCATCCGTGACCATAAGCACCACCAGAAGCCAGTTTATTACATGAGCAAAGCGCTACTAAATGAGGAAACAAGATACCTATCCTTGGAGAAACTCGCTCTATCTCTGGTCACAATTGCAAGAAAATTGAGGCATTATTTTCAGGCACACCCGATTACTGTCCTTACCGATCAGCCCTTAAAGGCCATTTTCAGAAAGACAGATCTCTCTGGAAGGATTTTCAAGTGGGCAGTAGAGTTGGGAGAACATGACATCCACTTCAAACCTCGAACTACTATAAAGGGGCAAATATTGGTAGATTTCATAGCAGAGTTTTCTGAGGGACCTCCTGTCCCGGAAGGGCCACCCTTTCCTGGCATAACGTCCTCAAAGAATGATAAGGGACCGCCATGGCTTCTATGCGTAGACGGTTCCTCCAACAGTAAAGGGTCTGGAATCGGTATCTTGCTAGTCTCCCCGGATGGAGTGGTATCGAGCAGGCCGTTCGGTTGGGGTTCAAAGCATCCAATAATGAAGTCGAGTACGAAGCTCTTATCTCAGGGCTTCGGTTAGTGGAGGTGGTAGGGGTTACAGACCTGGTCGTCTACTGTGATTCCATGTTGGTAGTCAACCAAGTTAACGGAGAGTTTGAGACAAGAGACCCGAGGATGAAGGCTTACCATCATGAGGCGACAATTGTGATCCAGAAGTTCGAGAAGATTAAGGTTAAGCAAGTATCCTGAGATAAGAATGCGCATGTCGACGCCTTCGCTTGCCTAGCCTCGGCACTGGATTCCTCTCGACCGCGCAGAATCACCATAGAGTATCTTCCCACTTCCAGTATAGATAATGCTCCTGAGGCGATGGCCGTACAGGAAGAACGGAGGTAGCCTAGCTGGACAGATCCTTTTCTCAGGTTCTTGGTAACAGGGGATCTCCCCGAGTGTTCGAAAGAAGCCAGGAAGATAAAGCTCAAAGCTCCGAGATTTTGGATCTTCCCGGATCAGAAGTTGTATCGAAGGTCGTTCTCAGGGCCTTATCTACTATGCGTCCAGGAGGATAAGGTGGAAGACCTCCTCTACGAAGTACATGAAGGAATATATGGGAGGCACTCTGGGGGGCGATCCACGGCTCACCGCATCATGTCTCAGGGATATTGGTGGCCATGGATGCAGAGGGACGAGCAAGCATATGTCCAAAAATATGACCAATGTCAGAGGTTCACCCCGGCAATCAAACAGCCTGTAGGGGACTTGCATCCATTAACCAGCCCTTGGCCATTCGCCCAGTGGGGGCTTGACTTGGTTGGACCCCTGCCTAAGGCTCTTGAAAATAGAGGTTCCTGATTGTAGCAACGGATTACTTCACCAAGTGAGTTGAAGCGGAGCCATTGACTCACATTCACGACATAGACACTAAAAAGTTTGTTTGGGAAAACATAGTCGTTAGATTTGGGGTTCCCCGAGCGCTGTATCAGATAACGAGCCTCAATTCACAAGCGGATGCTTCAAATCCTTTTGCGAGCAACTCGGGATCCGTAATTTCTATTCTACCCCTGCATACCCCCAAGCCAATGGGCAGACAGAATCTTCCAACAAAATGATCTTCAACGGGATCAAGAAGAGATTGGAAAAAGCAAAGGGAAGATGGGCGGATGAACTGTTGAACATTCTATGGGCATATAGGACCACCCCTCAGACCTCGACAGGGGAGACCCCCTACTCCCTGGCTTATGGGATGGAGGGCAGTCATACCTCTGGAAGTAGGACTCCCCACCATAAGGACTCAAGCCTTCGACACAAGTGGCAATGACCAACAACTTGACCTGGATTTGGATCTGGCAGAGGAAAGAAGGGCAATGACTGCCTTGAGAATGGCCAAATATCAGGAGAGGATTTCCAGACTTCACAACAAAAGAGTCAAGACCCAAGAATTTCAAGTCGGCAACCTAGTCCTCAGAAAGGTGACAGCCAATACTCGAGACCCAGCAGATGGGAAGATGAGACCTAACTGGGAAGGACTTTACAAAGTGGTATCATTAGGGGGCTCCGAATTATATAGATTAGAAGATATGGGAAGAAAACCTGTACTACGGCCTTGAAATGTGATAAATCTGAAGAAGTACTATTTTTGAGTATTCTCTATCTCAGCACTGATTAATGACAGTATTATCAAATGGCAGTATCACAAGGGCAAGGCCCTGGAGGCAGAGTTCAAGGACTCCTGCCTTCGAAAGAAAAACAGAAGCAAGCCTCCTCAAAGGGTAAGACCCTAGATGGAGAGTTCAATGACTCTTGCCTCCGAAGGAAAATCAGGAGCAAGCCTCCTGAAAGGGGAAGGCCCTGGAGGCAAAGTTCAAGGACTTCTGCCTCCGAAAGAAAATCAAGAGCAAGCCTCTTGGAAGGGTAAGGCCCTAGAGGCAGAGTTCAAGGACCCCCTACCTCCGAAAGAAAAATAGGAGCAAGCCTCCTGAAAGGGCAAGTCCATCAAGGCAGTCTGAGGAATACACCCCTGGGGAGGACACTACCCCAGGGGGGGTACGACACAACAATGATGAAGCTGAACCAATCGGTCGGATCAGCTAGATTGCTCCTCGGGTATCCGAGCCATGGAGATATTATGTTACCACTATTTATTACAGCATCAGTGTAAAAAAGATGATGAAATATATATGATGAAATGGTTTCAGTAGACAAAGCAAGTACTCAAAAAATAAAAAGCAGGTTATTCATTTCAAAAAAAGGGGTTTTGCGTCCCCGAGGGCTACAACGTTCAGAAAAAAAAAAAGAAAAGTTTCATCTGGCCTCGGGCATCTCCAACACATCACTACAAGGAGAATCAATGCAAAAGGTGTGAGCAGCTTCGGGGGCAGGTAGAGCTGGGGCAGAATCAACAGCAGGCAAGGTTTGAGAAATGTTGGAATCAGGGGCTGGCTCCGGTAGGGCCTCGTCGGATGGGATGAGAATTACCACCTCAGGTGGGTCTTCCAAAACTTGCATCGACATTAGGGCCGCACCCTCAGTAGCAACCTCAGCCTCGGCCTGCGTCATCTCCACTGATGACACGTAGTTGTGCAACTGGAAAAATGGGGAGTCTGGAAGCACACCGACGGCTCGGAGCGCCTCATCCCAACCCTTTTTGAAGAACTCTTTGTTGTTCTCCTCGAGGGCGGGCAGTATGTCGTCGACAAACTCCTCTTGGATTTGCTCTTCAGTCTTCCTATTCTTTGCTTCCGCCCTGATCCTGTCCAGCTCTTGGGTCAGGGCTAGACAACACTCCTCTGACCCAACAGCCCTATCCTCGGCCGCAGAGAGCCGCTGTGTCTGCTGTGTGATCCTCCTTTCTGCATCAGCCAAGGCAGCACTTAGCTTTTCAGTGCCAACCATCGCCAATTCGCTGTCCTTAAGGAGTTGCTTAATCTGAGCAGCCTGCCCCGCAAGGGTGGAGTCACTGGCAGACACGTCCTCCTTAGCACTGGCCATGGCTCCTTCACCCTCTTCCTTCTGCTCCTGGGTCCGTTAGAGGTCCATCTTGGCTGCATGATATCGCGCAACGATTACGAAAATTTGTTGGGTAGCCTGCGAAGGAAAGAACTTGGTCAATTATAGGAGATACGACAAGAAAAAGCTGAAACAAAGATGAACTTACCACCAGGAAATTCTGAATGATGGAACGGATCAACGTGTTCGTTTTTGCCCCCTATGAGCCTCCATGTCGGCCTCGAAATGGAGTGTCTCGCTCATTGCGTTGGCGACATGGGGGTATGCATAATATAATCATCGACCCTGATCACCCGGTTCATATGATCAGTGGCTCGAGGATTCTACTCTGCAGATTCTACCGTCTGCGGAGGGGGAGGTGGAGTCTATCTTTGGTGTTGTTGTTGCTGCTGTTGTTGCTGTTGAGGTGGAGGGGGCAACCCACAGCCTCTCCCGCTTGGCTGTTGAGTGGAGGGGGCCCTGGATCCCCTGTCCGGGTCGTCGTGCCTTTGCTTGGTCCTCCTCTCCTCCTCGACTTAAGGATCTCGATCCCACACTTGACCCTGACCAGCGGCCCTCAGAGGCGGGGGTTGGCGCTGGTACCTGTTGATAAGGTGCTACTGGTTGACCCCCGTCCTCTCCCGGCTGCAAGGGCCTGCCTCTACCTTAGGAATCCCAGATCTATACGGGGCGTGCGGGACATGGCTACCTCAAAGGCGTCCTCTACGTCTAGAGACTGAAGAATGCAAAAGTCAGGCCACAAATCTCTCCTAGAAGTCCCCACCTCGGCGTGGGAAGGAACCAAAGCCTCTCTGGCCCTGGACTCCTCAACTTCAAGTGCACCCTCTACTTCCTCCTCAGTAACCCTGTCGGGGTTCTCCTCCAAGTTCTGCTCGGCCTCTTATTGCACATTCTGATCAAAGAGTTCAGACCACCGCAAAGGGTCGAAAGGCTGGGAGAGCTGTGAGAATTTTTTGTACCCCGCTGAGTAGTTCAAAAGAATATGAGCAGCCCGGTCGAACCCGTCATCACCAACAAATCTCCAAACAGTGACGAGGTCAGCAAAGTTCACCAAGGACCGAGGGGGAGGAGCAACTTCCCGGGCGGAGACGTTTGCACAAGAAATAAGGTTATTAACACTTCTAAAAAATCCCAAGGACAAAAATAGTAGACTCGGAGAAGCCGACGTACTTGTCATTCTCCATTCAAAAGGGCACATCAGACCATTGTACTCAGAACCGGTCCCCCGCTGCCAGGATCCACTGAAGATTAGAAGGTCATTCTTGTATCCTTTGTCCGAGTCAGGGAGGTGAGTTATAAGGTACATGGAGGGATCCCTGACTTTGAGGTAGAAATTCTGCTGAGGCATGACCCTCAACAGGGAGTAGCAAAAAAGGATATCGTTGAGCCCAACGTTTACCCCGAGACGGTTGTTAAGCTCTAAAACCCCCATTATTATCCTAAATACGTTAAGGCAACACTGCCCCGGGAAGAGGTTGAAATGGGCGAGGAATTGGAGGAGTAGAGGAGGCAGGGGGAACCTAATTCCACCCTCTATGATTGCCTTGATAAAAAAGGACATCTCATTCTCAGTCCCGAGAGTACGATTATGTAAAACTGGGTCGTACTCATCTATACCTACGTTTGGGGAGATGCGGTATCGGGCCCTAAACCTATTATCTGCTCGTCTCCCTTCACTTTGTACTTCCCTGGCCTTGAGGAACTGGCTTGGGGATCCTCGGTGACAGGGCGACGTCGGGGCATCTCTAAAGAAGATAAAAACTAAAGAGGAAGGAAAAATTTTTTCTACGAAGATCCCCAAGGAGTTTTCTGAGGGTTTGTCACACAATGACAATCAGAAACACCTCCGGTTACCAGGGAAAAAAAAAAATAGAAAGATGGAAAGAAGGGAGATACAAGGACTCACCAGAACGCGAACGAAGGTTTCTGAAAGGCTCGGAGTGGTTCCTCTCTCCAGAAGGTTCAGAAGCAAGAGGGTGTTTGCTGGTCTAAACTCCGGTGATGACTGACGGGTAGAAGACGTGACTAAAGGGGCCTTCGGCAAAGTTTTCAAGCAAAAGCTCTCTAAGTTTGAAATGGCAAAAGTGTGGGAAAGAGAGAAAGAGCCCATTTATATAGTACCCATCCCCATCATTAGGCACGAAGCACGAAAAGGCGCATTTAATGTGCACGACCTCCTAAGTAGCAAAAAACGGTTGGAAGTAATGATGAAGTGGTTGGGGCAGTTGCAGAACCCTTTGTCTCCTTACAACGCGTGTCCTCGGCGTTAGAAGATCGAAGGCTGGGGGGCAGTTGATGGGACATATCCAGACACTCCTAGATGATGACTTGTGTACTCGACATCAATGGAGACATTTGCTCTAAATACTGACAGGTCTGCCCTGAGGATACTATTCGCAGGGATCAAGGATTCCCAAACCACCATGGACCGACACGTATTCCTCGACAGTTTGGCTACATCGGTCCTAAATCATGCTAGTCCCTCGGCACCGAGAGGTATCTATCCGCGTCGGCGTTTCTGCACCTACAGGGGCTATTAATGGACATATCACTAGCCTAGGCAAGGCTAGACTACCCATCATGACCTCGTCTTACTCAAATGGTGTCAGGAGGCACAAGAAAGCAGAAGGCTCAACCAAAGGGGAATGGGCACATGGCGTATTGTGTCAGATCAAAGACAAAAAGACCAGAATGCCCTTGCTGACACACGACTTGGGAAAGCAAGTATTTAATGCACCCTTCCCTTGATGAGACATCATTTAATGCATGAGAGCTCGAAAGTGAAAGGTAATAAATGTCTCAAAGCTTGGGCATTTAATACACCCCCGCCTAGAAAAGATTATTAAACGTTCGGCAGACCGAGGAGAAAGTATTAGTTGCTCGGGGTCCCGAGTAGTAAAGAATAAGATCATTACTCATAAAAATTGATGTGCACGCTGTTCACCCCCGATGATTACCTACTAGCTACGCTGTCAGCAATGATAAGATTTTAAGGTATAAATAGTCCTCACAAACACAGAAAAGGGGTACGCAACTAACCCTCTCTCAACCATCATACAATATTTTCTTCTTCCCCTCTCTCAAAGAACTGACTTGATCATTGGAGGGGATACGCCGAAAAGCACTCCGGTGCCCTTCTAACCTGTTTTCCTTTGTTCTAGGAACCTCCTTCAGTCTTCCAGAATCACTTAGGCGACTCATACCAACGATTGATTATCCACCTTCGACCCTCACGACCTGTTCAACTAGCAAGATCAACCACCCGATTTTGGACACGTGTTCACCACGGAAGAGATCTGTTCGAGTGTTTATATTGTGTAGAATCTTGCACGCACACTTTTCCCCTCAGCTATGTTAATTGTTTCATACATACCGGTGGGTAATGTAGAGAAACAAATCATCAGTGGCGACAGAGTGGATGCAGATGTCAACCAAAAGGCCTTGGCTCATATCAACGGCGAGCTTACATCTCTTCAAAAGAGCACCGCCGACAGCAGAAAATAAATCCCTCCAAGTATTGGTGTCGATGACTCGCCACATGGAGGGCTCTTTGCATGTTCTCCGCCAGGTAGTGCAGACTTTCTGTGCACTCATTAGTGTGTCTGCCACGCCGACCTTGTGGAGAATTGTTGTCGTCACGTCCGGCGGGAGTGCTAGCCAGTTTGGGATTCGATCGGCCGGCGGTGGGGTTGTGGTTCGGAGGCCAGACCTAGAGGTGGATGATAGAGCCATGATTTCTAGAGAAACCGAAAGGACACGGCGAGTAACATTGCATATATATGTGTGCGCGCACGAGCGAACGTCTAATGAAAATTAATTTTTCATTAATTTAGGAATAATTATACCATGTGCTTCAGGGTTGTCACATAGTGACTTAAATTCGTGCCTTTAATTGTAATAAATTATACTTAGACCCTCTAAAGTTTGTAAGTGTATAACACTTAGATTCTTCAAATTTAAAATATTAGACTTTGATTAAAAATATTTCAATTAAAAATAAAATATCAAATATTTTAAATCTTTCAATCAAAATTTATGTTTTATTATATTATTTATTGAAATAAAATCAAAAATAAAAATATATTTTTTTTAAAAAATTCATAATTAATACTGTTGATGTCAAAATTCAGATGACTTACACGTAAGGATGGCAGTGGACCGAAGCAGGGGCGGGAAGTGTAGTCTCTTTCCCCGTACCCGCTTTAAAAAAATCTATTCATCTCTAGTCCACCCCCGTTAACAGGTATAACTTTCATCTCATTCTCCATCCGCAAGTAAATTTGTAATTCCCGCCCCTGGCCTATTCTCGCCTTCACCCCTGCCCAAGCCCAACATAATCCAACATTATAAATAATCTAAACTATCAAAAAAAGTGGAGGTCACCAACTGAAAATTATAACATAATTCTTATCATTAATAAGGACTAGCATTTGGTATAGTGAGTAGGCAAGAAGTCTATCCAACACTTTTCAAACAACAAGTCTATCCAACAAGTTTCAAAAAGCAAAAATCATATCTAACACTATAATCAGAATTCAAAAAATACTATATTCAAGTAGCATAAAATTAAAAAATTCAAAATATTGCATGTCTAACACAAAAAATCAAATGTAGAAAATGAAAATTGCAGATCTAACACAAAAAACAAAAAAAAAATTAGAACAAACAACATCTAAAACCCTCGTATCTAACGCACTATAGATCCGAAACAAAAACTCTTAATAGCTAACACAACACAGACCCTTAGATCTAACAAAATCCATCACAAATATAACAAAAATGATTATAGATCTAAAAAAAACCATAAAAAAAAAACACAAAAGTAATAGATCTTATCTTATTGGACAAAGAAAAAAAAGTGGACTACTGAATTTTGAAATTAACTTAATGGGTGCGTGGGTGGGAATGCGATTGGGATTTATGGTCTTATCTATATATATATCATGAGTTAGAGGTGGCAGGGAGGGGGTAAGCGTTAGTCTATCCCCGTCTCCATCCCCGTGCGGGTTTATACGGGTATTCTCGTATACATCCATCATTCAATATGTATGGTACATCCTCGATTCAAACGGAACGGGTTTGGACGAATGCCAATTTTTCTGCAGTCCACTGTCATCCCTACCTACACGTCAGTTTGTTAGGCTACGATCACCTGAAAAGAAGTCAAAGACTAGAGGGCAGTTCTAGAGGTCAATTCTCCGATGCCTAATTTAGTAAGTGACTCAAAAATATGAATTGCGTATAGTAATCAGTATAAATATATAAAAGAATTTAATTCAATACTCATTTGTATATAATTATACTGTCTAGTGGAATAAAACTAAAAAATTAAACAAGGAGTCAAAATGTAATTGATACAATATCTTCTATCTTTAATTGGGATAATTTGATCGCTTAATAGATTCCGTAAATTTTATAACTAATAAGAGGTTTAGGTGTAATATTTTATACTTGAATAACCTAAGTGTAACACTCCTACAAATTTCAGAGAGTTTAGGTATAATTTACTAATGAACAGAGTAACAGACATTGACCTCAAAGGTCTAAGTATTACACGTGAACAAACTTTCGAGATTTGTGTATAATATTTTAAAATTTAAGGGTTTAAACGATTAAGTTACAAACTTTAAGGGGTCTAAATATATTTTTTTCATTAATTTATTGTAAACTGTTGTGATGAAATTTAATTTTGGGAGATTTGGTGAAAGCTCCACGCGAAGTGACTATTTTGGTTTTAGGTCCAATCTCAACACTTTTAATGTCAAAAGTCTATAAAATCAATCATTGATAAAATACCCTTAATAAAGGAGGTTACGGAAAAATCTCTATTATTATCTAATTTTTATATTTATTACCACTACCATCATCATCTCAATGCTGCTACCACGAACACCACCACCATCGCCCATTCCCACCTCTATGACCCGCCACCCATAAACCACCACTCCCACCCACTAACGCTTACCACCACCATCATCCACCATTGCCATAAACCACAACCACCCATCGCCACTAACCACCAACCATAACCCTCACCCAGTAATAGTAACCATTGCCACAAACCACCACCATCACCTATCGCTGTCCTGACACCACCACCTGCCAACCACCACCATCATCACCCAATGCCACTAACCATTAACCACTAACCACCACCCACTAACACCCACCACCCATCATTGTTGTAAACCACCACCACCACCATCACCCACTATCACTGCCAACTAACACCCATCGCCACCACCATCACCCATCGCCAACCACCATCACCCACCGCTGTTACTACCATCATCCACAACCCCCACCCACCACCAATCATCGCCATAAAACCACCACCACCACCCGTCACCTGCGAACCACCACTAATCACCACCACCACCAGTTATCACCCACCGCCTCCACCCATTGTTGCTATTACCACTACCACTAACACCGGCCACCATCATCACCCATCATTGCCATAAACCACCGCCACCCCCCATCATCGCCAATCACCACCATGCACCACCTATTACCATCCACCATCCACCATCCACCATCCACCACCCACCATCGCTGTTAACCACCACCCGCCACTAACCACCACCACTACACCCACCCATTGAAACCCACTACACGTTACCACCGTCACCCATCATCACCATAAACCACCACCACCACCACCAATTATCGCCCATCGCCACCTCCACCCATTGCTGCCATTATCACCACCCACAACCCTCACCCACTAACACCCGTCACCACCACCACCCTCCATCGCCATAAACCACCCCCCACCACCACCCATCATCGCCACTAATCACCACCACGCACCACCCACTATCGTCCACCAACCAGTATTTGCCACTCACCATCGCTGCCAACCACCACCCATTGCCACCACCACAACCTGCCACCTACCGTTGCCACTACCACTACCACCACCCACAACCTCACCCACTAATACCACCACCCTCCACCCACCAACGCCCACCAATCACCACCACCCACTACCATCCACCAACCACCACACGTCACTTATCGTCACCCACCAACCATCACCGTCCATCACAACTAACCACCACCCACCACTTCCATTCACTAACACCTACCACCCGCCACCACCATCGCGATAAACCACCACCACCCACCATCGCCAACAACCATCATAATCCACCGTCCAAAATAGTGAAAAACTCGCCCATCCCCGCCAAGAACCACAATAACTACCACCACGGTTACAGTTGCCTTGCATCACCCGTTGTCACCTGTCACCCATCACCCATCACAACCCCACCACCACTACCCACTGTCCACCGCCCACCGTCAACTACCACCCACACCCAACACCACCCACCGTCAACCGCCACCACTCATCACCCAAAAATAGTAAAAAACTAATCCACCACCCAAAATAGTAAAAAAAAACTCACCCACCATCCACCATTGCCACCAACAACCTCCATCCACCACCAAAAACTATAAAAACTAACCTGCCACCCTCCATCGCTTCCAACCACTACAACCACCCACTACTCAAAATAGTAAAAAACTAACTTACCATCCAAAACAGTAAAAACTAATCTACCACCCACCACAAAAAATAGTAAAAAACTAACCCACACACAAAACAGTAAAAAACTAACCCACCACCCAACATCTCCACCACCCACCACCCACCACCATAATCCATTTTCACCACTACCTACTACCATCACTACCACCAAGATTACCATCACCCATACCCCACCACCACCCACCACCCAAAACAGTGAAAACTAGTCCACCACCATTGCCACTACCACCCACCATTGCCGCCGCCAACAAACCTCACCAACCACCCAAACAAGTGAAAAACTAGCCTACCACCACCCACAATTGTCGCCAACCACTACTATCCAAAAGTCTCCACCACCCACCAATCGTCGCGCCACCATCACCCACCATTGTCCCTAACCACCACCACCCACCATCAAAAATAGTAAAAAACTAACCTACCACTTGTCACCATCACCTGCCACCCACTACCACCACCAATCATCATCGTTAACCATCACCTAAAATAATGAAAAACTTACCCACCACTACCCATCATCATTGCCACCATCATTGCCAACCACCATCACCCACCATCGTGGCCAAACACTATCACTCACCACCCAAAATAGTAAAAAACTAGTTCACCATCACCAGTCGCCACCACCACACATCGTCTCCACCAGCCATCGCCATCCACCCCCCAAAATATTTAAAAACTAACCCACCACCCAATATTGTTGCCAACCACCACTCACCTCCACAATCCACTAACACCACCAACTTCACCACCACCCACACACCACCAACCACCATTGCCACCACCATCACCCATTGCGACCAACCACCAAAAACTAACCCACCACCACCCAATCACAACTTAAAATAGTGAAAATATGTCCAACCACCCACCATCATCGCCAAACACTGCTCAAAATAGTAAAAAACTAGTCAAACTCAAAAATAATGAAACATTACTGAACTAAAAACAGTGAACTCAAAAATAATAAATAAAAAAATTTGAACTAAAACACAGTGAAAAATTAGTGAAAACCAAAACAGTGAAAAATTACTAAACTCAAAAATACTAAAAAATTATTGATTTCAAAAACAGTGAAAAATTACTGAATTAAAAAATAGTAAAAAATTACTGAACTAAAAAACAGTTGACCACAACACATTACCCTAAATTCAAGTAAAATAACAAATGTAAAATAGTGAAATTTATCTAATTTTAATGTTTAAGACGATAAAAATTGAATTTATTTCTTTGTTTAGGTCATTAAAATTGGGACTTTAATATAATGAAACTATTAGTTTACAAAATTTTACAAATAGTAAAATTTAATAGAATAAAACCCATAGTATAGTGTTCAAAATTTTCACAAACAATGAATTGCAAAAATATTAAAAATTTGAATTGAGAAATATATATAAAAAAAACAAAATCAAAAGCTCGATTTATTTCACCATCAAGTGTTTAAATTGATTAATGTTCCATTAAGGTTGTTGCAGGAAATTCTGGTCAAAATAGCGAAAAGAAAAATATAAGAATAAATAAATTGGAAAGTCAAGAGACTCCAAAATCATTTATTGATGAATACAGATAAAAGGATCTACAAGAAAAAAATTAGTGTTTGCCACAAAACAAGCACAAAGGATTAAGAAGTTTATGAAATTTTCACTTACGAGTGTCAATTGCTTGAAATTCCTCATTTCATGCCTCGAGCATTAATTTTTGAAGCTCTTGATCCACTACATGTTGCTCTCCTACAGATGACTTAAATTGTTTGTCTCTATCCTTAAAAGTAGATTGTTCAATTTCTTGTTGAGCTCTTACAGCTCGAATTATTGATTCTTCTTCCAAAATTTGTGTTTTTTTAGCTTTCAAGTCATATGATTGCTTCAAAAATTTAGTATGGCAAGCAGCTAAGTCATTGATATGAGTCACATCAAATTTAGTACCTTGCCTCAACAAAATGTCATCACAAGCAATTGTTTCAGAAAATTCAAAGGTTTGTGTGACAGTTTTGACAAATCAGTCGACCTCGTCCATCCCTGAATCAGTTTTAGTATTTACTCCATGGATCATTTGAAGTGATTTCATCACTTTAGCTTTAGACTTGAATAAGATCTCAAGTGAAGAACATGATGATATTTAACTAATTATTTCTTGAATGAGGCCAGTAACGAAATTTCTTGTAAGATGGTCAATATGGTCCAAGCTCAGTACTTATCAATGACGAGAATCTCTCAAATGAGAAAGCAGTGTGACAAGGTTCCAAAGGGAGACTAGTTGATGGTTCTGCCATAACAAAGTCATCTAAACCATCATAGTCAACACACTCATCATCCAATTCGGTCTCGAGCCTTTTTATATCACTCCCCTCAAGGTTACCAAGTTCTTTGCCTTGGTTAACCCCCTAATGCCAGAAGAATTGTCTACTAGAAGATCTTTTTAAGGTGCACCAGAATAGCTAGCACCCCCATCTGATCCACGTGACCTTTGATAGCAAGCTCTTTTAGGATTTATATCATCCGAAGAAAATTCTCAATGGTTTCAAAATTTTATTCTTTCACCATAATAAGTTCTCCCACAATTATCATGACTAGTTGTTGGAATTATATCTGCAACCTCAGTCAGCTTGATCGCTCTCCTTATTCCCCTGGTAGGAGTTCAAATTTTTTTAATCACAAAAACTAGCTCTTGTAGGTAATATTGTCATTCATCAAGAGTGATATACTTTGCGGAATGATATACCCAAATAAAGAGTAGAGTTTCTTACCCACCATTGGCAATACCTATAGATGCAGACTCTTGTATAGCTTGCCCTAAGGATACAAAATAATGCATGAGTGTCCCTCCTCAAAAATAAATGTTATGCTTTAGCCACCTCCTCGATGCAGTCATACATTTGTGCGAAATTAAACTTGAGTTTATTTGTGGGAATGCCTTGATCAAGCCCAAATTGAAGTGCAAATTTGTTTGGGTAATAAGGATAGATGCACAAATTAGTACCCACTCATACAAGTAACAAGGCAAAGCGTATGAAAACCAAAAACTCAAAATGTTTTTCTGAAATTCCTACAACATCCAAGCACTCAATATCTTTGCCTTCATCAAAAGAAGTGGGTCAGAAAGAAAGATGCTGACTATGTCTAAAGACAATTCTTGCTGCATATGTGGTCACTTCCTCTCCTCAAACACCTGAATATCTAATCAACAATGGATAGTTAGGAGGAAATTCATCCTGAGGTCGACGATGGTACAAAACTTGGAAATGCTCTCCCAACCAACCAAGTTTATAATGAATGAGAAAATTTGGATTCGCTGCTCCTGGGGGCTTTTAGGGGTGAATAACAATTTCTCTTAATCCATGATAGATATAACCCAAAACACTTGGAGCAAGTGAAGCAATAGCCCGCTTGGCCAGCAAAGAGGCCATATGGAAAGTCTCTAGATGCACCACACTAACTCACCAACACTGTGGTGAAAAATATTGGTCAATGGGCTCCATAACTCACAAAAAGCCCTCCAAACATGTTTGCAACGCTCATATGAGTTGCATGACACAGCCACGACAAAAAAATATTTGCTAGTTCAAGAAGCTCTTTATATTCAACTAAAATCCAATCAATCCATTCTATTAAGTATGGGTGAAATGTTGAAAGTCCCCTGAACTTGAAGTCTGAGCCCCAATTTTTCTTCTCATTATACAATCTATGTAATGCCGAATAAAATTCTTTGTTATTCTGTATCTGACAATCCTCAAGACCTTTGCCATCCACTTTCTCAAGCATTGTGATTTTATGCAAAGGTCCATAATGTTTGCAGCATAGTTATGAATATGGTAACGACCGCCGTAACGATAACAATAACACAATAATGGATGCGGGATGAAATGGGCATTCCGTAACAATAACGAAAATCAGAAGCGTGAATTTTTTGTTTTCATTCACACCCCTCTCAAAAAACATATTTATGCATTTTTAACTCTAAACTTATGTAAATATAGGCCTTTTGTGATATGTTATACAGTTTATTGTATTATAAACAATATTATATGAATTTATCTTTTAATAATTACGTGATAAGAGTTTTCTAGTGGGCCACCTAGAACCTAGACCCATTTTTTATATTTGGGACAACTTTTAGCTATCACATTTAGAGTTAATCTCCTGTTTTCACAAGGGGCAGCTTAGTCTTTTCACTCATGATAAAAAATCCTAATATAATCTTTTTATCTCCAGCCTTTTCTCTGTCGTTCATCTACCCTAAATAGAAAAGAGCTCATTTCTCTCTCCCCCGTAGTAGGCTAAGTATTGTGAAAATTGGAACTCCACCCAAAGTAGCCAAGTAGTAGTATATAGAAGCTAATGTCGTTGAAAAGGTACCAGATCTACACACCTCCTCTTAATCTTTACTCTTCTACTTTCATATATTCCTCTTACGGGTGAATTTTTTTTCTAGCCGATAAATTGGTGTGTAACAATATCGTCAACCTCCGTTATCATTACGTAACGACTGTTACGCACAGTAACGGCCGATTTTCCATATCATGGTTTGCAGACATCAATTATAATATCCTCCCTTTGAGAGTCGAATGTAAACTAACCTGTGAAAGTCTCTATCTTTTGAATCCAACTTATGGGAGCTTTGGGACGGATGTTGATTTTCAAATCCTTTAGTGGGAATGATCTCCTATATTGTGGTCCAAATTTGAGCTTCCTGCCATTAATGGCTAAAGCCCGTTGACAAGTTGTTTCACCATAAACGTCCATTGCAATCAGTTTGCATAAAATTAAAAAAAAAAAGACAAATAAAAGAATTAAATTCTCAAAATGGTGTAAATGTTTTTATAGATATATATACGCGTATATAAATTTAAGTATGGCGCCATTGACGGTGTCAGATCCTTGGTCTTTCAAAGACCATACAAAAAAATTGCTCCATTAAAGTAAGACCATACGGCATAATGCTATTCCACTGGTCTTTCAAAGACCACAAAAGAAACCAAAAAAGAGTAAAGGTAAACCACATTGGTCTTCCAAAGACTAACTAAAGGTGTAAGAAGTGGGGTGTCACTTGTTGATTCCCAAGACTTAAAGAATCCATAAAATTCTTGGTCATTAAAAGACCAAAAAAAAAAAAATGAATTTTGCTGGTCTATGAAAGACCACATTAAAAAAATACATCTCGAAAACCTCAACAAAAAAAATACAAGGGTTGGGATCCAAAAAAATGCATCCCCGTGAATCATAAACAATGGAGACTTTGATTTCTTTTGACAAAAAAAAAATGCATCAACATGTTTAGTCAAAAAATGTTAAAGATGCAAAATTGCATCCTACCGCAAAAAATAAAAAAATAAAAAATTCAACCAGGTCTTGGAAAGACCAATCTATTTTTATCTTCAAAAAAATTCTGGTTGGTCTTGGAAAGACTTATTGTGAAAGGAAAATTGATTTATCAGGTCTTAAAAAGGCCTATATGGATGGATCATCGACATAGTTGGTCTTTTGAAAGACCTTTGAATCTTGTAATCAAAAAAAAAAAAAACTCGCGAAATCATTGAGGTAAGGAAAAGGCTGCCTGAATGATTTTGGAAGTATATAATGTTCAAAGAAGAAGCTGTGAAATCTATCTGTTGGCCAAAGTAGAGGTTATATTAAATAAGGTCTCTTACTCGGTGTAAACCTCTAACAAAAGTGGGTGAGTTATTTAAATTTTAAAATCCAAACATGGAAAGTAAAGGGATGTTTGATCTGAGCCGAGTATAATATGTGAATTTTCGTGATTCACAAATAACACCGGGCACAACTGTTAAACGTTAAAAATAAATAAATTCGTTGTTCAATGAAATTTTTTGATTCAAAAAGGTGCCGACCACATTCGTTACATTGCAAAATTTTACACTAGCCATAATTAATTTTAGAGTTAGTTAACTAAACCAAATACACGGGTCCGATTACTATCCCTAAAATGTGGTTATGCCATTGTACACATCTAAAAAAAGGGACTTGTGTTCTAGAAGTTTAAACAAAGGCCAACTACCCCACATGCTAAAAGTAAAATAAAAGAAAGGGCCAAGAGATCTTTTACAAAGAAATGCGGAAAACCCACTAACTAAGAATTGGCTACTAATGGAGGAGGTGCAACATTGAAGGAAAGACAGCTGCCCCCTACATGCAAACATAAAAATCAAATCAAGGAAGTCCTCTATAAATGGTAAAATGGAGTGCATAAATTGTGCATCGTGTGAAGTGGTTTCGTAACCCACTAAAGTGACAGTTTTTGGAAAAATCTTTATAAATACTAGGGAGATCTAAAAAAAAATGGAGAGATCAGAGGAGAAAAAGGATATCTGAAGAGGAGAAAGTTTAGACGGTTACCAAAGAAAAAAATTCAACAGAGAGATTCGGAAAAGAAGGAAGGCAACAAAAAAAAATCTGAAGCTTTTGCAACAGGTAAAAAAAAAGAGTAATGCTACACTGACCAAATTTTGAGACCAAATTTAAAGCCCAAATGACATGACAGTTGATTATTTGAAGTTTTTATTGGGACCCAAATAATATAACACCAATCAAAGAAACTTAAATCAATTGTCATCTTATTTGGGCTCCAAAATTGGTCCAAAAATTTAGTCAGTTCAGCATTATTGAAAAAAAAACGTTTACTCTCTTTCTTATTTTATTTGATCTTTTGAATCATTGATGGTAGCAATTGTTGGGCTTATTTTATTGTGTTTCAAAACATTTAATTGGTTGGACCTACACTTTTATATTATTTATAAGCCCATTGACTTAGTCTTTTATCTTTGCAAGCTCATGATCCACTTCCTTTCTTATTATCGTTGGAGTAGCTTAGAAAGTAAGCTTTCACTTTTGGTCTTGGTTTATCCTTGTAGTAGACTTCGGCTTTTGGCTATCTTGTTCTCTTACATTTGCTTCTCATCTCTCTTCCTTTTCTCAAATAGCTCACATTATCTTTAGAAAAACTTTGTTGTGCTTTCACAAGGAACTATCAAAAGGGGTTGTTAAACACTTTTCACAACAAGTATGTGTTGGTGGAGGTAAAGCTATAAAAATCCTAAGAGGTTGCTAACTTGATCTAAAATGTGTACACCCAGGTGCAGACGGTTAAATTGTAGTAATAATCCGGTTAAATTCGGAGTCGAATCCACAGGGAACTATGATTGGTGTTTTGAAGTAAGTAATAATAGAAACCAAGTGACTGAAAATTTTGAGAGTTTGGAGTGGTGGGATTCTTTGAATATAATGGAAGATTCTTTTCAAGAGTTTTCTAGACAAATATAAGATAAATTCAAATGTAAAACAATCACCCTTTAGCTTGAGGATTAGAAAATGTGGTTAATCATCCGGTTTATTATACTTGTGTTTTGTAACTCAATTAACTCCCGTGTCAATAGCAAGTTAGTCGAAAGATAAAGATGGACTGTGAGAATTAAACACATGATTCCGATGCCTTTCTAGAAGTAGACAAGAATTGCCTATGCTGAGATTTAACCCGTCTACAAACAAGCAAGTGTTTCTACAAGGCATCCAACTATGACATTAATGTTCCATTCTTTAGATAAAGTACGATAATAGTAAAGATTGAAATGTATCATGCAGATATCTCCTAGGTACTTGCCTTGAACCAATAGGTTTTTCCATGCAAGAGTCATCCGTGACATAAAAAGAACCCATGGTTAGACAAAATATCTTAACTTTGCTAGATACATTCAACCATTCAATGAACAAGTGAAATATAAAGCATTAAAGCATAAATGGATTACACAAATATAACTCCAGGATAATTTTTATATATTCATCACTTCTTACTAAAGAATGAGTGAGGAACTACTCACTACTCATAGCTTGGATAAAGATGAAAAAGTGAGTGATGTTCATCCCTTCAGGTAGAAAACTTACAAAGTAAAGTACAATAAACGAGGAGCCGATCTTCACTAAAGAATAAGTGAATCACGTTCCACCTTCACGGCTTTGGTAAAACTCTAGAAAAGTGGAAACGTTTCGCTCCTCTAAGACAGAAGGAAGCTCAAGCAATGGAAGTACAAATAAGTAGAAGAAAACTAGTTCTTCTGGAGGGTTTCTACTACAACCAAAAGATGAGTTATCTCTCTTGATACTTGTAAATAAAAGCAAGTACAACTACAAGGGGAGTCTAAGCCTCCATCATGGTTCTCACAACATGAATGTAAAGACTTAGCACAAATAAATAAAAGACTTCAACTACAAAGGGAGTCTAAGCCTCCATCATGGTTGATACAAATACAAAATGAAAGCATAAACAAGAAATGTACAAGAGCTAGCTCTCTACCCTACTTTTTAAGAGAAAATGATTCTCTCCATGAAGCTCCCACAGTGGGGGTATTTATAGGCAAGGGAAAGGAAATGGGGGTGAAAGAATAGTGTTTGCCGCCCAAGTCCAAGTGAAAAGCCAACAACTCTGCAACCAATCAGTGGGACTTTCGAACATGATTTGTCGTTCAAACGTGGAGTCTATTTTTGCTTTAAGGGCGTTCGAACGTGGAGTGGCATTTGAACGTTATCTCTGTCTTTGCTTTAAGGGCGTTTGAACGCCAGATGAGGTCTAAACTCCCCTTACTCAAATGTCATGTGGTCTCTGTGATGGTTACTACCAACTCTGGCTCTGCACTTAGCAACTTGGTCCTCAGTAACTCATGACAACGTTCGAACGTAGAATGACGTTCGAACGTTGTATTCAAGTACTTTTCTGGTTCTGCTGTCTTTGCTGCAACACGCTAGCAGGTCTCAGTAGTCTAATCTTCTCAAGTTTCCAGAGCACTTTCGAACGTGAGTGGGCGTTTGAATGTGGTACTCAAGTACCTCAACATTTTTCCTTTTTGACTGCAACACATCATGTCTCAGCAGCCTGGTCCTCAATCACTTCAGGGGAATGTTCGAACGTTGTTGCTTGTGCCAAGGTATTCCAATTTTGCCCCTTTATCCACTAGTATTACATCCAAGTGTGATATTTGTTGTCCATGAGCTCTTGTTCACTCTAGGACTTGAAATGTTATTACTTAAACTCCTCAAAGCACAATTAGTCCCCAAAAGGCATAGTAAAATGCTAAATTTAAGCACTAATCAGTTGCCATGTCAAAGACCTATCACACCAATTCATCCACTTCGAGGGGCGCAAATCAACTTTTAAGGACAAAGCTTCGGCTTGATCTATAGTTTGGTGAGATCGTTCCTTACTTATATTTCATAAACTGTGATTTCAGGGCAAATCAGTTTTGGGTGTAAATTCTTAGGTATTTGTTTTAAGTAATTAATTGTGCAAGAGTTTTTTTTTCCATCATTTCATTGCTTTATTAAATAAATTACACAACAATCTTAAAGGTTGATTCCTGCAATGGATACACTACTTCTTACACAAACAAAGATCATACCCGATGCTTCAAAAATTGAATCTTTTGATGGAAATAATTTTCGTAGATGGAAACAAAAGGTTTTTGATGTGTTGGATTTTTCGAAATTATTATTTGTTCTAACCGAACTTAGACCTGATGATGATACCAAAAATTTTGTTCAAGCTTTAGCAAATTGGAATTTTGCTGATAAATTATACTTGAGTACAATTCGTAATGCTTTGTCTAATGACCTATTTGATATGTATGGTGACATTGAGAATGCTACATTTTTATGGGATGAGTTGATATCTAAATATAAATTTGAGGATAAGGGTACTAAGAAATTTTTGACCATTAATTTCTTTCATTACCAAATGGTTGAGGATAAGACCATTACATCACAAATTTATGAGTTTCAAAATATAATAAATGGGTTGGTCAAATTTCATAATATAAGTTTATTGCGATGTTTAAGAGTTTCAAAATATAATAAATGGGTTAGTCAAATTTCAAAATATAATAAATGGTTGAAGACTCAATGCCTTGTAGAAAAATTGCCTGAGTCTTGGAGAGAGCATAAACTCAAATTTCGACAAAAGAGAATTGTCGTGACATTTCAAGAGGCTATTGCCCAAATTAAAATTGAGGAGAAAAATAGACGTTTACAAAAGTCTACCCAAGCCAAGGTGATTAGAATTGCATAAACAAAAAGAAGAACGTTGATTATTTTGACACTTACTTTTCGGTGACTAGAATTGCATCTATTAGATTGTTATTTGCCATTGCTTCTATTCATAAGCTTGTTGTACACCAAATGGATGTGAAGCCCACATTCTTAAATGGTGATTTAGAAGAAAAAATTTAAATGGAGCAACCCAAGGGGTGTGTAATTCTTGGACAAGAACATAAAGTATGTAAATTGGTGAAGTCTCTATATGGACTAAACAAGCTCCTAAACAATGGCATGAGAAATTTGATAAAGTGATGTTATCAAATGGATATGTGACTAATGGTGCTGAAAAATGCATTTATTTGAAATGCATTAATGAAGTAGTTATTATTATTTGTCTATGTTGATGACTTACTTATATTTGGGACTAGTTATAATGTTGAGATTTCTATTAAGAGATTTCTTGCATCTAATTTTGATATGAAAGATATAGGTGATGCTAGTGTTATTTTGGGAATCAAAATTTTAAAATATAATGATTCCATTATTTTATCACAATCGCATTTTGTTGAGAAAATGCTTAAGAAGTTTGAATATCATGAGTGCACACCCTTATCTTCTCCCTATGATGCTAAAGTATATTTAGTGAAAAACAATGGTGATAGTGTATCACAGAGTAAATATGCACAGATTATTGGTAGTTTTATGTTTTTTATGAATTATACTCATCCCGATATTACATATGCTATTGGTAGATTGAGTAGATATACTCATAATCCTAGAAAGGATTATTGAAATGCAATATCAAGGCTAACAAGATATTTGAGAGGCACCAGTGATTATGGTTAATCCTTTTGTTGTTATCCTTTTGTGTTAGGAGGTTATTGCGATGCTAACTGGATTTCTAATACATATGAGTGAAAGCCTACTAGTGGTTATGTTTTCACACTAGCTAGAGGAACAGTCTCTTGGGAATCATCCAAGCAGATAGTGATTGCAAGATCCACTATGGAGTCAAAATTAATAGCCTTAAAGAAGGCTTGTTTTGAAGCAGAATGACTAAGGAATTTTTTAGTAGATATTCTTGTATCATTATTTACTAATCCAGTTCCACCTGTAATTATTCATTGTGATTGTCAGGCTACCATAGCTCGAGCTAAAAGAAAAATATATAATGGGAAGAACCGTCACATTTGGATACAACATACTATTGTGAGGTAGCTTATTGAGAATGGTACCGTGTCCATAGACTATGTGAAGTTAGAGACGAATCTTGCGGATCTTCTTACTAATCCATTGGAGAGGAGGCTAATGAGCAAGACATTGAGGGGGATAGGACTATTGCCTATTTTAGGGACCATGTGATTGATAACCAACCCCTATGATGGGTGATTCCACATATGGGTTTAAATGGGAAACAAAGTCACAGATAGTCTCGGAGGTGCACTGCCACATATTGTTATCCCACTTGGGCATTGAGACCTAATGTGAAGGTCCATCCCTATGGAGTCATGACTGTGCCGCTACAATGAGGAGGTTGAGTTGTTGCTCTTAATAGATCCATAGTCCCTAATTATTGGGTTGGGGTATTTAACTGTAGCACACTCTTGATGGATGCTACTTATATGTGTGTGAAGGTGGAGCTACCTTCTATATGACATAGGTAAGTCGCTAGAGCACACATGAAAATCCAGGACAGGTACATAGCCGGTATTTATGCCGCCAACCCAAATATGGTAACAACCCTGATTAGTGGAAGGTATGTGAATGGTGAGCTGATTAATTCACATTATGGGATATGGTTAAAGGAGTCTAACTCTACCATTATTCTAGTGGGTTCCTTTCACTTATTCTAAGTAAGGTTAAAGTGTATGTGGTACCTTATCAATATAAGTTTTCTAGTGTTCTTATTCTATCTGTTGTGATCGTGCAGCAATTATGGTGAATAATAAGGAATCAAACAATTAAGAAAGCAAAAAAAATAACACAAAGATTTACATGATTCGGCAATGTGCCTACATCCACAAGAGCAAGCGGTCGTTCTTTTTATTATTCAAAGTAAGGTTATATCTTAAGTATTTATATAACCCTAGTATGGACGTATTTATAAAATACCCCTGTATCGTAACGCGGGGGCGTTGCCCCCACACCCCCACCTAATCAACGTCCTCCCCATACATAAAATATATCAATCCCACAATGCAGATGCCATCGCGAGCTCCGTTACGCTCCAACATTTGCCTCTTTGTCATTGTGCACACAACAAATATGAGCCACACATACTCTAACAATCTCCACCTTGACAAATATTCACTCCTTAGGAGAAAAAAAAGAGAACATGTATCCGAAAACTCCACCTGGGACGCTAAGTTGGGGCATCTCCCATCTAGCAACTGGAGAAATTAATTAAGTCCAAGCAGTGCTTGAACTTATCTGTAGTAACAGGCTTTGTCAACATGTCTGCTGCATTCTCAGAAGTGTGAACTTTCTCAAGTAATAGTTCACCAGAAGAAACCAGCTCCCTGATCTTATGAAACCTCACATCTATGTGTTTGGTCCTCGCATGATACACCTGGTTCTTTGCCAAATAAATGGCACTCTGACTGTCACAATGCAACTAAACTCCACCTTGCTAGGCACCCAGCTCCTTGACCAAACCTATAAGCCACAAAGCCTCCTTGGCAGCCTCAGCTACTGCCATATACTCTGACTCAATAGTAGATAGTGCAACTATAGGTTGTACCATGGACTTCCAGCAAATAGGTCCTCCCACAAGAGTAAACACATAACCTGTGGTAGACCTCCTGTCATCCAAGTCCCTTGCATAGTCTGCATCCACATATCCCACAACTGAAGGGTCACTCTGTTGTCTGCTAAACATGATGTCATAGTCTGTAGTGCCCCTCAAGTATCTGAAAATCCACTTGACTGCATCCCAATGTTGTCAAACCGGATTTGAAAGAAACTTGCTAACCACGCTAACAGCTTGTGCCAAATCTGGTCTTGTACAAACCATAGCATACATCAAACACCCCACTGCACTAGCATATGGGACCTTTGACATGTCATGAACTTCATCATCTGTCTTTGGGCACTAAGCGGTAGACAATCTGAAATGATTCGTCAAAGGTGAACTTACTGGTTTTGCATAACTCATGTTGAACCTGTCCAACACCTTCTCAACATAGCTATGCTGAGATAGCCATAACCTCCTGGAAACTCTGTCCCTGCGAATCTCCATCCCAAGAATCTTCTTGGCCACACCCAAATCCTTCATGTCAAATTCTCTGCTCAACAAAGTCTTCAACTTGTTGACTTCACTCATACTCTTGGTAGCAATCAACATATCATCCACATAAAGTAACAGAAAAATAAATGAATCATCATTAAGGCTTTTCACATAGACACAACAATCATACTCACACCTTTTGTAGCCAATCCGAATCATGTAAAAGTCAAATCGCTTGTACCAATGCCTCGGAGACTGCTTCAGCCCATAAAGTGATTTCTTCAAATTACAGACCAAACATTCCTCTCCAGGGAGACTAAACCCTTCTGGTTGTACCATGTAAATATGCTCCTCCAAGTCACCATGAAGGAAAGTTGTCTTTACATCCATCTGCTCCAACTGCATATCTAAATGTGCTACTAATGCCAACACTGTCCTGATGGAAGTGTATCTGACCACCGGGGAGAAGATCTCATCATAGTCAACCCCTTTTCTCTGTGAGTAACCCTTTGCTACTAGACGAGCCTTGAATTTTTCTGCCTCCTTTTCTGAGACTGCTTCTTTCTTCTTATACACCCATTTGCACCCTATCGCTCTCTTCCCCTCGGGAAGCTCCACCAACTCCCATGTTTGGTTCTTATGTAGAGACTCCATCTCCTCCACCATAGCACCCATCCATCTACTTTTCTCTTGGCTTTGTACTGCCTCCTGAAAAGTTGTAGGATCCCCGCTACTAGTAATAAGCACATAAGAAACCAAATCTTCAAAACCATACCTGGTAGGCGGCTTGATATTGCGTTTGGGTCTGTCTGTGGCTATACTATGATGTTGCTGATCACCTGAGATAGAACTCTCTACATGCTGAGCATCCTCTTCTCTACCATGGTTCTCTAGCTCCACCTGCACCACATGCTCATTAGTGCTACAGTTTTCTGGCACTTGTTTCTCTTCTTCTTGAGTACGCTGCAACATGGTTGTTTCATCAAAAACCACATCTCTACTGATCACCATCTTGTTTGCCTTCGGATTCCCGAGCTTGAAGCCTTTCACCCCTTTCTTATATCCCAGAAAGATACACTGTCTAGACTTCACATCAAGCTTCGACCTCTCCTCACTAGAAACATGTACATAGGTTGGACATCCAAACACTCTCAAACCAGAGTAGTCTACCTCACTGTATGTCCACACCTCCTCTGATACTTTCCCATCTAGTGCTGCCCTCGGTGATCTGTTAATCAAGAAACATGTCATATTCACTGCCTTTGCCCAGAAATTCTTTGCAAGCCCTGCATTCAACCTGAGACACTGAGCTTTCTCAGCTATCAATTTGTTCATCATTTCTGCTACACCATTTTGTTGTGGTGTCTTGCGGACTGTGAAGTGTCTCTTGATCCCATACTGCTCACACAACTCCTAGAACTTTGAATCTATGTACTCAGTACCATTATCTGACCTGAGGCATTTAATCTTCCTCCCTTTCTGGTTCTCTACTTCAGCTTTCCACAACTTGAACTTGGCAAATGCTTCGGACTTGTGCCGCATGAAGTTTACCCAAACCTTTCGCGAGTAGTCATCAATGAAACTCACGAAATACATGTATCCTCCCCGTGATACTACGCTGACTGGTCCCCAAACATCTGTATGGACATAGTTGAGAATCCCCTCTGTCTTGTGTGTGGCTGTCTTAAACTACACCCTGTTCTGTTTTTTAAGAACACAATATTGGCAAAAATTGAGCTTGCATGTCTTGACACCCTTCAATAGATTTTTCTTATGAAGCTCTATCATCTTACACTCACTTATATGACCCAGCCGCATATGCCACAAGAGTGTATTATCTGCTTCAGACTTTACAGCAGCAACTCCACCTACAATCGTGGTACCCAGCAGTCTATAAATGTTTCCTGTTATTTTCTGTCCCTTCATCACTGTCAGCATGCCTTTACTTACTTTCATTACTCCATTTATAGATTTGTAACTATAACCATTACAATCTAAAGTGCCCAATGAAATCAGATTCTTCCTTAGATCCGGTACATGTCTAACATCACACAATGTTCTAACCACAACATCAAATATCTTAATTCTAATATTCCCTATTCTAACAACTTTGTAGGATGCATCGTTACCCATCAGAACAAAATCAGAATTTACTGACCTGTAGGTGTCAAACCAATCTTTGTTGGGTGTCATGTGATAGGAACATGCTGAATTCATAATCCAGGAATCTGTTAGACGATTTGAACCTGATGAAATAGAAAGCATATCACCGTCACCGCTCTCTGAATCTTCTTCTTCCACTACGTTTGCAGACTTTGATGGACCCTCTTTGTCCTCTGAATTCTCCTTTTTTTTTCTCTGGACAGTCCCATTTAAAGTACCCTTTTTTCCCGCACTTGTAACACGAGATGGAGATGTCCTTCTTCTTCCGCGACTTGGACCGGGTTTTATTGTTACCCGATCCATTCTGAGATTTGCTTCTTCCACGGTCCTGATTACCTTTCACCACAAGCCATTCACCTTGTGAAGCCTCATCACTGGTTTTCTTCCGTTGATGAAAACCTAACAGAGCACCTGTGACATCCTCCAACTCGGGGGTTTCTTTCCCCCACATCAGAGTCGTAACCAAATTCTCATACGTAGGAGACGCCGGTAAGGAATTCAGCAACATCAACGCCTTGTCTTCATCTTCGAACTTTACATCAACTCGCTTCAGATCGTTGATGATTTGATTGAACACGTTGATGTGTTGACTCAGATTCGAGCACTTTGACATCTTAAGACCATATAGTTTCTGCTTAAGATAGAGCTTGTTCGTCAACGATTTGGACATATACCGACTTTTCAATTTCAACCAAACTTCTGCTGGTGATTCCTCATCCTTGACGTGATATATCACGTCATTAGCCAGACAAAGCCTAATAATCACCACAACCTTCACTTCCAATTCTTTCCAATTCATGTCGTCCATTCCTGCCGGTTGTTTTTCATATAATGCCTTCACCATGCCTTGCTGCATTAACAGGTCTTTCACCCTCCTCTCTCATAATCCGAAATTTCCAGTTCCGTCGAACTCCATCGAGTCAAATTTTGCAGAAGAAATCCCAGACATAGTAGCCTGGCTCTGATACCAGTTGTTATGATCGTGTAGCAATTATGGTGAATAATAAGGAATCAAACAATTAAGAAAGCAAGAGAAAATAACAAAGAGATTTATGTGGTTCGACAATGTGCCTACATCCACAGGAGCGAGCGGCCGTTCTTTTCTATTATTCAAAGTAGGGTTATATCTTAAGTATTTATATAACGCTAGTATGGACGTATTTACAAAATACCCCTGTACCGTACCGCAGGGGTGTTATCCCTGCACCCCCAACTAATCAGCGTCCCCCCCATACATAAAATTTATCAACATCACAAGGCAGATGTCACCGCGGGCTCCACCCGCTCTGGCATCTACCTCTTTGTCATTCTACACACAACAAATATGAGTCACACATACTCTAATACTATCTTAATTGAATGTTTTAAAATATGTCGGGGTTTGTTAGGCTTATTTTATTGTGTTTCAAAACATTTAATTGATTGGGCCTACACTCTTATATTATTTCTTAGCCCATTGACTTAGTCTTTTATCTTTTCAAGCCCATGGTCCACTTCCTTTCTTATTACCGTTGGAGTAGCTTACAAAGTAACCTTTCACTTTTGGTCTTGGTTTATCCTAGTAGTAGACTTCGTCTTTTGGCTCTCTTGTTCTCTTGCATTTGCTTCTCATCTCTCTTTCTTTTCTCAAAAAGCTCACATTCTCTTTAGAAAAATTTTGTTGTGCTTCCACAAGGAACTATGAAAAAAGGTTGTTAAACACTCTTCACAACAACAATTAATTGTGTAAGATTTTTTTTTCCCATCATTTCATTTCTTTATTAAATAAATTACACAACAGCAATTCAATTATAAAAGAAACCATAGAAATCCGAAGCAATTGTGGCAATTTTTGATCACTCCAAAGTTTCTGTTTACAGGAGTTTTCAACTCCTATAGTTCGAAACGGGGCACAAGCTTCAATCAGCACCAACCTTGACCTCCCCTCAGACTAAGAAAAATTCCAAAGCTTTCTTATTTGTCCTAGTGAAGCCCTCTTGTGCAAATTGGCATCCACGGTGTAAAAAGAAAAGTTGTCGCACAAATGGTTTGAAGCTAGAAAAAGAATTGCAAGAAAGCAACCAACCTAGAGACCAACCAAAATTCATGGTAGTATTTCTACCTCTTTGGCCGAAGGCCAAGTTTTGATGGTATACCAAAATAGAGCATTTCATTGTAATGGAGTTTCAAACTCTTTCTCATGTCCAATTTCCCTACTCTTGTTGGGTCTCCAATGTCTCAGCAAATATATAAAATAGGGGGGCTGCAAGGTGTTGATCCTCTTAGAGTTCTTTTTAAAAAATAATATTGGAGTTTCTAACTCCTTTTAGAGCTTGCAACAAGGGAGTTTCCAACTCCTAAAGCTCCAAGCGAAGCAAAATTCTGAGAGTTTTAAACTCGTTTTGTAGCCCGCAAGATCCCCGAGCGGTCACAAGTTAAGAGTCTTTGACCCTAATGGAGTTTCAAACTCCTCCCTAAAAGGGTCGATAAATTTTGATCATCATCTAACAATTAGACTTGGACACCTTAAAATTAGACTTGGACACGTGGTAGGTTGCACGTGCTAAAAAGAGTTATTTGGAATAACTCTACTACTACCGTGCAAGTAGCTAGGCTATTCGGGCCGAGCTAAAGTTAGTCCGACCGAGCAGAGGATGAGATACGACTGAGCAGAGGATAAGATCCAACCGAGCAGATAGCTAGGCTATCCTGGTCGAGCTAAAATTGGTTCGACTGCGCAGAGGAAAAAATCCAATCGAGTAGACAGTCAGGCTATCCCGACCGAGGTAAACTTAGTCCAACGAGCAAAGGATAAGATCCGACCAAGCAGATAACTATACTATCTCGAAAAGTCAGAGACTGTGCTAGGCGACCAATGAAGAAATTGTCTAAATCATAGGAACACATAATTAATATGTGACTTAAATCGACTAATCAGAAAAGAAACCCTATAAGGGTCAAATACAAATTAAAGAAGGACCTATTGAAATTTAGGTGTGCCACCATATTCCAATGAGGATGGTAGTCCTAAATAATCAAGGACAGGCACCCCATAAATACTGGTAAAACTTAAGTCTAAGGTATGCACACTTTCTCACATGAATTGAATACACTCTCTTGTGTCATTACTGACTTAAACATCGAAGTGCCTTCGGCCAGTACCTCACCGGTCCATGGCAGTTTGTTTGTTTTGCAAGTCAGAGACGATCTCGAGTACTCCCTCAGTGCCTCCGACAAATACCCCACCGGTTTAGGGCAGTTTGTTCATTTTGCAGGTCAAAGACGATCTCGAGTGCTCACTCTAGACAAATCTCTTTATTTGAATAAGTGTGGATTTTCCCCCCTACAATTAGCTTCCTTACAATCAAGTTTCCATGAATTACAAAGATGTAAATATTCAGGCGATCTTACTCTGGATCATTGTAACGAACATTGTTGATGGACCTTTATGTGTAATAATAAAGAGTGATAACATAGAGTATAGAACTATTCATGGGCTTGTGCAAACGGTGCAAGCCTTTGATTATTTCAGGTGAATGTGTATCTAAAAGAAGAAAAGGTGGAAGTCCTTGTGATTCAAAAAATCAAGAGATCAAGGGATCTTCCACATGCTGTCACTACTTGAAGAATTTTCACAGTCTTATGATGTATTCTAAATACTTGATCTTACTCAAAACTAATCCACCAATAATCGGTGACGTGGAACTCGACTATCATATCTATTGTGCCTCCTCCAGTGGACGTCTTATAAAACAAAAAGGCCGCATGAGAAATAAGTGGAGTATGGATCTTTCCTCGATAGAGTGAGTAATCAATACCGCAAAGATCGATGTGATCAAAATCTATTGTTTAGTAGACATCTATGGAGATAAAAGGAAGTTGGATCTCTTCATATAAGCACTACGCAGCTGCCCCATGGTATGAGAATCCTTTGACTTTGCTTTGCATAATCGACATGCTCGTAATCTGAGGAGTGTACATATGTGACACCTATAATGTGACATGCTATGATGGGTAAGAGATCTAAGAGAAAAAATATGAATGCTTTTCGGAGATAATTTGATTGTCATCATATTTGATTTTTTCCATTTTGTTATATTATGTTTCAGAGATAACTCTATTATTTATGCTATAAATAATGACACATGGAGTCTTTGAGATGATCCAATTTTTACGATGATTATGTGACCAATCTCAATTCAAAAAAAAAAGGGAGAAGCACTCATGGAGTTGGCGAATGAGAAAGAGATCCAAAAAGACACAAAAAACGATATGACTGAGATCCAAGAGGATCAATTACTTGATACTGAAAAGAAATTCAAGAGGATCAATTGCTTGATATTTGACTTGAAGTGTTAACTAATAAGAATGAAATTTTATGAATTTGAGTCAAATTAGAGTGTACCACTCAATTCCTAATATGAAGGACCTATATGAGTAGAGATTAACTCTCTATGGGTATTGGTGAGACCCAAGAATTTAGCTACACATGATCTCATTGGAAATAAGTAGAATCCATCATCGGTGTAGAGTGCCACTATGCCCAATGAACATTGGCTTAAGATCAACCTTCAAGAAAAAGGCTATTCCTAAGTGGAGTATTACTCAAGGTACAAACCTTTGGAGATATCTTATTATGATGGTTCAACATTCCCAAATAAACTCTCTTGTGGCTTCAAGAGCTGAAGGGTCTTCTCTTAGCCTACATGATTATGATCTATGAAGAATCCTTAGAAAGATTTGGTTTGATTATCTATTTGAGCTTTCTCAAGGCAAAGCCTATGCTGACCATTACATCAAACACAGATCTTGGGTTAGAATCTCATAACAGATTTATTAAAGCTATCTACTTATCGATGACAAAGGAGGTTAATCAATTAGAAAAATTCACCCAAGGGATACAATATTTGATATGATAAAGTGATCAAAGATGGTAAGAAATGTGACACGAGCAAGACTTATCTTGATTCCATCAAGAAAATACTCAACCCCAGAGGTCATTTTACTAAACAGACCCACAACAGTTAATTATGTGATACTTGAGAAAGAGACCCAAGAAGATCAATTATTTAATTGATATTTGACCCCGAAACTAAAAAATATTTTTAGTCAAAAAGGACTAGATTGTGGAATCAGAGTGTACCACTCAATTGATATAGTCATCAATCTCGCTGAATAACTATTCCAGAGAAAGAGAAATTATTTACTACTATGAGTTGCTATTCATGAACAGAGGTTTTGTGACAAGAAGCATTCTCCACCCATACGCCACGTGACAAACACATCCAGATGGACATTGTGTCACCCAAATGTCATTCAAATACTTTGAGATGGCAACAAAAAAATAGGTGAGTGTTCACCAGCTAGGCCCAGATGACTTCGATCTTATGTATGAATATCTTAAGCCTTTTGAGTTCCTTTACATTTTTAAGCATACGTCGAAGAATTAGCCCGTAAAGATGGATAGAAAGGTGGTGAATCAGCATATGGCTTGAGGCCCAAGACATAAGACGCTTTGTTGGGTCATGGACAGACAAATATCCATACTTAGTTAGATGATGAAGGCGATATGAGACACAATCCGATAAAGTTCCTCATAAGCGTCTTTTTCTTATACTTCCCAAAATCGCGATAATATTTGTTCAATAAGCTTGCAAAATCATGAGAACAAGGAAGAATGCTCCTAAAATATTTATTACCTTGTTACCACTATTGGTACTGAACTTGACCACCTAGACACAGTTGTAAGACCCACCATGAAACGTAAGAATGATCTGCCATGTTCATGGCTCATTTAGTCATAGATGTTGATGCTCTTGGCAAGGACTTTGCTTGTAATGCAGAGTAATCCAGAGCATATCGTGTTCGTATATGTCAAAGTTTGAGAGACTAGCTTGAATAAAGCAAAACAAGTGAAAACTTAAGTGGAGTAATCTACATCTGATTTTTTGTGTTAGATATGTAATATTTTGAATTTTTTAATTTTATGTTACTTGAATATAGTATTTGTTGAATTCTGATTATAGTGTTAGATATGATTTTTACTTTTTGAAACTTGTTGGATAGACTTGTTGCTTGAAAAGTGTTGGATAAACTTCTTGCCTACTCACTATACCAAATGTTAGTCCTTATTAATGAGAAGAATTGTGTTATAATTTTCAGTTGGTGACCTCCACTTTTTTTGATTTTTTACATTATTTATAATGTTGGATTGTGCTGGGCTTGAGCAGGGGTGAAGGTGGGAATAGGCCGGGGGCGGGAATTACAAATTTACTCGCGGATGGAGAATGAGATGAAAATTATACCTGTTAACGAGGATGGACCAGAGATGAACATATTTTTTTAAAGCGGATACGAGGATAGAGACTACACTTCCCGCCCCCGCTTCGGTCCACTGTCATCCTTACGTGTAAGTCATCTAAATTTTGACATTAACAATATTAATTATCAATTTTTTTTAAAATATATATTTTTATTTTTGATTTTATTTCAATAAATAATATAATAAAACATAAATTTTGATTGAAAAATTTAAAATATTTGATATTTTATTTTTAATTGAAATATTTTAATTTAAATCTAATATTTTAAATTTGAGAAATTAATTATATTTTATAAATTTTAGAGGGTCTAAATATATTACGATTAACGAATCAAAGACTATGTGACAAACCTGAAGCATGTGGTATAATTATTCCTAAATTAAAGAAAAATTAATTTTCATCAGACGCTCGCTCGCGCGCGCACACAGATATATGCAATGCTACTCGCCGTGTTCTTTCGGTTTCTCTAGAAATCATGGCTCTATCATCCACCTCTAGGTCTGGCCTCCGAACCACAACCCCACCACCGGCCGATCGAATCCCAAACTGGCTAGCACTCCCGCCGGACGTGACGACAGCAATTCTCCACAAGGTTGGTGCGGCAGACACACTGATGAGTGCACAGAAAGTCTGCACTACCTGGCGGAGAACATGCAAAGAGCCCTCCATGTGGCGAGTCATCGACACCAATACTTGGAGGGATTTATTTTCTGCTCCCGGCGGTGCTCTTGTGAAGAGATGTAAGCTCGCCGTTGATATGAGCCAAGGCCTTTTGGTTGACATCTGCATCCACTCTTTAGCCACTGATGATTTGCTTCTCTACATTGCCCACCGGTATGTATGAAACAATTAACATAATTGAGGGGTAAAGTAAAATATGAGTCATAGCTTAAGGGTTAATACCCGTGCAGTGAACGATGTGGACAATATGATAAATTAACACATCATGTATGAGTTGAGTATATGTTCAAAAAAAAAAAAAATATTGTATGAGTTGAGTCGGTAAAAGAAATGACCCAACCCAAGTTTATACATGATTTATACCCAACACCGACGGACCCAATACAAGATTTTGATTTGTTTACCTAGTAAAGCAGGGAAATGTAAACTATACTTCTTGAAAAAAATTGCACAATTTAACTTGATTGATGTAAATGCTTGTATATTGTTGATTAATTTGAGTTGTTGTGTGTAGACATTTTTTTTTATTCTCATGGGTCACTGTGTCTTTTAGATTCTAGACTTATTTGGTTGTCGAGGAAAAACGGAAGGAAAGAGATTGTGATTTGTTAATTTAATCGCTTGAAATATATCCTTTTATTGGTAGAAGCTTGTTTTTTTTATCAAAGCAAATAGGTTGGCGTTAGATGGTCTACTGCAGTGCCTTAATTTTTCTAGGATTATCATCTCTTGCTATCTTATAGTTGGTGGTGGAAGTGAGAAAGGAAAATAATTTGCTTATTTGGTCTTGAATAACCGATAAATTTCTACTCATTGAAGGCAAAGAGTTGCAAGTAACTGATGGATATTAGTTTTACTTATTTGGGTTGTTACGAAAATAAAAGAAAATCTTATATTTTATGTTCTTATGGTTGAGTGCATATGTATAGTCAATGTCAAATTAATATTGTGTTGATGATTTTGAAACTTACTATTATGGTGATAAGTTTTACTAGATTCCTCTCAATTCTTTTTGTTCTGAATTTGGTTACTTCTACAATGGTGGAAATAGAAACAAAATTTCTATTTTCTTTATATTTACACTTCTATATTATGTTGGCATGCCGAAGAAATGCCAAATGTATGTTTTTCTGAAATGAGATTATGCGGTCAACTACTAAGTTTTATTGAGTTTTTCCAGCTGGAACGGTAATCACTAGTCATTCTTGGCTGGTTTCCACAAATTTTTAATGCAGACAAAGGGTGTGGATTGCAATTGCTTGGTAATCCTTTATTGTTGAATAGTTTGATTATTTCATTTTCAATAGGGATATTCCTTATAACTCTTTTTGTTTGCACAATGCTTGATGATGTACCAAATTTCTTATCTAATTTTAACTGCATGCCTAGATTCTTTAGTTTTCTTTCAAGGGTCCGTGAATCTACATATAGATATATATTTGCATCTATAGAGATGGCGTGTAGCAGATTGATTATGAATAATCTATCTTAACTGTGCTGATTATCATTACTAATTTGGGGTGGCTCTATTCTGCCCCAAAGTTTTTCAAGTTCATCCCAATTCTAAAATTACCCCAGCAAAAAGTGCTACCTTATGAATCGCCCTAATATATACCATTCTAATTTCTTATCAATCCATCCTTGCAGTATTTTTCCACTCTTCCAACCCTTTCTAACCTTCTCTCTCTGCCCTCCCTCTCCGACCGTTTGACACCTTCTTAGGTGCTGGAGAAGACTAGTGTATGGTCTTCGACCATGTCTATTTTTTCCTTTGGTGTGTTGACAGCCACTAAAAAGAAAAATGTTATTTGAACTTAAAATGTGTACTTGATAATCATAACCATTGAATATGTAATGGGTCCCAATATTTATTGGGACCTACAGTGCAACCAATGGTTGTGATTATCAAGCACATATTTTAAGTTCATCTAGCGTTGCTCCACCAAAAAATATTTTTGGATTTGTTTTTTTTTTTGGTTGAGTAAAACCAGTTCTCCATAACTATTACTGCACAGATCTGGCTAGATCTGGGATGTAAAGTTTTTTATATATAATCAAAATAGTGGTTGGTGATGGTTGGCTGGTAGCTGTGGTGGTGGCTTGATGAGGGGTACGGAGATAGAATTGAGGTGTTTGTTTTTTTTTTTTGTAAAAAAAATAATGGGGTGAATTTTTTTTTTTTTTGGTTTAAAGTGGTGAACAAAATTAATGAATATAGGTGTATGAATTTTAGGTGTTTTGCTGCCTCATTAATAGGGTGAACTTGAAAAACTGTGGGATGTGAATACAACCACCCATAATTTTTCTTTATAAAAGAAGGATACTATTAGATATCTGTGCTACTTATTAAGAGCTGTACATAGCAATCCACCTTTATTTCCGATCCAGAAGTCATAGTCCTGCTGCTGGGTGCAGTTTTTAGTGTTTTGCTGCTTGACCTATTTGAACTGGGTTTTGGAATGTTATCACAAAAGGTGTTGGTTGCTTCTTGACTTAAGTATTTATTTGAGATCGGTGTGCCCTATTTCAGCTTTCCTCATTTACGATCTGAGCTTGTTTGTGTGCCTAATGTTGCTTTTGTTTTTATGTTTTATTTTTCTAGCTATATGCCTGTAGCTTGGTCGTGATCCAACTTACTTTTTTGATCAATACTAAATAGCAACCATAACCCCCATTAGAAGATATGATACTTTTTTTACGGCCTTCATTTTGTCATGTTGGCCTTTCTACACGCAGGTACAGGGGCAGCAGCACACTATGGTGCCCCCCCTCCTCCCCCTGCCCCCAAAAAAAAAAACAAAAACCCCGGGGGGACCTTTGAATAATCTTATTATCTCACTTTTATTGTGTATCTCTTACCATTCCCTCTTAATTGAACCCTCTCAATTTTACTAAAATTTACGATATTATAGTGTGAATTTTCATCTTGCCAAACAGGTATGTACAGTTAATGTACTTTAATTGGCAGTGGTGAGCTCTCCTTTACATATGAAATATGAGTGCTATAATCTTTCAATTGTATTGAGCTTTTTGAAATTTTTTACTAATAAGGGATAATAAACAACATAAGAAAAAGCTTCACCGACTATTTTATCCATCATATTTGGCACAAATATCAAATCTTAAAAACCTAATTGCTAATAAAGTATGTTGTTAAATGTAATTCATTACTTTTGCTTCCATTGCTTACGAAATTTTATCTGTTTCACTCTTTTTTTTACAGTTTTGAACCTTTATTTAGTTTATATTTCTCTCTCTCTCTCTCTCTCTCTCTCTCACTCTCAACCCGGTACATCCCAGGTCCACCCATACGTTTTTTGTTTGTTGTTATATGTAAGTCATTACCTTTGCTTCCATTGCTTATGAAATTTTATCTGTTTCACTCTTTTTTTTGCGGTTTCGAACTTTTATTTAGTTTATATTTCTCTCTCTCTCTCTCTCAACCCGGTACATCCCGGGTCCACCCGTACGTTTTTTGTCTTCATTGTGAATGACACTACTAGCAAAAACTCCTGGTGCCGCAACAGTAGGTAAACACATTTTTATACTTTCACACAGCTACTGATATTTCCCAACGCTGCTTGTGTTGCTTTCAATACCGTCATGAACCCAAATACTGATGTTTCCTGTCTCTTTCTTTTGTACCTTCTTCACAGGTCAAGTCAGCTCAGGCATCTTCGACTTGTATATTGCGATGCTGTATCAAGTGAAGGTGTTAGTCAAGCAGTTAAAAAACTGCCGTTATTGGAGGAGCTTCATCTATACTACACCCCAATCGCCAAAGAAGCTATTGAAGTTGTTGGACGTTGCTGCCCTCTGCTGAAGTCATTCAAATTAAACAGATGAGGGTCCAAACGCTCGCACATAGGCAGCAATGAGGAAGTGTTAGCTATTGCAGAAAA
Organism: Ilex paraguariensis; assembly: GCA_963454935.2. Taxonomy (NCBI): domain Eukaryota; kingdom Viridiplantae; phylum Streptophyta; class Magnoliopsida; order Aquifoliales; family Aquifoliaceae; genus Ilex; species Ilex paraguariensis. The sequence continues at coordinate 47,433 of CAUOFW020007947.1, read as the reverse complement.
CATGCATGAATTACGCCACCTTCAACTCTTTGGAAATAATTTGACAAATGATGGCTTGCAGGCCATTCTTAGTGATTGTCCTCACCTTGTATCTCTTGATCTGCGGCAGTGTTTCAGCATCAGTCTTGCAGGGAATTCAGTTAGAAGTTGTTTTGAGAAGATTAAAGATGTGAGGTATCCTAATGACTCCACAGAGGACTATGGATTTGATGCTCAAATTAGTGATGATGATTCATGGGATGACGCTGATGCATGGGATCCGCCTGATATGTGGGATTGTTGCGGATCTTATGTCAGCAATGCTGCTCCTGACTATGGTGGTTTGCACTATGAAGACTACTTTTAATCTGCTACTGCTGGGAAAACAAGCTCCTAGAATTTTGCAAACTCCCTATCTATTGGGGTTTGGTGTGTGAATGTAGGTTTCTGGACTAAACCATGTTATTCCTTCTGTTTTTTTCCTTTGTCTGCATTTCCTTGTATAAATTTTAGCATACAGTAATGAGGAACACAGGATGCTCTAAGTTGTGGAAACCTCCACCAACATCAATGGGATGACCCTTCTTTTGATAAAGAGGTGCTATAAATTTTTGGGGTGTTTTGTAGGATGAGATAGACATGTAGATTCCTCTCTAATTCTAAATGAATTTTAGGGTCCTCTAATTTTGTTGGGATGAGTATGATTCTTCCACATTTTTAAGTTCATTTTAGTTGGAACTAATGGGCACCTCTTTCGATGCATGGAATTGGTTATTACTTCCTACCATCATTATCTACCAAATCCTCCTTAATCCTAATATTAATGGGCAATTATCTATTAATGTGTTAATATGATATTTGAATTTTAAATAGTTTAGAAAGATGATAAAAAATTTAAATTTGAAGTAGTTTAAAAAAAGTGGTGAATGGTTACAAATGACACATGTAATAATTTGATTGGAGTGGGCTAATTAAATATTTTAAAACTCTAGTAATAAAGCATATATGAAGCAGAGTTTTCTCAAAAGACTTCTGTCCCTAATTTAATTTATATATATATATATATATATAGGTAGATTTGGTTAGTTTCTTCTGTTCTAAAATAGGATAAGATTTTACTTAGCTTACATAGTTAGCTTTATTCCAGTCACATGTGATGCAAGTGCAATTAAATTTATAGCTTGATAGAGTAGCACTAGCGGTTGAGTTATATTAGAAATATAGGTTTGACTCACTTTAATAGTATGAATATTGGTGTGTCATGTGCGAGAGTGAGTTGAGAGAAGTGCACAAGGGGTTTCAGTTTTTGGATACAAATTTAAGTGGTTAATTGTAGAGGTATTCTCAATTTCTCTCATAAAGATTTGATCACGTCTTGTGAACGTAGGCATGATTTTTACCAACCATGTAAATCTTTTGTGTGGTTTGTGTGTACATTATTTATTTCTTGTCACTTTATTATCTATCTCAATACTTAGATCGTCGACTTGTCACAAGAAATTGGTATTAGAGACCTGATGGTGGGCTCGCATACTATTCACCGACACTATTTATAGGTACTGTTCAGCCAATGCTATTCATCAACTTTGATATTTTGACATTGGTAGAATTTTGATTTAAGATTTTGCAATGATGGCAAAGTTCGACGGAAGCAATGATTTCAATGTGTGGAGTCTAAAGATATGGGTCTTGTTGGTTCAACAAGGATTGTTGAAGGCTATGGAGAAAAAAGATGTAGAGGGCAAAGATGTCTTCACCGCAACAATGTCAAATGATGAAAAGAAAGACATATTGACAAAGGCTCATAGTGCCATCACGTTGAGCCTTAGCGATGGGGTATTGCAGGAGTCGTAAGAAAAACTAAGGTCATAGGTTCATGGTTAAAGTTGGAGAGTTTGTACATGACAAAGTCTCTCACAAATTGTTTTTTTTTTTTTGATGAAACAATCATTCACCTTCTAGATACAAGAAGTTATACCATCATGAATTGCAGAAAGCCTCTTTCCATGGAGGATGATAAGGGAGCCTTGATCTCAAAAGAGTTAAATAAAAGGGTGCCTTAAAGTTGATGGAAGCTCGGGTGAAGGTTTGATTGCAAGAGGACGATCAACGGAGAAGGACTCAAGTAGCAGAGCTCGCTCTAAATCTAAAGGTGAATCTAGAAAAATCAAATGTTTTCATTGTCACAAGAAATGGCATATTAGAAAAGACTGCCCGATGTGTAAAGGCAAAGTAAAGATTGAAGACTCAAATTTTGGAACCATTGTTAGTGTTGAAAAGAAAGGTTTCGCTAGTGCTGATGTTCTCACATGTAGTACCAATAGCTTAGATGATGAGTGGATTCTTGATTCTGTTTGTTCCTATCATATGTGTCCTAATCAAAACTAGTTTGCCACCTATCAATCAATCGATGGTGGTAAGGTCCTCATGAAAATAATGTCGCATGTAAGGTTGTTGGAATAGGTAGAATACAAATTAAGATGTTTGATGGTATTGTGACAACTCTAACAGATGTCAGGCATATTGCAGATTTTAGTAAAAATCTTATTTCCTTGGCTACACTTCACTCCAATGGTTATATGTATAGAGTTGAAGATGGAGTCATGAGAATTTCTAAAGGTCTCTCGTTGTGATGAAAGGACAGAAGTAGAATAGCTTGTATTTGTTACCGGTAAACACAGTGACAGGCTCAGTTGCCTCAACTTCATCTTTAGATTCAAGCTCAAACACTACCAAGTTATGGCATATGTGATTAGGGCTTATAAGTGAAACAGGGCTACATGTGCTAAGCAAACGAGGTTCAATTTGTGGCCAAAACACAAGAAAAGTGGACTTTTGTGAGCATTGCATGTTCAAAAAGTAGTGTCAAGTGAAGTTTAGTACAGTTGTTCATCGGAACAAAGATACTTTGGATTATATCCACTCTAATCTTTGGGGACCCTCTAGTGTTCCCTTTCTTGGTGGTGGAAGGTATATGTGGAACTTTATAAATGATTATCCTCGAAAGATTTGGGTTTTCATATTGAAGCACAAGGATGATGCCTTTGTACAATTCAAACAATGGGAGGCTATAATCGAGAGTAGACTCGTAAGCATATCAAGCACTTGAGAACTAACAGTGCAATGGAATTCTGCAAAGGTGTTTTCAATGATTTTTGTAAGAAAGTAGGAATCATGAGACACCGTATAATGAGAAAATCACCACAACAGAACAGGGTTACAAAACTTGCTTGGAGAGAGTATGATGTATGCTATCAAATGTTATTTTATCCAAGAAGTTATAGGCTGAAGTTGCCAATACAGCTTGCTATCTTGTTAATATGTCTTCATCGACAACTATCAGGTGCAAGACTCCTACAGAGAATTAGTCTTGGGTATGTCCTACTTATGCTCACGTGAATGATGGTAAACTTGAGCCGAGGGTAAAAAAAATGCATATTTCTAGGTTATGCAAATGGGGTGAAAGGTTATCCACTGCGGTCTGCTGATGCAAAACTGATTAACTCTCAAAAGTTACACTTTTCAATGCATTGAATGAGTTAATTACTTTCAATTCATGTTTAATAAGATATAAATTATATGATTTTAATCGTAGAGGGTAGATTAAGAGATTAAAATGAATTGTAGGGGTTAAAAGTCTAATTCCCAAGGTTTGAAGACAAAAGCATGTGGAGGGAACGACCAAAGAATTCAAAATTGAAGACCTTCAAGAAAATAGCCATAATCCGGATGCCACTCCATCGTCTGTAAGAAATCAAACAAGGATCAAACAGGGAATTTTCAGAGCCGTTTTGTAGAATCTATCATTTTCAGCCACCGTCCGGACGCCCCCATACTGTCCGGATGTCCCATGCAAGACAATTTTTACTCACCGCTTGACTCTACAATCCGGATTTCATGCTCCTTTTGCCTATAAATAACCCCATCCTCTTGAAGCTAAAGATGAACTTTTGGAAAAGGTATTACCACTCCAAACTAGCTAGTTTTCTTCTACTTTCTTAGTATTGCTTTCATTAGCTTTAATTTTATATAGCTTTCCTCCTTCTTCTAGGGGAGTGAACTTGTTTCACCTTTTCTAGTTCTCTTGTGGCCACGAAGGCACTTATTCTTTGTTGGAAAGAAGCCTTGTAATTCCTTTATATTTCTACCTTTAAAATTCTAAGCTTCTCTACTTAGAGGGATGAAATTCATTCACTTTTTTGTATTTCTTCTAGCAATGAAGAGTGAGCAGTTTCTCATTCTCTCTTTAGTAAGAGGGGATGAACATGTAAAGTATTGTTTAGGAATGATGTTTGTGCAATTTTATTTATGCGTATCGTATTATCCTTTCCTTTATATGTTGAATTATTGAATGTATCTAACAAAGTTAAAGTACTTTGTATAATTATTTGATCACCTGTAGGCAAGTTAAGTCTTGGCATAGGTGATTCTAATGATTCCCTACAAGTAACAAAGCTAGGTCTTCATGACAATCTTTCAATCTTCACTTACATTATACTTTAATTTATGGTTGAATAGCTTAACTATTGTTGGATGCTTTGTAGAGTTTTTTGTTTATTTATGGACAGGTTAATTCTCGGTATAAGTAATTCTTTTGATTTTCTACAAAGAATTCAAAGCTATACTCTTAACTCACGCATTCACTATGTATCCTCCTATTATCTTGTTATTGATGTAGGGTTTAATTGAGTAATCAATATTACACAAATATAGCACCCGAATACATCTGCACATGTCCGGATCTTCAAACTAAAGAGTGATTTTTATTTCCATTTAAAGAATCTTATATTTTGTTTAGAAAATTTCATCACCATGACAACTCTCAAATTCAGGATTTTCATTTACTTTCGTCTCTATTGATCTTAACTTCAAGCACTAACATTAATTCTCTGTGGATTCGACTCCAGACTTAACCAAATTATTTCTATAACTTCACTGTCTGCACTTAGGTGTACACATTTTGAATCAAACTAGAAACCACTCAAATGTATTATTAACAGAGATGTGATTGTTGAGCATATATTTTTGCATAATTTATAACTTAACCTAGATCACTTTAGATTTTGCTTGATGATTAATTACCTCACTTAGACTAAATTTGTGTTTAATGTGTAAATTGAGTATTTGTAGGTAATTCAATCTAAGGAGGGATGATTTGGACTTAATTAGATGTGTAAGAAAGTGTTGGAAAGGAACAAAGGATGAATGTGAAGCATTGCGGATCAATGGTAGCAAAATAGAGGAAAAGGCATGCTTGTACCGGTTCTCTAAGAAAGAAAAAAAGCTTGTACCAGTTCACCGCAAAACAGAGAGCTCGTGTACCAGTTCTTCCTATTTGTATTGTTTTTTCTCCATGCAGAAAGGTGTTGTACCGGTTCGTCATGGCAAAAACAACGATGTACCAGTTCTTCATCACTTGTCCCGATACAAACTTAAGTAGAAGGCATTCCAACCGGTTCTTAGCACTCTTGTACGGGTTCATTCGCAAGTCAAAGCAACAGTGCTGCATTTACTACAACCCATGCTTTACAGTGGTAGTCTACAGAATAGAACCGCTGCCTTGACTTGCAAATGAACCGGTATAAGAGTGCTAACCGGTTGGACTGCCTTCTACTTAATTTTGTATTGGGACAAGTGATACATTCACACGAAGCTATCGGGAAAATTTGGAGAAAAATATCTCATCCACGAGCTAAGTCTTGAATCTTCAGAAGACAAGCGTGGATACACCGCCCGAGAAGTCTGCATAAATGTTGCACATGGGTTTTGACCCTTCCAGCTTCACCAACCTCACTCTCGCCTATAAATAGATATAGAGAGGAAGGAGACTCACACCTACACACTCATACTCACTTTCTCATCCCCATTTCCTCATACCCATTTTCACGTACACATATATAGATATAGAGAAACACATATATTTGGAGAGTGAGTAACACAGAACATCCATTTCATTTCAGTTTTTAGCATTTGTTGAGTTGTTTAAGTTCTTGTATTAAACTTGTTATCCTCAATTGAGTTTAAATCTTTTCAATGTCAAAAGTTGATTTCCTTTCTATATTTCCTTTCTTCCTTAGATTTATCTTGTCTTTTATCATCAACATTTTTAGCTTAATCGATATTATGTTCGGCTAAGTTAGTTTCGGCAAAATACAAGGGAGGATTCTCATCCGTGATCAGGAGATATTGATTCTTAAAAAGGTTTTACTATTGAGTGTTGTAATTTTTGTTTTGTTGATCAGAATTATTATTTTTGAACACATGATTGGTTTGTAAACATCTTTGATCACTCATCAACAGATTATTCTGGCACGAGTAATGCTTTGAGTCCCTACAACCAACATGATATCCATTTTTCGTAAATTATTTTATCCTCAAAAACATATATTTTCCAAAATCCGATTGTCATTGAATATTTTCTGTCTGAGTAAGTTTGATTACGAACTTAGATAAGTCATAATTAAGAATCAATAATCCTGATTACAGTGAGATGAATTCTGAGGATTAGCCGATTATTTTTCCATTAAATTTTCAGTGTATTATTTGATAATCTCAGCAACATTCAAAGTCCAAATATCTTCATTTTTGTTGCATAATCACCATGTAAATTTATCCTTGTTCTCCCTGGAGACGACCTCAAAAATTTCAGTTATTACATGATAATCTTTCCTACGCTTGGGAAGCACATTGATACACAACAGAAACAGACAAGCAGTGATCCTTAATAATTTTGCTATACTTAAACCCGAAAACAATAAGTCTTTTGATATTGAAAATGACCACAGTGTCAATAAATAGGTGGAGATTTGAAGTGGAAGCTTTAGATGATTTGCAAGATTTCCCCATCAAGCAAGATGTAGAAAAGGAACAAGATTCTGATGCAACTTCACAAAAACAAAGGTACATGCTTGTCAGAGATAAAGAAAGGAGGTCGATTAAACCACCTAAAAGGTATGGTTATGAGGATCTTGTTGCCTATGCAGTTAGTATGCGAAAAGGGTTGAGGGTCACAAGCCAGTCACTTATCGGGAAGCCATAACTAGTGAAAATTCAGCGCAATGGACCATTGCCATTAAATTGAGTTTCTTCATAAGAATCATACATGGGAGTTGGTGAAACTTCCGAAGGGCCAAAATATTGTCGGATGCAAATGGATTTTCAAAAAGGAAGGAGCTCCTGAAATGGAAGATGTCAGTTTCAAAGCTCACTTGGTGGCCAAGGGGTACACAGATAAGTAGTGGGTTGACCTCAATGAAGTGTTCTCTCCTATTGTGAAGCATAACTCAATTAGAGTGCTATTGGCAATGGTTGATTTGTTTGACTTACAGCTTGAATAGCTCGATGTCAAAACAATTTTTTTGCATGCCAAATTAGAGGAACAGATTTATATGCACCAGTTAAAGGATTTCGTAGTTCAAGGAAGGGAGAACCACAAGTGCTTGTTAGTCCTCTAACTTAGTTCAATTTTATTCACACATGTTCAAATGTTGCATATTTGATTAATTCATGTGTAACGTGTGTGAAACTAAACTCGGACATCACTAGGAATCCGTCTAAGTTAAATCATTAATAAAGATCTACATAAATTCCTAATATATTGTCCAAGTGAATAAATAACTGATTATTGAGTGGCCTATTCAAATTTTTCTTTGTCTCACCTCTTTAGACACTTCCCCTATTTCTTACATTCCTTCTATTCATAATGGCTTCAATTAGAACGATTGTGAATTCTATACTCGATAATTGATACTTCTAAATGTGGATAACTTTAGCACTTTGAGTTTTACATGTGAGCAATGACAATAAACATATATTAATCTTAACAATACAAGTGCAATTGATTTTAGCCATTCATTTTTATGCCTCACTTTTATCTTTGGTCTCATTGGGCTCTTTCCTCACATTTGGCTCTTTGCTTCTTTTAAAGGAATTTGGAGATTTACTAATCTTTAGCTATATGTTCGCCTATCAGCCACAGTTAGAGTCGTATAAGGTCATTAATCATTCAAGCAAGCAAGATTCTTAAGTATGAAGGTGAATAGTCGACGTGTACTTTGTTTTATGAATTTTCACAAAGAACACATTATCCAAGCATGCTAAGACAAAAGAGAATTGGTTCCAGGATCATGTGCTATGATTTAAAAGCATTAAGTTCTCTATTTCCTAAATTTCTTATAACAATGCACTTAACTTTGATTTAAAGATGGATATACGACAAATTAAACCAAAGTGTGATTACCATGATCAACAATGAAAAACAAACAAACAAAATTATTTTTGCTTTTTCCAATGTTTTTGGGTTTTTTTAAAAATACCTAGAAACAAAAAAATATACATAACTATGCAACTACAATGATCAAATAAAACAACTGCCATAAAGCCTAAAGGGATGTCCCACTAGACATAAAAAAATCTTTTTGAATTTTTAATTTATTATATAGTAAAATCAAACTAAACAAACAAAGAAAAAGATTATTCACAATACATGAACCTAGGATATAAAATGCAATGTATGAATGTGCACCTAGGTTCACACCTTCACCTCACCTATCTCTTAGGTGACTCAACCTCCTTGGTAGCCTTTGGGACTTCCAACTTAGTTGAGGCGATGAGCTTCTCAAGGTCCTTACTTCTCATCCACACTCATTTTCCTTTCAACTCTCTTGGGTTATCTCGGGAAAATGGTAGAGGACTCACTCTCTTCATATTATCTTTTGAAGTTTCTCTCCGCAGAGGGGGGGAGGGGAAGGGAGTGTGAGGCTACTAAAGCTGTGAAATTTTTCTCATCTTCTTGCAAGGAAATGTTATCACTCGAATACTCGATGTTGACTCAAACTCACTTTCACTCCTTTTGGCCTTTATTTCCTTTCTTCTCTCTATGGGCAAATCTTTCTTCTTCTGATTAGGACAATCTCAAGTTATGTGTCCAAATCCTTGACACTTGTAGCATTGAAGTCCTTACCCCTCTTTCTTTTTTTTCCTTTATTTTCTCCTCCTCCTTGGGAAAATTTTGGTATACTCAACTTGCCTTTCGACCCTAAGGACTCAACTCCTCTAGCCTTGACATACTTCCTAAATTTTCTTGCAAAGTAAGCTAGGTCCTCTTTTCTCAAACAAGTTGAGTCAGACTTATCTCTCTTTTCTCTAATAGAGCTCAACATCATGCCCCTCGACTTCGTGGATAGTTAAAGAATCATCTCAAAAGTCAAAATAAGCCCAACTAGGTCTTCTATTGACATTTCTCTAAATTGACTCTCGTTTCTACGGCTGGACCTTAGCATGAAATATTTCTGGTAGAGATCTCAATATTTTTTATTTGATCACAGAGTCATCATATTTGGTACCCAATGCAAAGGATGTGTCTCGAATTGAGTAGCATACCTTTGGGGACGAGACATCTTCACTAAAGGTGTATAGAAACCTCCTAAGATGTTCCATGCCTCTTTGGAAGTTTGACAATTAGAGATCATCTGAAACTCGTTAGGTATCATGGCATTGAATATCACATATAAGCCTTTCAAGTTTCACCCTGCAGAGATACTCGATTTTAGGTCAAGTCTTTAGGGATTTTGGCTCGGTGACTGCAACACTATTTTCGGCTGGATAGTGATAATGGGAGGGCTCCAACCCTCTAACGCATATAACCACACGCTCATCTATCTATTTTAGAAATGCCCTTATTCGAGCCTTCCAAGATGCATAATTAGACTCATCAAAGAGCAATGGTCTTGTAATTGAACCTCCTTCCTTTTGAGATTTTATCAATGACTAACTGATAGTCACAACAAATCTTAATCAATAAAAACTCGGTCAAATAGGAAAATATGTGATGAATGTCCACACCAAGTGCAATTCACGAAAAAAACCTGCTCTGTTACCAATTGAAGGAAAATAATATTTTATATAAGGCTCTTTTCACTTGATTATATATAAGGAATCACACGCTAAACTTAGAGGGGGTGAATAGGTTTATTAAAATTAAGCTTGAATAAAACCCAATTCAAAATCTAATCCACCACAATTACCAAAATCAAAGATTAATTATTCAGTTAGCCCTTTGAACCCCAATTAACAAGAATAACATGAGTGTGAATGGATAAATGCATATGCATTCAACAACTTAACGACCAATCCACCACTCCTTCAATCCTAACTAAAACCACTATTTAGTGACTTGAAAGATAAATAATCAATTCGTAAAATACATGGTGTGCGTGTGTGCACCATTGTAAGTGTATAATAAAATTAATGTAATAAAGAACACATGCAATTTGTTGACACATAAACACTTCTCGAGAAAAACCATATGGAATCACTTGGGATTCACCAAAACCATATCCTTTAACCCGAAGTTTATTTACAAGTATTCGAATCTTATACCTCAACTAATTCTGATGGTTAAATGCCCATTTTTTTTCAATAAATCTCTCCTCCGAAAGTCCCTCTACAAAGTTATGGGTAGCTTCACTTGAACACCTCCACTGAGATAAATTGTTTAGGTCTTGAGCAATCTACAAGGCTTCACATCCAAGACTCCTAATATGCACACTTCTCCTAAGTGGGTTGTGATGATAACAAGCAAGATCTTTTTCTCCAATGTGTGAGGTTGAATGGAAAAATCACGATGGTTTGTCTTTTTGGACTTAGAGATCTAGGATTGTTCTTGAAGCTCTCTAGAAAATTTTGGATCTTTTCTAGCTCATAAAGGCTTACCCTATCTGAAATATATAGCCCCTTATTTACAGGGCGCGAAAATAGGGTTTAATTGGAGCCCAAGAAAACTTAGATTCCCGATTGGCAGCTCAATCCATGAAAGGGCAGTGGATTCTGGAGTGAAAAATAAGTTGTTCTAGACTTGTAAGGAGCACATTGCTCGAGCAGTCAATGAGTTACTAGAGAATCATCTCCACTGATTCTCCATTTTAGTCTCCCTAAGTGTTCAGAGACCGCTCTAGTTGAAGCTGAGTAATCGAAGGGCAGCTCCTACTAGTTTTTAAGAAAGAAACCAAGGCAAAATTAGACCTAATGAACATTAAAGGGTGTTGCTCGAATAGGATCCAATAAATAACTCAACTATCTTTTTAGAACACATTTAAAGTTTAAAAAATATTTTCAATGAAAAAGCCTATGAGTCTATGGATATTTCAAATTCCATTTTGTTCACCTCAATCATTCTAAGTCTAAAATTAAATAAAGGGATCAAGGTCTCTAAGGTCATTATCTTTGTCCTAAGCTTGAAGGTGTATTGAGTGGTCTTGATGTAGCATTATAGCTTAATTTTCATCCTTTCCTTGTCTTTTATAGATCTTGATCTTTGAAGCTTGATGATCATAAAATTCGATTGAGATTACATAAGACTTCACGAAATTAGTCAATTGCAAACATGATCCTAACATAGTTTTTTGTTGATTTGAGAATTGTTATGGGTACCAGTTAGTCTCTAATGGATTCTCAAAGAGAAGGTGGGTCGGTTACGAGACCACCACTCTTTGATGGTTCTAATTATACAAATTTGCATGCACAAATGAGAGCTTTCCTAATATCAATCGACAAGAGAGTGTGGTTGTCGATGTTAGAAGGTTGGACCCCTCCAATGCTAATTGCTACCGAGAAGACCGACACTATGACCGGACCAAAATCCCAAACTACTTGGATCAAAATCAAGAATAAATGTGCCGAATGGAATTTGAAAGGCTTGAATGCGATATTCAAAGAGGCTTGAAACATTCTAGAAGTCTCAAACAAATGTACATCCTTATTGATGATGTCCTGGCTTCAACAATATACCTCTTAGTTTGAGACCTTTAGGATGCAAGAGGAGAAAACCTTTAGTGATTTAATGCTAAATTGAGTGACGTTGTCAATTCATCCATTGCCCTAGGTTTCAAGTATGAAGACTCTGCAATAAAATAGAAAATATTGAGATCTTTACTAGAGATGTTTCAAACTAAGGTAATGGCCTTAGAGACCGGAGTAACTAGGAGAAAATGTCCGTAGAAGACATAGTAGGGTCGATATTAACTTTTGAGATGAATCTCCAACCACCCAAAAAACAAGTGGTGGCATTGAGTATCCATAACAAAAGAGAGAGATGAATCCAAGTCACTTCACTTAGGGCAAGAGGACCTAGACTTTCTTGCTGAAAATTTCAAAAAATATTTTAAGATTAAAGTAGTTGAGTCCTCTGGGTTAAATGATAAGTCCAATAGATCTAGGAATCCCAAATAAGGAAGATAGAACATGGGCTGTAGGGAGGCAGGTACCTCCCCCATAACTTATTAGGACAAGAGTCCACTTTTTAAAATATTTGGGATAGAAGGACATCTCCTAAAAAAAGACATAAAAGCCCTTTTTTATATGAGGAAGACGAATAGACCATTGGTTTTGGGGATCAGTATCGTTAATTCCTTGGCATCAATTACCAAAGAGCCATTAATGGCAATATCAAAAACTAACCATTTCGTAACCTTTTTGAATTCCAAAGAATATGTCATTTCATTCGTTACCATCAAAGCTTCAACATTTGTTTGATAAATATTCATCACCAGTTCAAGCATATCTTCTTCATCACCAGTTCAAGCTGTTATTGTATGGTCGCCGGATTTTGGTTTTTGTGAATCTATTCGCCAAAAATCTTTGTGATTTTTCACTAGAAATATTTGCGGTACTTCATCGGATTATTTGAGTTCCTCTTTTCTAACGGTATGAATTTGTACCATTTACTTTTTTTTTTGTTGTTTAATACTTGAAAAATCCCCAAAGTAGAAAGAGATAAGCCCTAATTTGGTTGAAAAAATAAGTATTGTTTTATTTTGCTAGAGTTTTTTTGCGAATATTGAGTTTGGATTCAATGGGTCAACTCAAATAGTAAGAAAATCACATATATCAAATTTTTTCTTGCTTAAACCCCCCCCCCCCAAAGTAGAAAGAGATAAGCCCTAATTTTGTTGAAAAAATAATTTTTGATTTATTTTGCCGGATTTTTTGCGAATACTCAGTTTGGATTCAATGGGTCATCTTAAACAGTAACAAAATCACATATTTCAAATTTTTTCTTGCTTTAAAAAATATAAAAACATAAAATACACATTCCTAGTTTTAGAGAAAATTTCTTTAAAATTTCTGTTTAATATTAAATACATTTCTTTTACATGAATTATAAGAGTTTCATTATTTGTAGGGATGATGTTACTCTTTGGTGAATCTCTATTAATAATTTTATACTTTTCGATATTGATTTTGGTTTGTCAATAATTGGCCAGTTGATATTTTTTATTGCTTATTGGTGTTAAATTTGCCTATTATTGTTAAATTCAGTTGTTTTCCATGAATTTTAACAATTTTAGAAACTTAGGCATTGTGATACTGTTCAATGAATCTCTTTTGAGAATTCGAAGATAATCGATGTACATTTGGGTTTTTTTGAAAAGTAGCTATTTTAAATTTTTTATTGTCTGAAAAATATAAAAACATAAAATACATAGCTCTGATTTTTGTGAGAATGATATTAAATTTGCTTGTTAATGTTAAACACATTTGTTGTCCGTGAATTATAAGAGTTTCAAAAAAATGTGAAAATGTTGTTGTTGTAATGTGTATCTCTTTTTGAAATTTCGAAACTGTTTCAAGTTGATTTTAGTTACGGTATAGTGTATCTTTTTTGAGAATTCCATGAAAATGTTGATTTCGAAACCGTAAACATGATGTTACTTTATGGTGTATCTCTTTTGAGAATTCGAAACTATTCGACATTGATTTTAGTTTCCACAAATTATAAGAGTTTCTGTAGGCATGGTATTTCCGTATGGTAAATCTATTTTTGATAATTCAAATATATTCAACAGTAACAAAATCATATGTATCAAAAATTTTCTTGCTTAAAAAATATAAAAACATAGAATACATAGCCCTAATTTTAGTGAAAATTTATTGAAAATTTCTTTTTAATGTTAAATACAGTCGTTTTAAATTTCTTTATTTTTAATGTTAATTTCTTTTTATTTGTAGGCATGATGTTACTTTTTGGTGAATCTTTATTAAAAATTTGATACTTTTCTACATTGATTTTGGTTGGTGGATAATTGGTCATTTGACATTTTTTCGTGCTTGTTAGTGTTAAATTTGCTTATTAATGTTAAATGCAGTTGTTTTCCATGAATTTTAATAGTTTCAGAAACTCTTCGGCATTGTGTTACGGTACGGTGAATATCTTTTGAGAATTCGAAGATATTCGACGTACATTTGAGTTGTTTTTAAAAGTAGCTATTTTATATGTTTTTTCTTGTCTGAAAAATACCAAAAACATAAAATACATAGATCTAATTTTAGTGAAAATGATATTAAATTTGCTTCTTAATGTTAAATACATTTATTTTCCATGAATTATAAGAGTTCCATTAAAAAATGTAAAGATGTTGTTACTGTAATGTGTATCTCTTTTTTGAGATTTCAAAACTGTTCGACGAAGATTTTAATTAATGTATAGTGTATCTCTTTTGAGAAATCATGTTTACAGTTTCAAAATCAACAGTCTCTTCTTAGAATTCGATAATATTCGACATTGATTTTAGTTGCCACGAATATAAGAGTCTTTGTAGGTATGGTGTTTTTGTATGGTGAATCTATTTTGATAATTCAAATATATTCAATGTAGGTTTGAGTGTTTTAGATTTTAGATTTTACATTAGTTTAAACACTCGAAAACCTAAAATACATAATCATAAATTTAGAGAGGATGACTTTAAATTTTTTCCTTAAAGTTAAATATATTCGTTTTCCATGAATTATATGAGTTTCACAAAACTCTATGCATTGTGTTACTGTATTATGAATCTCTTTTGAGAATTCGAAGCTCTTTGACGTACAAAATCACATATTTTGTATGTAGTGTTAATGTTTTTGGGATTCAAGACGGTTTCCTTCATCAAATATTTTTGATTTTTGAAAATTATTGTCTTTAAAAATGATCGAATTTGATATTCGATTGAAAAACAGTCATTGAATGATTCGTCGGTGGTTTTCAACTCGATTGAAAAACACAAATATCATTGAAAATTTCTTTTTGATGTTAAATACTGTCGTTTTAAAATTCTTTATTTTTAATGTTAATTTCTTTTTGTTTGTGGGCTTGATGTTACTCTTTGGTGAATCTCTATTAAAAATTCGATACTTTTCGACATTAATTTGGTTGGTGGATAATCGGCCATTTGACAATTTTTTCTTGCTTATTAGTGTTAAATTTACTTATTAATGTTAAATGCAGTTGTTTTCCATGAATTTTAATAGTTTCAGAAACTCTTATGGTGAATATCTTTTGAGATTTTGAAGATATTCGACGTACATTTGAGTTTTTTTGAAAAGTAGCTATTTTATATTTTTTTTCTTGTCTGAAAAATACCGAAAACATAAAATATATAGATCTAAATTTAGTGAGAATGATATTAAGTTTGCTTACATTTTGTTTTCCATGAATTATAAGAGTTCCACAAAAAAATGTAAAGATGTTGTCACTGTAAAGTGTATCTCTTTTTGAGATTTTGAAACTGTGTGATGGTGATTTTAGTTACTGTATGGTGTATCTATTCTGAGAAATCATGTTTACAGTTTCAAAATCAACAGTCTCTATTGAGAATTTGAAAATATTTGACATTGATTTTAGTAATGTCTCTGTTGGTATGGTGTTTCTATATGGTGAATCTATTTTGATAATAATGGTGAATCTATATGAATTATAAGTCTCTGTAGGTATTGTGTTTGTTTATGATGAATCTATTTTGATAATTCAAATATATTCTACGTATATTTGAGTGTTTTAGATTTTAGGTTTTACATTGGGTTAAACACTAGAAAACCTAAAATACATAATCATAAATTTAGTGAGGATGACTTCAATTTTTTTCCTTAAAGTTAAATACATTCGTTTTCCATGAATTATGAGTTTTACAAAACTTTATGCATTGTGTTACTATATGATGATATCTTTTGAGAAGCCGAAGCTCTTTGACATACAAAATCACATATTTTGAATACATATTATTGAACTAAAATGTTCGATGTTGATTTTGGTTTTAGTTATTGTAATATAGTTACAGTACACCATGACACTATACAGGGCCATAGCAAAGACACGGTCCTCATCAGCAAAAAAATATGAGTTTAAATATAGGGAAGCAGTGGAAGAACAAAAATCTGAACAACTTAAGAATGTTAATAAATATGATCCACAATATAGATCTAATATGATTGCTATTATACGGGCAATGGATGAAATTACCTTCAACGAATAGCACAAGAGAATGTTGAAGAAGACCCCATTTTGGTTGCTATTTGAGAGCATTATAGACAAACATGTTGACAAAAAATAGTGCAGAAAAAGCGACAATATTATCCTTAAGATAATTTTATGTTTCAATGCCAAAAATTCCAAATTTTGTATAGAGACTGAAGAAGTAAACATTTGGAAAAATGATGTGAGTTTGATATTTGGGATTCAAGACGGTTTTGAGAAAATTGACTCAATATTAAATGGGAAGGTGTTGACTTCATTTGTTGAACAAAAATTTAAAAATGATAGAAGGTTGACAATTATAAAGAGTAGACTTATCCAAGCATCAAAGGGCAGCACAGTAAATGATTTCAAGGATGTTGCTAGGTTACTGTGTCTTTACTTGTTAGTCATAGTTTTTTTTAACACGACGGAGCAAACACTAAGCTGGGGGTATATTCCATACATAGAGAATTTGGATGAGATTAGAAAATATAACTGGTCTCAATTAATACTCAATGCACTGATTTCATCCCTTACAAAAAAAAGAGAGACACCTGACATAGTCACTGGATGTGTCCTTGTAATACCGGTTAGTGTTTTAAATAAAAGTCGTATGGTCAATTTAATGAGTTATTAGTTTATAAACATCACACATTTGTTTTAATATTGTATTTGAATTTTGTAGTTTTGGATCTGCGAGCACACATCAATTATCAGACCAGATTGCTCAAAAATAATTCCAAAGTTTCTCAAATGGAACTTAATGCTCCTGAGCATGGCAATCAAACAAAAAAAGTTAGCAAAAATCAAGGCCAAAGACATAAGTTTCAGTATTTGTTCACAATTAAAATATAAGAATACCAAATGTTTTAAAAATCTATTGTTATTGTTGATGTCGTTGTTTGTTTACAGGTGATGAAAAAAAAATTGAAGAGAACAAAAGAAGAAAAGTTGTTTTTCATATCACAAAGGATTACAAAGGAAAAGGGAAAACAAGTTGATGGAATTGAGATGAATGAAATTGTTGAAGGGAAAAAAAAGTACCTAGTTGATCATAAGGGTAATGAGTTTGATGAAGAAGGACATGTTGATTATGATGCACGGGATAATACGGGAGAAGAGAAGCAGAAAATGGGGCCATTAGATGCTCTAGTTGATGTGATTCTCACTGACTCAACAGAGAAATGATCATCTGAACAGGTTGTTTGTAACGAAAATGAAAAAGAGAAAATCATGAAAGAAAGAGATGAAGCTATGAGACTTGTTTCTGAGATGAGGCAGAAAGATCAAGCAAGGATGGAAAAAAATGAGATGCTATCAAAGGATAATGAAATTCTTAGAACAATCATACAGAATATGGTCATCACAGAGAGAGAACAGGTAAGTAGTACAACAATTTTTAAAAAAAATTATTTGTTTATGGTATCAGTAAATGTTGCAATTATTTGGTGTCTTTACTATATTAAGAATCTTTTACTATTTGTGGTCACTCTTTTTGTGTAATTCTTTGTTTGAAAATTGTAGGTTGAATATTTCCTTTATTGTCACTCTTTGATTGCACTGTGTTTTATTATTTGTTGTCACAGCATTCTGTATTGCAACAAGAC
This sequence comes from Ilex paraguariensis, assembly GCA_963454935.2. Taxonomy (NCBI): domain Eukaryota; kingdom Viridiplantae; phylum Streptophyta; class Magnoliopsida; order Aquifoliales; family Aquifoliaceae; genus Ilex; species Ilex paraguariensis. The sequence goes on along the minus strand of CAUOFW020007947.1, from coordinate 29,580 downwards.
AACCAATCATTATATTATTTCATGGCAACTCAAATCATAGAATTCATGTTGACATTGATTGATCGGGACATACAAATATTAGATCTTGAGAGTTCGGTTGAACAAGAGAAGAAAGAAAAGGACACATCAGAGGCTGAGAACGTACAATTGAAACAAACAGTGGCACGACTTGAATCCGAAAAAGAAGAGATGGTGAAAAAGATTAATGAGTTGTCTGTTCATGTCCTAAACCAACAATATCAGACTACTCATGTACATAAAGTATTGCCATACAGTGCTGAAAATAAAGGAAAGGAAAAATTTGTTGTAAAAAAAAGGAGGAGGAGAAGTTGAGGAAACCAAAAGAGACCCAATGCAATTGAAGCAAGTTCAAACGTCAATGGTTCAAAAGTTGAAAGCAAAAGAGAGGAAAAGGAAAAGGGATGCAGACTATGAGTACAACTTCAAAAAAAAAGGGTAAGGAACACATGGAAACATCCAGTGACATTATCATCGTTGGTGATTCATCAGAAAATACAAGAGAAAGAAAAGTATGAAAGGGATATGAAAAGGTTGTGAAAATTTTGCCAATTAAAGTATTCATCCATATACAAAAAATTAAGAAAGATTGAGCAAGCAGAAGGAACTATGTAAGTGTACTGAATCATTTTATATGTGTATTTCTTTTGGGGGCTGGTTCTCAGTATGTTGTGTATGTTGTTACTCTTTCGTTGTTTTTTAAGTATCATTGCATTATAACTATGCAGGTCAACAATATGGCCTGGAATGTCCGTCGGAAGCTATATAAATGTTAAAGATGCTTTGAAAGTTATGGGAGGAGATGCGCTTTACAACAATGTACGTACTATAGTCGTTAAATTTTTTCATTCATTTTATGAAAATGGTTCTAATTGCAGCCATGTTTTTTTTTTTATAGAACATAGACTGTTGGGGTGATATGTTGCATGAATTTGAGGAAGCCCGCGAACAATCAACATTTAAGCGACGTTGGTTTTTTCTTCAACAGTCTTTGTTGGGTAAGTTGGATTGAAATGAATGATTATATAAATATTACAAATATTTTGAAATATGCATTTGTTACATATTTAATCGTCCACTTCACGAAAATTGTAGACCTTGGTGACTTCTCCACGGCTAGATTATGCACGTGAAGTTGAAATTGACAATAAACTCCTACTTGAGAGAGATTACCAATATCTTGTATTTCCCATGAATTCAATTGGTGAAAGCGAGGATAGATAGCCAAACCATTGGACACTTCTAGTATTGGATATTGATGTTGGCATTTGGTCACACTACAATTCATTAAAACTAAGAAGCGGGATAAGGGATGTTTGGCTCAAAGATGCAACCATACTGGTAATCAAAACAACCATATACAACATTTTATAAAATTTTATGAGTTGCAATAATTACTACATTTCAATTGATTACTGCTTACTTTGAAATGCAAAAGGATTATGTTGAGCAGAAGATATCTGACATGCAAATATCAAACAAAATGTTTGTCGAGACTCAGGATAGAGTTATGCCAATTCATTCGTTCGACAAATGTCCACAGCAAAAAGCTGACTCGTACGTATTTCACATAATGTTTTATGAATGAACAAAAAATACACACACTGATATTGAAAAAATACAAGTAATGCAAGGTTGATTGTGGCCTATATGTTTGCTATATGATGAGAAAATTATCACTTGGCGAAGAAATACAACCGAAATTAACAATAGCACAAGTGAAACAATTCCGATCAAAAATGATTGAACTGTTCTTGAACCATCCCAAATCTTGGATAGAAGAAGATTTCAATGAACGGAAGAAACAGAAGACAAAATATGGAGTCAAAGATTAACTTTTTTTTGTTCAAAACCAGCAAAACAACAATATCATTAAGTAGAAAATTTTAGGTTACAGTCAGTCGCTAGATAAGCCTTAAGCTCGGGAGGGGGAGACCCTAATCAATCTGATGGAAATCAATTGTTTAGCATGTTGGCCTCCACCCAGTGAGCAGCCTTGTTAAGGGCCCTAGGCTTGTGTAAGAAGCTAAGGTTAAATGACCTAGCCAAAAATCTAATATCCTCCATAATTACACTAATTTCCCATGGGAGAACGTCCTCATTTGAGCTTAACTTGATAATATTAAGGCAGTCATTAACAATCGTGGCCTGAGAGATCAACTAAGCTTCAGCTAGCAAACATGTCTGCCTTACTGCCTCTGCCTCAGCAATCAAAGAAGAAGAAGCAGGGAAGGTCTTGGTACTGCCAAAGTCCAGAACACCATTCCTTTTGCAATAAACAACTCCACAAGAAGCTTTAGCCAGCTCGGGTTTGAAGGCACCATCGCAGAAGACTTGAGAAGCATGATCCTCCTCTCTAGTGGTGGCCTTACTTCTTCCCTGTTCCTGAACATATGCAAACAAACCCTTTCTATCTAATATGAACTGGTCAGCCCACATAGACTTAGCACATAACACAGTAGCAAAAACATTCACCTCTTCCTTATTGAATACAAACTGATTTCTAGCCTTCCAAATAATCCATCCCACTGTGGCCAATTTCCCCAAGAGTTCAAGACTTCGTTGTGTATCAATATCCACGAGAAGCAAGGACGTGGAATGTTGGACAACTGACAAAAAGGATGAGTTTTCCTCCATCAAAACCAGATCCATTCCAAACCAGACACACCTAGTCCAAGAACGTTCAAACAAAATATGCTCAATGGACTCTGTAGCAGTATTACAAATCAGATAAGAAGGCGTGGCAGCACAGTTTTTCTTGAACAAATTCTCTTGAGTGGCCAGAGTATTGTGGCAGGCTTTTCCACCAAAAATGTTTAACTTTGGGAGCTACCTTCATATTCCAAATAGACTGCCATAATTTAGGATGAAGAGAAAATGAAGAGCTTGCTACCGGCAAGACAGAGACCTCCTTGCGACCCAGGACATACCCAGACCTGGCTATGTAACTGCCATTGCTTGTAGGCCACCAAATTCTTCTATCTTTCCTCCCAATTAATGGCAAGGGAATTGACCTGATGGCATTCAGCTCATTCCTTGATAATAAGCTTTCCATACATGCAATGTTCCAAATATTGGGGAGAACAGAAATAGCATCAGCAACCTTTGAGATAGAACAAACCTGGGGCCTTGGGGATTGAATAGTCATATTAGGGAGCTGGAGAATCCACTTATCATTCCAAAAAAAAACCTCCGACCCATCACTAATTTGCCACAACAACCCTTTATCGAGGAGTTCCCTGCCACAGAGCAAACTAGTCCAAACCCAAGATGGTCTTGCACCACACTTTGCTTTCATCAAATCATCGTTTGGGAAATAAATTGCCTTCATGAATTTTGTCCAATATGAGTCTGGTTGGTTCAAAAGTCTCCAACACTGTTTAGCCAAAAGGGCTTGGTTAAACAACTTGAAATCTTTAAATCTCATCCCCCCAACAGATTTAGATTCAGTCATCTTCTCTCATTTCCTCCAGCAAATACCTCTACTCTCAACACTTCCTTTCAAGCAAAAGTTCCTAACGTATGAATTGAGCTTAGCACATAAGCTTACGGGAAATTCCACAACAGACATGGCATAGTTAGGAATGGCCTGAACAACAGCTTTAATCAGAATTTCCTTCCCAGCCTGTGACAGACAGCAACTTCTCCATCCTTATAAGCGCTTCACGACCCTCTCAAGAAGATAACCAAACACCTCATTTCTTGATCTTTCCCATGCCATAGGGATTCCCAGATATTTTGCACAGTAAGGGAGGGCTTGCATACCCAAACGGTGGCATAAAGAGACCTTTTGCTCCTCGATTTTATTACTGGAGAAGATGTAAGGGATACAACTTTACCCTAATCAACCGACTTTATCGAGAAAGATTACCTCCTTCAAAGAAATCTTTAACCATTTTAATAATATCATTACCCACCATATACCAGAATTTCTGGAAGAAGATACCTGGGAAGCCATCTGAACCAGGGGCTTTCAAGGCACCCAAATCCTTTTCAGCATCATATACTTCCTGATCCTGAAAAGGCTTTAACAAAGCATTGTTAATTGCCTTAGTGTCTTTAACATGTACACCCCTAGTGCCTCAAATCAATCTCTTTTCCCTAGTGATCGAAATAGGTTCTGGAAATAATCAGTGATATGGGAGTTGATCTCCTCCTCCCCCTCAATCCGTACAGCTTTGTCAGTCTTGAGCCTAACAATTTGATTGAAAATTCTTCTTTGGATGGTAGACAAGTGGAAGAATCTGGTATTTTGATCCCCATCTTTCAACCAATTAACCCTTGAACGTTGTTGCCAGTACTTCTCTTCTCTGCATCTTACTACATCAATCTGGGTACAAAGCTCTACTTCCTCAATAAGATTTTCCTCTGAAGGCACCAGCATCTGAGCACGGAGCAGTTCCTTGTTAAGCTTTCGAATTAAGCTCTTATTATTGTCAAACTTCTGTCTACTCCACTCCAACATATGGGTTTTGCACGACTTAAGATTGCTGATGGTGTTACGAAACATAGAGGTTGGATCTCTCACAATCCAATTACTTTTGATCACCTCTTCACACTCAGGGTCCTCCAGTCACATACATTTAAATTTAAAGGAATGGGGGGCCTTTTAGCATTTAAGCCAAGATTAATCACAATGGGACAGTGGTCAGACCCCATCCTAGTTTCATGTAACACCGCAGTTGAGGGAAAGAGGGCACTCTAGTCTGAATTAACCAATACTCTGTCAATCCACTTTTGTACACTGGCTACACCTGGCCTGTTGTTTGACCATGTAAATTTGGGTCCACTAAAGCACATCTCAATGGGGCAGCAGTCAGAAATCAATTGTTGCAATTCCTCCACCCTCCTTATACTACTAACAACACCCCCTCTTTATCATCCAGTGATCCAATGTTGTTGAAGTCTCCTGTAACTAACTAGGGCAAGTCGATGGACTTTGCTATATTGGTCAGTCGCACCCATATCTTCTTCCTTCTTTCAGCCAACGAGTCTGCATAGACAAAGGTACAATGCCAATAATCCTGCTAATGGTTAAGTCTACCTCTTACATTGATCAGATTTTTGGATTTATCCAGAATCAGCAGGTTGGTTTCTTCCTTCCACCATAATGCAAGTCCGCCAGAAAGGCCCATAGGATCCACGTACTCGAAACAAGAAAAGTTTAAATTTCTTCTCAACCGCTCCAACTTATCAGACTTGTTTTTAGTCTCCATAGGAAAGACAATTGAGGGGCGATGGGTGGTGATAAGCCCTCTTAGATTACGGACTATCCGGGGTTGCCCTACTGCCTGACAGTTCGAAGTAAACATCAACATGAATCATGTGGTTGTTTGAGGTCAGCCACCACCACCTTATCAGCACGACTAGTTTCATCACCCTCATCAGAAGTTTTCCTAGAGGGTTGAGCAATCCACAAGGATATACATCTGTCCAGATTATTCTCACATTTCCCTTCATTGAGACTATTATAGCCCTCAACCAGATCATGTTGCATTTATACCTCTTCATTCTCAAGATAGGCAAATTGTGCTTCAGGGTGCAACAGGCTTTCTCCACTCACCTTTTTCTTGGGCTTGTTTCTCCTAGCCTGTTTTCTTAAGGCATGTTTTCTTCCAAAGTTAACAAGGGACATATCAATAGCAACTGGGGGGCCGGAAAAAGGTAGTGAAAGGTGAGGTGCACTTGGGCCACTGTCCAAAAATGTTTTAGGTTTTTTCCATGGTATGGGGTGGGCTTCCATAGTCTCATCATCCAGCTGGGCTTTCCTCTTAAGCGTCATATTTTAGAAGTGGGTCTCCATATCAACATTCCTATCCTCCTCCTCATTATTAGTGATTATGAGGACCACTTTTTCATTGACCTCCTGGGCTTCTGGGCTCTCTATGGGCTCATAAACATAGTAGGATCCCTTCTTGGTTGCTTCAAGAATGTTCGGATCTTCTTAGGATAGAGACAAAGAAAGGGATAAAGACAAATCTCAATCTTAGTCCCCACCAGCATAAAGTACCACTCGGAGGGGTGGTGCATGGCACTGTAATCCGTTGTTCTGTTCCAAACTGGTATTAGCCTCGTTTCTGACATGGGTTCTCAGCACATCGTCATCCCGATTTATGGGTGCCTCAAATGAGTATCCACTAGCGTTCATGTTCCCTTCCTGACCCCTCCTCTTTCCTGGTTCATCCTCTCCATCAGCTTCCTACATTTTACCTTTGAACTTGTCCTTCTTCTCCAATGTCTCGCATTCTCTTAGGGACCAAGTTTCTCTAAAGAAGCCCCCTAACTGAGTGGATTGCGCTCATAACTCCGGCCCGAAGTAGCTATTGGACCCAAACGTCCTCCTGTCTGTACAATGACTTTAAGAATGGCCAACCCAACCACATTGGTAGCAAAAATTGAACAGTCGCTCAAGTTTCAGACTAATACAGATATCATCTTGATTGTCCCGAGTCAGGAAAAAACTCTTTTTCAAAGATTCATTCAAATTGATCCTACTTTTCACCCTCAAAAAGTTCTGTAGGATTTGATCTTCCCCCTCAAATTCCTCGAGTTGGGTGGGCTCGCCAATAATCATTCCCACTCTCCAAGCATTATTTTTTGTTATCATATTGAGGGGTAAGCCCCAAATCTGTACCCAAAATTCGGCTGAGTGAAAATCAAAATCTCCAATGATAAACTGTGGTTGATATATCTTCAGAACCAACAATGCTCCTAAAACGGACCATGGACCTTCATTTAAAATCTTGTATCTATCATCCTTATATTTGAACATAAACATGTAGGTATTTCTTTCCCAATAGGTGATGGAAAAACCTTTGAAAGTCTTCTAAGAATTCTGCAGCACATTACAAACCCCCTGCTTATTTAAGGTAGAATCTGTGAAAAATCGACCCACTAGGCAGAATTTTCCTAACGACTTTGAGGTGGAGGGGTCAGAATAAAGAGAGATTCATGGATGATGGGAGGAATAGGAGTCAACTTCTAGGTCCTTCTCCATATGTAGGAATAGATAATAAGAGCTACAGGAAAGATGAAGAAATAGAGAGAACAGAGTCAGAAATAGGGTGAGAAAGAGTACAGAGAGGGGATTGAGGGTTTGGTATATTGGGGGGGTTGGGGGTTTTGGGTCTAGAACAAGGGTAACACAAAAGAGGGTAGCACTACAATGGCGAGAAGCAGACAAAGACAAGGAAGCGATACGTATAAGGAACACTATGGTGGTGGGATAAGGCAATAATGGTAAGGAGATGGAACAACAGAGAATGGGGAAGAAGATAGAAAGACGGTGAGGTAAAATCGTCATAAAACACTAATTGATGGGAGCTACTGCTTTAGGAAAGCAAAACGTCGTTCTGAAAAAATCTAGGCAAACCTTAGGAGAAGTGATACATACGAATATAGCGTAGAAAGGAAAAATGTGGACTATTCCAATTTAGAAGGAGTAAATAGGGGTTAGGAAGGTTGGAAACATGCAAAAGGGGTAAGTAATGTTGAGAAGACGAAGAGATCCGCCTTGGGAAAAGAAAGATGAGAATAAAACCTCAGAAAAACCCTAACCAAGGGAGAGAGCTCTCATACCGAGAGAGACCCAAAGATTAACTGGATACAATTGAATGTTGAGAGTTTATTGCATATGTCTATAATTTGACTGGTCAATTTTTTGAAATGTCATTTAAGGTTAATATGTTAAAATTTCCATTTTTGTGTTTAAATAACATTTTTATTAATGTTATATTATTCCAGCTTATGTTTAATTAATTTAATTTCCCTATTTCCTGTATCTCTTTGGTGACATTGTTTGCATGACAACTTTTCAAGTTCCTCTTTAAGTGCAACTCTTTGAGTGGACAAATATATATATGGTCATCATTTATGATTAATCTATTATTGTCACTCTTTAGTGACAGTACTTGGGCACTATTAAGGGAGCATTACATAATGTCATTGATTGGCCTCCCATTGTCATTATATCATGTCTCTCTTTGGTGACATTGTTTACACGGCAACTTTTCGAATCCCTCTTTAGGTGCAACTTTTTGAATGGACAAATATATATTGTCATCATTTATGATTAATCTATTGTTGTCACTCTTTAGTGACATTACTTGGGCACTATCAATGGGGCATTACATGATGTCATTGTTTGGTCTCTCATTGTCATTATATCCTGTCTCTCTTTGGTGACACTGTTTGCATGTTAACTTTTCGAGTCCCTCTTTAGGTCAAAATCTTTCAGTGGAAAAATATATATTGTCATCATTTATGGTCAAACTATTGTTGTCACTCTTTTGTGACACTATATGGGCACCATCAAGGGGGCATTACATGATGCAATTAGTTGGACCTCTATTGTCATTATCTCGTGTCTCTCTTTGGTGACACTGTTTGCATGGCAACTTTTCGAGTCCCTCTGTAGGTGCAACTCTTTGAGTGGACAACTATATATTGTTATCATTTATGATCAACCCTATTGTTGTCACTCTTTAGTGACACTAATCGGGCACCATCAAGGGGGCATTATATATGATGTCATTGGTTGGACCCTCATTGTCATTATATCATGTCTCTCTTTGGTGACATTGTTTGTATGACAACTTTTTGAGTCTCTCTGTAGGTACAACTCTTTGAGTGAACAAATATATAGTGTCATCAATTATAGTCAACCTATTGTTGTCACTCTTTAGTGACACTACTTGGGCACAATCAAGGGGGCATTACATGATGTCATTGGTTGGACCCCCATTGTCATTATCTCTTGTCTCTCTTTGGTGACACTGTTTGCATGACAACTTTAGAGTCCCTCTGTAGGTGCAACTCTTTGAATGGGCAAGTATATATTCTCATCATTTATAGTCAACCTATTGTTGTCACTCTTTAGTGACACTACTTGGGCACAATCAAGGGGGCATTACATGATGTCATTGGTTGGACCCTCATTGTCATTATCTTTTGTCTCTCTTTGGTGACACTGTTTGCATGACAACTTTCGAGTCCCTCTGTAGGTGCAACTCTTTGAATGGGCAAGTATATATTCTTATCATTTATAGTCAACCTATTGTTGTCACTCTTTAGTGACACTACTAGGGCACTATCAAGGGGTCATTACATGATGTCATTGGTGGACCCCCATTGTCATTATCTCGTGTCTCTCTTTGGTGACACTGTTTACATGCCAATTTTTCGAGTCGCTCTTTTAGTGCAACTCTTTGAGTAGTCAATATATTGTCATCATTTATGGTCAATCTATTGTTATCACTCTTTAGTGACACTACTTGGGCATTATCAAGGAGGCATTACATGATGCCATTGATTGGACCCCTATTGTCAATATCTCGTGTCTCTCTTTGGTGACACTATTTGCATGACAATTTTTTGACTCCCTCATTAAGTGCAAGTCTTTGAGTGGGCAATATATATTGTCATCATTTAGGTTCAATCTATTGTTGTCACTCTTTACTGACACTACTCGGGCACTTAAGGGGGCATTATATGACGCCACTAGTTGGTGTATATTTATCTTTATCTCCTGTAAATCTTTAGTGACACTATTTGTATGTCTAATATTTGTGTCCACTATTTGATGACAATATATACTTTAATATGTGGTATCTCTTATTTTGTATGGGTTATATTGGACTACTTTTAGTTGTATAACTAACTATTAGCTGACACACTTTCTTGTCATAAATTTTATTGTTTTTGGACATAAATTCTTATGGAATTAAAAAAAGAAAAAAAAACTCCGATCAACAAAACTAAATGAACACTGGAAAAACATTAATTTAAAAAAGTAATCCAATCACAAAGCCACATTACATGTTTTTTTGTCGTGGCTTCCTAACCGCCCACAACGGCCACATCGAATTCGCCTAATAAGTTCTCCACGTGACCTTATTCTACACTTCTTTGGTCTGCCAGGCTGTTTCTTAGATAATGGCAGCAATATCTCAGCCTCCTCCACCGATAAATCTGGACGACAAAGAGTCGGGATAGGAAATATAGCTTGAGAATATGCTTTCTTGTATGTGCTCACATGATAATAATAATCCACAAACTCATTCATATTCCTCCCACTTTTACGTATCGCAGCTACCACATGAGAATAAAGAAAACCATTAATTTGCCACTGAAAACATGTGCACATTCCATTCTAAATGTTAACAGAAACCGAAGGATATGAGTTGACTTCGTATTCTTCGTTGCTTGAAACCCTCACAGACCAAGATCTCCCTTCAACAAATGCAATATGTAATTTAGATTCCGTAGCAGGACACAAATTTCCATTCCATGTGTGAGATGTAGCCAACCTGCACCCCATCTGATTCATTAATTGTCCCCGTATAATGTCCACCATGCTTGTGATCAGTAAATTTCGTGCCTTAATTATCCAAGAATTCAATGACTCCACTACATTAGAGGTCACTTCACCATAACGTTTACCTTTAAAATGAGCATTTGCCTAGTTTTCATAAGGAAGATTTTTCAAGAATCTGTCCACATTGGGTCCACCTTCACGTCTTAAAGCTTCAATCTTCTCATTAAATATTGCAATTGTTGGAGCATATGCGGCCTCACGAAATTAATTTATCAGATACTTTCTCAAGACATTTGAAAATCGAGACCCGCTAAACTTGTCCATCAAGTTTGCCTTCAAATTTTGCAAACAAAAAACATGGTGGGACCTCAGAAAAACCTTGGGCATAGCTTCCAACAACCCAGCATTCCGGTCAGACACAAATGTAAGCACTCGTTCAGGATCCAAAACCACCGACAATTATTGTAAGAACCAATGCAAATTAGTCTCATTCTCTGAATCAACCACCGCATAGGCTAAAGGGAATAAACCTGCCAAGTAGAGTAATAACATACAGATTCAACAAAACTTTCCAAAAAAAAAAATAGTAACAGTAACAGTATACAGATTCAATTACCAAAAAAAAACAAAGAAATACAATAAACAATAACAATTTAATAATACAAACAAAATTATACCTTGATTTCTATCTTTTTCAATGGCCGAAAGAATATTTCCTTTGTACTTTCCTTTAAGGAAGATTCCATCAACAAACAAAATAGGCCGACAGTAGTTGAACCCATCAATGCATGCCTTGAATGATACAAATAACTTATAAAATCGTTTAGATATTTGATCACAATCAAGCACTATATGGCTACCGAAATTTGTATTATTCACCGCATCTACATACCAACGTAATTGATCATAAGACAAAGAATAATCCCCAAAAAGCATTGCTTTTGCTTTTTCCACACCTAACAATGCTTGGTCAAATGATATTGTAAGGTCATACGATGAACGAAAATCGCTAACCACCTCAGTTGGACGAGTGTTCGCCTTTTCACGGACATTGTCAACAATTAGATCTGCAATCAAATTGGAAGACATCCTCTTGTTTTGGGTTGTGCGTAGAGCTAATAGCATGATCATTTCCTCCATGACCTTAAATAAGTGTATAAATAGAAAATCAGTAACAGGTTCCCAAAATGAAATAATGACAACAAACAGTAAATCATATACGATAATGCATGTTCTAGATTTCATCAATGACCAAAAAAAAATTAAAAAATAAAATATTGACACCAAACAGTAAATCACATTCGATTCCAGAAAAATCAAAACTCTTCATGAAAAAAGTGAGGTAGAAGCTTTAAAAAACTATTTACAATTTTCAAATCATTTTAGCATGAGAGTTTCATTTATCTTTTTGGAATGGAAAAAGATATTAAACATTGAAAATATTAAATGACCAACAAAAATTAATGTTCCATATTTCTGAAAAATTCCAACAGAATAAAATAAAAAATACTCCACAATTTCTGAAATTTCATGAAGATACTGAATGAAAGAGTGACATCAAATAGTAAATCACATTCGATTCCAGAAAAATCAAAACTCTTCATGAAAAAAGTGATATATAAGCTTTAAAAAAACTAGTTTCAATCTTCAAATCAGTTTAGCATGAGAGTTTCATTTATCTTTTCGGAATGGAAAAAGATATTAAACATTGAAAATATTAAATGACCAACAAAAATTAATGTTTCATATTTCTGAATAATTCCAACAGAATAAAACAAAAAATGCTCCACAATTTCAAAAATTTCATGAAGATGTTGAATGAAAGAGTTATACCAAACAATAAATCATATTCCATTCCATAAAAATTAAAACTCTTCATGAAAAAAGTGAGGTAGAACCTTAAAAAAACTAGTTTCAATCATCAAATCATTTTAGCATGAGAGTTTCATTTATCTTTTCGGAATGGAAAAATAGAACATTGAAAATATTAAATGACCAACAAAAATTAATGTTTATTTTATTCTGAAAAATTCCAACATAATAAAATAAAAAAAAATATAAAATTTAATGCTCCACAATTTCAAAAATTTCATGAAGATGCTGAATGCCAGTATTTTGAATACTTACAGATTAATGGTGTCTTGTTTGGTAAAGAATTTTCTTGAACATGTGAGAGAAATGCTTGAACTAGTGAAAAAGAAATACAATGAGATAAATGCTTGAACTGGTGAAGAATGAATACAAAAGCAGCTTCTTGAACCGGGAAGAAGATACAAAAGAAGAATATGACTTAAAATTTTAAAATTCAAATAATACACAAATATCAAAAGGAATCTTAAAAGTCTCAATTCTAATATTTAGATATTGGAAATATAAAAGTTGTATATTATGTATGACCTATTTCTGGTAAGGATAAATATGGAATATATTTCAAAAAGAATTTAAAAATATTTTGAAATGTGTACTTATTGACAAATAAGTCATGAAATAGAGGACTTAAAGGAGGATAAGTTTGGAGGTGAAACTTAAAACCAAATAAGTTCAAAAAAAAGTACCTCCATCCCATTATCTCATAGAACAAAGGGGAAAGAAAATTTCAACAAGGCGCTAAAAAAAGGGGGCAAAGGGTCCAGTGCTTTGAGTGTCAAACCCTAAGACACTTGACTACGGAATGCCTAAATAGAAAGAAGAACATCCCCAAAGAAATTATGAAAGTTATAAAAGTTAAGTCGAGTGATATTGAGTCAGAGTCTACATCAAGTGAAGAATTTTCTTCTCAATAAGATGATGAGAATTTTACGACTTTTGTTGGCTCACTTTCTTTTCCCTCCCCCCCAAAGAAACTTCCAGTGAAAAAAATTAAGAGAGAAAGAGAAGAAGAATCAAGTCCTACCAAGAAGGTAGATGACTTGGAAGTTAAAGTCACCTCAAGTGAAAATGATATGGAGAGCATTGAGGATATTTATGATGCATCACTTTATTTATTTGACAGGTTTTTTATTGGATAAGGACACCGTGTAACATTAATGACGCAGAATCACAAATACAGGAAATATTTACTACTTTAATGAACACTTTTGGTATTTTCCATCACCGACTGTCCAAAGGAAAGTGAAAGGTGTTGTGAAAATGTATTAGTTCGAAAAAGACAATTAAATATGGTGTATTGATTCCGTTATAATAATAAAAAAGAATAAGTAAAGGGATGTCCTTATTGGCAATCCATACCATAATGAAATTACTAAATTACCCTTCAGACAAAATGCTTCTTCTGATGATTAGAGAAAATCAGAGGATAGTTTTGCCATTTAAACAATTATTATATTTGGTGAAGTGCAGTGCCCAAGACCTTCGGAGGGTAAAAACTGCGTCACTACATTTGATATTAACAGCAATGCTACATTGACTAATTTTTTGACCAACTCTTGTAGAGTGTTGGTTTAATATTTCTACTAATTATCCAATTATTGCCATCAAGCATCAAGCCAGATGGTACAAAAAGTTTGCAGTAAAATTAAATAAGAACACATTTATTGTTCGTATAAACCAAGAATAATACTATCAACGCAATAATGCATGCTTAAAATTCTTGTACCTAGTATTTTAAAGTTCAAGTGTACATGGGTATGCACAGACCAATGACCTTTCAATAAGGTTCTGAACTCTAACCCATCAACACGAATCTAACAAAATTGACACAATTCATAAATATACCATTGTCCCCAATATAAAATGAATTAATTCTTATATCTTTTTTTTACAACTTTTTCACCAAAATACTGTAATTTTAAACTTATTTATCAAACAATCACAATTTTTATAAATTCGTGATTCAGAAACACGTTTTTAAACTAAAGTAGTACTTTGAAAACACAGTTCTAAACTGAAAAACCTCGAAAGTGTGCTTTCCAAACAAAATTGCCTTACTAATAGTTCAACAAGTATGTTTGGAATTATGATATTTTTGGTAAAAAAAAAGGGTTACATAAAACCCATAGACCAGTAAAAACACATGTAAATAATAGAATAAAAATAGTTGAAACCAAGGCCACAAGCAAAAGAATGCACAATATCAACTGCCAGAAGTTCATTCTTACACGTAATTTTAGAGATACAAATAGGATAAACACAAAACCTATTAAAGTCTGGGCACAATCAAATAGCATTCGTAAGTTAAAATATAGAAATAGGATGAACACAGTACATATTAAGGTCTGGGCACAATTGAACAGCATTCGTCTAAATATGCAAATACAAAACAATAACATAAAAAGGGAAACTGAGGGAAAGAAGGAAAGGGAACAAATAGGCATAGAAGGAAGACACAGCTTCCATATAGAACACTTGCTGGTTTTTCATATACTTTCAAGAACTCACAACCCAAGGAAAGGAAGCTGCTTTCTGGCATGCTCTGGAATCAACTTCACTAAACTTTCCGCCGGCATCCCCTTCAACTCTAAAAACAACAGGGCAGTAGCATCAGTGGGTTCCGTCAGTACAAATTTGATAAAAAGGTAAGGCTAAGGTGAAAAAAATGAGTTCCAAGTTCACACCATGAGGCTTAAAGTTGAATAATGGGGGAAGCAAACGTCCATTTGGCAGGCGTGTGTTTGGATCACGTAGCTCATCAAAAAAGGTATGGGTCAGGGCATCCAGCTGCATTGAAAGTAAATTCACTCAAAATTTAGAGAAAATAAAGAATGAAAGAGAAGGGGGCCGGAAAAGAACTTTAAGTTACTCACAGCTGTGCACCGTAAATTAGGAGAGTATTGAAGCAATCTTGATACTAGATCAACAGCTTCCGGAGGCATGCGTTTGTTAAATATCTGATAACAGGAGGAAAGGAATGCATATCAATGTATGACACTACAATATAAAACAATTATTAACACTTGGTATTCTATGTACCTTGTGCCATGGATGAGCTTTGATTTGTGGGAATTTGAACTCTGTATAGTTAGGATTCATGCACTTAATTTCCTCCCTTGTTGGAGTACCCAAAACCTGTCAAACAATCACATATGATGTGCCAGCGGAATAAGCTACACTTGCCTCATAACAGGGAAATTAAGAAGCAGCGAACATAGAGCCACTGCTAACAAATGTGCAACATAGATACAACTACAACCCAAACATAGAAATACTTTTGCAGACGTCTTTTAGGTTTGTTGCTTCACGTTGTTTAGCACTAGCAAATGTCACTAAATGTATGCCTTTGATTTGTGGGAATTTGAACTCTGTATAATTAGGATCCATGGATTTAATTTCCCCTTGTTGGAGTACACAATCTGTCAGATAAGCACATGATGATGTGCCAGCGGAAGACGCAGATCAGGCTACGATAGAAGTCCCTACTTGTCTCATAACAGGGGAACTAATAAGAAAGCTTACAATAGAACACGCTTCCCCTCCATCTAAAACAAAACACTCTTTCCCAAAAATATGAATTTAATACCAGAGATAAACAATAAAATTACTACTCATGCGTGCACACACAATTACTACTCATGCGCACACACAAACACAGATAGAATGGAAAATTACCTTAATAATTTCAACCAGCTGGTCAACTCCACTCTCACCCGGGAATAACGGCTGGGGAACAAAAAGGAAATGTAAAACCTATTATGGCATACCTAAAACCAAACTATAGCATGCAGGAAACCAGAAACCATATACCTGTCCAAGAAGTAACTCAGCAAGAACGCATCCAGTAGACCAAATGTCAATAGCTGTAGTATATTCTGTTGCCCCAAATATAAGCTCAGGTGCTCTATAATACCTAGAACAAATGTAAGATATATTGGGCTCCCCTTTTACCTGCCAAAAATCAGGAAAATGCAAAAGTCAAGCATCCCGTCAAAACAGATTACAAAATTATCAGAGTTGGCAGAAAACAATGGCAATATAAACAAGAACATACCAAAACTTTAGCACTTCCGAAGTCACATAATTTAACCTGGTGTGTATGTGGATTCACCTGCAGAAAGATGTAGAGTTGTTAGGGGCTAAGAATAGTTCAGCTGATAGGAGTTTATATGCATGGAAAAGAGGGCATCCCTAGATGACATTTAAAAGCATGTCAACATAAAAACAAAAGAACAGACTTATCTTCCTAGACAAGATGCTCGATATCAAAATAAAAAGAAAAACTAAAATAAAAATTAAGTAACATGCTTCACTTCTGGCACAAAAGATTGAGAATGCTTCTCAAGAGGCCACAGAAGACAGTATCATGGCTGCAAATGCAATTGCACCGTTAGAAAATCTATAGGTACATAGACACACCTATATATCATTTTCAAACCTATTAAAAAAATTCAAGAACTTTCCAACGTGGATCATTAAGATACATTTCACATAAGCACAAGTCAACTAATGTTTTCTCACTAGAATAACGAGGACAAGGAAAGGATGATAAACCAACTTAAAGTCAAGCATATAACATCTACAAACAAACCCAACAAAAAGTCCACAACATAAACAAGATCTTATAGCCCAAACAAGCAAAAGATTTGCATTTCTTTCTTTTTTAATAATCCATTCAAAAAGAGTTTAAATTCTCACGCTGTCAATTAATCAAGATTAACTTTTATCAAAGGGAAATATAGCCATTTTCATGACCAAAACAGTCCATTCAAATCACATGCATAACAAAATAAAGCAGCCAAAAGATACAAAATCTTCGGGTGCAAGGTGGCAGACTTCAAGCTTGTTTCAGCAAGTGATGCCTAGTCCACCTACATCTAAGAAGAAAGATCAATGCAATGTCTACAAAGGTAAACCTTCTTACTGTGTTTATCTATTCTCTGAAACACTGAGGGAATTTTTTGTCGTTGCCTTCACTTATGTTGTTAATTACACAGGTAGACAAGTGTTTTATTCTAGTCTTGGGGTGTTCCTTTGATTAGGAGGCAAATGCAGTATTGCTCTTGTTGAGAGTTTGTGTCGAGCGGCCTTAGGGCTCTATTAAGCTATATAACATATATCTTGTCATTTTTTTGAAATAAAATTTTAGTTTTCATAAAATATTTCCTTAAAGAAAATAAGAATTCAGTCAAAGACTTTGCTTTGTCTTTCAATGCCACACTTTTGAACCAAATTAAAACTACACATGCAAAAACAAGAAGTAATCTGCATTATTGTTATCTTAATATTTGAATACTGCATTGGTGTTATCTTAGTATTTCAATCACTAAGTAGTGTTAGAGTATTTTAATATTAGGGTAGTTTAGTCATTTATTTATTTTGTTTTGCCTTACTATAAAGAGTCACTACTCTACATCTTTATGTTTTAATGTTGTAATCAAACAATTAGCCAAAGTAATATTTCTTTCCTGTTCTCTTACTTCTCTTTCTTTTGTTGAAACATTACAGGATATCAAAGCATGTTTTGATCTGAAACACGCTTAGCATCTCAGTAATAACTGGCAGAGGAAGAGTCTTCTTTTGGCTTAGGGTTGATGTCATCAGCAAAGGTGATTGCGTAATGATGTCATCATTCCGAGCAGGTGCAGGCACCATTCCACTCGATTTTCAATGGTAGAGTTGGTTTTCGATTTTGTAGTCATTGGATAAGGTTTTTGATTTTTCCAATGTTTTTTTTTGAAAAATATGGTTCAATTTTTTTGAATGCAAGTTTAATCTCTTTTTTTCAATTTTGTTGCTTCACATCCACCCTAAGACATCCGTCTGAATAGGAGAGATTTGTGTTCAGTTGAATGATTTGAAGTCAATTGGGTTGATCTGTGATCAATTTTCAGCCTTTTTGGCTAGAATTTTTGCCGAATTTCACAATCTACAATTTTCATGAAGTCTGTTCAAATTTTTTGTGTCAAATCCCTCATAGCAGATGCAATTCAGTATCCTTGATGCTTGATTGAAGGTTTTGAAGCCCCTTGATCTGATTGCTGCCAAAAATCTGGTCTTATATTTGTGTCAGCACTTAATCTCTGTTTTCAGCCTTGTTCTTCAACCAATGTTGTTGAGACTCCTCTACAGTGGTAGGTATTGTCTTTCATGCTTGTTGACTTCTTCTGCTGGTTTTTATGCTGAGTTTGATCTTCTCTCTGCTGATTTACACTGTGTTGGCTTCTCACAACGCAAATGTGGACTGATTTCTTCAACTACTATTTTCAACTGATTCTTCTCTTTGTTGTGGACTAATTTCTTCTATTTTCATACTTGCTTTGGGCTATTGCCTATTGGACTACTATTGCTATTGCCTATTGGACTACTATTGCCTATTGGACTAATGTTGAAAGTGACATGATTACCTGTGTTAGTTTCAATCTAGCTAGTACTTCTCAATATAGGGTAATCACAACCCGAGAATTACAACATTACACCACCACTAACAAGCAAAACAAAAAACTAAACAAATGTAAATGTCAACATACCAATAGATTTTGAGGCTTGATGTCACGGTGACACACCCCAATACTGCAATGAATGTAAGACAATGCCCTGAAGATCTGTCAAGTACCAATAGCATGTTATACACTTGTCGCATTGAGTCAATTTAGAAGTCCAAAAATAAAATGAATGATTAATCAAGAAGAATGATATGGGCCACATGGCAAGTCCACCAGAAAACCAAGAAAAGTAGTCAGCGCCATTCTTTTCAACAAAAGAAAATGATAAAACATACATCTATATAATAAAACAGGAGTGTGTTTGAATTTTATCCAAGTCATATTTTTCCCCTCAAAACCATCACCAATCACTTACCTCACCCATCATTCATTTGTCAAACTCAAACATCAAATCACATCATTAATTTATATCACATATTTAATCATTTATATATTTCCTCCCTAAAAATTTCACACCACTCATTTCTATCATATATTTAATCATTTAATATTTAATTAATTGTAGTTAATATATTTTGAAAAAATTTAATATAGTAAGATCGATTTTTTAGACGCTCAAATTTTATATTTTATGAAGGCACGGGTTATGATTAGTATAGATAAATTGCAATAACTACTTTTATTTCATTTTAACCTCAATTCCATTCAATTAATCACTTCTTCATCCATATCTTGCAAACATAATCGCAGAAGAATATTTCATAAATTCCAATGCAGGACTCCTAAATTCAAGAGTTCCCCAAAAAAAAAAAAAAATTGAAACAAGCTCCACTACAAGGAAGTTTAGATTTACTTCACAAACATGAGGGTTTTCCTTGTGATCGGGGGTGGCAGTCTGAAGAAAAGGTAGGCCACCAGACCTAGTAGAGTGATGGTTGAACTACAAGCAACTTAAAACAACACATATGACAAGGCTGAACTGTGTGAGCTCGAGTGTCAATAGATGCTTTTCACTGAAAATACACACAATGAGGAAAACAGCATTATTCACTAAATGCCAGATGTTGTCAGGTATAAATCATGCAGAACAGTTCATGAACAAAAAAAAGGGTAACTTCTTGCATGTGTAAGAGAGAACACACTCATTGAATATACAAGCACATCAAATTTCCTTGATTATCTCCATACCTGATATGTATACAACTTCACAGATATTAGCGGCATCCTTTGGTTGACCTTATTGTAGTGTTTGATTACGCGATGAACAGTTTCAGGGACATACTCGAGTACCAGATTAAGATACAGCTCATCCTTTTCAGTTGTGGAGAAGAAACAATGCTTCAAGGACACAACATTTGGGTGGTCAAGAAGACGCATGGTTTGTAACTCTCGATTCTTATATCTCTTGTCTTGAAGAACTTTTTTTATGGCCACGGTTTCACCTGTCTCTAGGCATTTTGCCTAGGTAAACAATGAAAATCAGTACCTTCCCGGGAAGAAAACTATAAAAATCAACATCAAATAATGTTTACAAATTTTATCTACTTGTACAGAAATATTTACACATGAAACCCAGCCAGTCTCCCATTAATAAACAATATAAAATCTTACCTGGAACACAACTCCAAATGATCCATGTCCAACCACACGTTCAGCCATGTAACTAATAGTCTGAAATTATTAACAAATGAACTTTAATGGAGTGAAAAATGTAAAATTATGAATCAGGAAAAGAAGATAAGTTCATGCAAACAAGAGTATAAGAGGCGAAACACAAACCCCATGATGAGACAAGGTATCGATCTTAACCACAATAGTGATTTAATAGTTCAAAGGATAGGTCAAATATGATACAACTTGGCTGAGTCGAATCAAACTCCGTCCTTTCCATTCGGATGTTGTTCAACGTTTCGTGTAAACTACAAGTTTCACTCGACTCATGGTTGCCTTAAACAAGTCGGTCGACTCAGTCGAGTAATTTGAGTCATCTTCATTGACTCGCAATCTATCATCCGATACAATTCCACGACACGACAATATGACTTCAATCTCTCATCATGTCAAACTTCTTTAATCTAGCATTTCATGCGTATCACCAAATACATTCCACAATGTCCCGATTGATGCGTCCTAGTGCCTGTGTCGATCGTCGATACTGCATTCTTGAACCATGAGTAACATAACTAAGCCTAGGGTGAATCACACCCATATTTTATGCCAATGTATTTTTAATGAATCAAAAAACCGTGCCCAAGGTTAGTTATGTAAATAGCATCACTTTAGGTATATCATTGGAATCGTTATACTAGAAACCAGTTTTCCCCTCCATAAAAGTCCAAGCAATACATATTTCCTAAACCCTGCTGATCTCGGCAAAATATAATATGATTCAATCCATAAAGAATTAAAAAAGGGCCTAAGGGCCCTGACCCACCCACCCTTGACCCTTCACAAGATCTCCTATGAACTAGCACTCAAGAAATGAAGGAAGCTAAGCATATACAAGTTTATGAACAATCAAAAATGGAAAACTGAAGCACATGCTAACAGACCTAAAAATAGTTAACAAAAGTGATAGTTATAAACCTGCTTTGGCTGGCCATTTCGACCACCAATAGTTGTGACAATTATATGACCTGTCTCAGTCCCATTACCATCAACAACAGTTATTTCTATTTCCTGCAAAAGCAAAGCACCCTATATGAACTGGGGAATAAAAATTACAACCAATGAAACACAAATGAGCAAAGAACACTATCAGACATAGAACGGTAAACCTTTGCAACTACATACCTTATCATCCCTAATCTTCATATCATTCATCTCCTCAGGTAACCTATCTACCTCAACAGTATGGCCACTGGATTCTCTCAAACCAGAAGATGGTGCTACACGCACTGAAGCCATTTGCTAAGAAAAATGTCCTGCTTACTATATTACCTTCACAACAAAGCATTCACCTGCTGAAATCAACAAGACATAAATAGACCAGCTATAGAAGTAGACTTTCTTTACTATATATAACATCCTTCTCAGTTCTCATAAATGACATAACCACTGTGTAACGTAAGTGAAATTAATCTAGCAAGCATGCGACAAGACAGCAATAAATTGGGATTAACATCTTTCTCAGTACTCATAAATGACATAACCACTATGTAACGTAAGTGAAATTAATCTAGCAAGCACGCGACAAGACAGCAATAAATTGGGTTCAAGATTACATCAATCCAACCCTTACGTTACATCGAAGCCAATGAGGCCCATTAATACCACAGGAAAAACTAAAGTAAGATATCAACAGCACCCCATTCACTTCCCTTAACAATGAGATATCCACAGTGGCAACTTTTGATGGGTTGGAAGCCATAACGTAACTGAATCTAGAAAAACAAAAAAAAAGTGGGAAGCCAACAATATATAGGGTTTAAGATTACAGCAATTCAAGCCATACACACCAGCAAGTCTACCATCACAAAAATTTAAATGTATCAGTAAAACATCATGTGCTCCTAACAAAAAAATATCCAAGAAATAGAAGTGCATTCTCTCTAACAAATGTACAAAACATCATATTACTTTCCTCCTCCACTGAACGTAAAAAATGAAACGGTTGACGGTTACGAAGTCATATAACGTAAATGAAGCTAATCTGAAAAAAACTAGAGGGCAACAATAAATGAGACCCAAAAAATAAGGCAATCAAAGCCATCCATAAACCGAACAGTCAAAAAGGCACAAAAGAAGACATTTATGCCAACCTAATCACATAAATACCGTCACTGAAACATTTACAAAGTATTAAAGGAAAAATAACCAACAAGTCCAACTTTACATACAAAATTTCCATCAAGTCCTATAGCTCCTCATTAGTACCATTAAGTTCTACTTTTTCATAAATGATTCCAAATAAGTATATAGTCTACATGAAGTCTTATTTTACCACTTATAACAATAAAAACAATTGTACTTTTAACTTCAAATATGTACTAATTTATTAATTCACAAGTTATAGAACAAATATCCAATAAAGACTTGTGAAAAACTTAATCAAATCACTAAGTTGATATCGATTTTAAGTGGTAAAAAACCAATAAGTGAATAAAATTATTTCCTACGTTACAAATTCAAACTTGAAAATATTACAAAATAATTGATTTTTTTTTTTTTTGTAATTTATTGTCTTGTAAATTATGATGTGTTTTAGACTTAAAAACCAAAGTCATTTTCTAGTTATAAGGGATAAAGTGGGAAAATAAATTAAATTGTGAACTTGTTTGGAATCATTTTTGAAAAAGTAAGACTCCTTGGTACCATTAAGATGTATAGGAATTAACGGGAATTAGGAATGTAAAGTAGGACTTACTTGATATTTATTCCATATTAAAAGACCATTTACTTAATTACTTTTGCAAACAAAATAAAATAAAACTGTATTAATATACATCAATAACGAAAACAATTAAAACACCAAACAAAATCAATATCATAAAATTGCAAAATTATTGAGCTTTTAAAAATGGGTAACAAAATGGGGAATAGTAAAAAAAAACTAGGCAACGTGGATATGGATATGTGACATAATGCCCACGATATGGATGCAACAAAATGACAACACTCAAACAACAATCCATCTAATATATCAATAAACAGCAATCCATATAAAATATTCAAGTAAGTCTCTTGTTTTCATATGAGATTTGTTCAAACTTAATCCAATAACAATAACATGCATGAGAGACTTGTTCAATAGCATGCTAAGTAGATCTGACATTTTGTGGTCAAAATTATTTTTTCTTGCACAAAAAACTCTTTGTTTTAGGCAAATAATTATTTCAATTACTCCAACACCCCGTTTACATAATGAAAACATGTAGCCCGGACATATCCTCACATGCATAAGGTAACCAAAAAAAAAAGTTAGTCAAATATTCACTTTTTATTAAAAGCAAAAGAATGGTTGATAACTACTCTTCAATAGCTATCCGTACATATATATCATCAAATACCTATTACACTTGTACATGTGAGTAAATGTATGTACATGTACAAATATGTACCACTATACATAGGATTAAGCTTGAGGAAAGACATTGAACATGAATACAAGAAAGTAAAGAGTAAATTCTATTCTACCCCTCCATGGTTTGACCTTGTAGTACTTCACCCCCTTATCGTCTAAAAATAACCACATAACCATCATTTGGTTTTGGACTAACATGTTACCGTTAGTATTTCCATCCATATTAACAAAAATTGTGCAACGCACACTTCATGTGTTGGCAAGTGACAATTGTGAGTCAAAGTCAAATTTGGAGTAAAATGATGTAATAACTATCAATGGCAATGCGAGGGGTATAAGTAGACTAAAATTAATTTTGACCGAGAAAATAAAAATTGATATAATAACCTGTACATATAATCCAGTAATGTGGAGTTAACTTGGGGAGAACTAAATTTAGATGTCTTGAGTTCGACTATCACAAGTGACTCTCGAATTTAACTAATACTTGTGGTTAATGGATGAGTGCAGGTATTCAAAGTTTACTTTATAGGGATGAGTCCAATGTTATCTTACCTTGGAGAAGTTTTTCAATATGATAATTTGTTATTTAATAGAGAA
This sequence comes from Ilex paraguariensis, assembly GCA_963454935.2. Taxonomy (NCBI): domain Eukaryota; kingdom Viridiplantae; phylum Streptophyta; class Magnoliopsida; order Aquifoliales; family Aquifoliaceae; genus Ilex; species Ilex paraguariensis. The sequence continues at coordinate 5,309 of CAUOFW020007947.1, read as the reverse complement.
GCACATATTGATGGATCATAATGAAAAAATATGATTCATATACTCAATCCCATATAGTTGGCTCAATACTTTTTTGAGTTGAATTGAGTTGAGAATTGCATGTAAGCATCTAATTAATTAGTATGGATCATATGGAAATTTCTAAAATATATATACGAATGAAGTGTCAGACGTGTCATTAAGAAGTATTGGACATGTGTTTTGAATTATGGATATAGTCATTGGAGTATTGATCACATGTACAAAAAGTATCAGTATCCCTAAAGTTTCCAATGCAGACATGATACCTGCTTAGTAGTGTCCATGAATCTTGAGGGATTAGTCACACATAAGCCATTAATTTTATTCCAAATAATCAAATTTCACAAACAAAAACTCAACAAGTACTATATCACTGATAGGGTCTATGCTTCAATCCCCAGATCAAACCAATTAATTCTATTTCTACCACTTTTTCAACCTAAACCAGTACAAGAGAGCTTGTCTTTCTTCATTTTCATTTTCGCACCACGTACTATTTATATTTGACATAAATATAACGGCACGAGTATTAAGTATTAGATTTATTAGCTACTCAGAAAATTCAGCCCCAAAGATTCCATGAAACCCTAGTTTCCCAATGGACATTGTCAATCAATGAAAAAGTTGCACAATTGAAAAAATAAAAAAAAATCACCAGGGCAAGGTTGCAAACGGATACTTTCAAGTTCAGGCAGCATTTCAGAAGATTAACTCTTATCTATTTATAAGTAAACAACCTTCCAATTGCAGTTAAGACCTTCTAAAAAAAACGCTGCACAAATAACTCTTGTGGAAATATAAGAAATGGAATCATCAATTCAAGATAACCCATGAAATATACTATTCAGGTGAAAAATGAAAAAGGTACAGTTAACAGAAATTAAAAGCATATATCTCTCAACTCTCTATGCTATACATGATATGTATAAGATTGAACAGATGTACATGAAATCAACAAAGATCCAAGTAAAAGAAAAGCAATTCAAGGAAGATCTTTACTTCCGAAAAATACACAGAATATCTTAATAAAAAAGCACAAACACAAGAAACAGAATAAGAGGAACGAACTACACAACGATCTACAGATCCAAACCAACAAAACACAAAATGATAAAATCTGGAAATAAAGCCAATCAACGAATCTTTGGTTCAAAAATACAACCGAAGGAAAGATAAAGAGAATCTCGCACCGATTTAATCAGAGTCTTCAAAAAATCACGAAGAAGCCGATCATCGGTGGCTCCTTGTGATTCTTAACCGCGTAGATGACACCATGGCCAGAGAAAACTTTCACAGAATAGCAAGATACAGAGAAAGAAAGAGAGTTTCAGAGAGAGAAACAAAGAGACAGAGAGAAAGGGAGTTAATTTTTTTTATTTTTTGTGTTTTTTTTTTCTTCTTTTAAGTTTTCACACACTTCTCTTTCTCTTTCGTCTCTGTGTTGTGCGTTTGGTGCGCTGATGACACCCAATGCTGAGCCCTGTAAAATAATCTTGCAACTTAATTTCGTTACTGATACTCTCTACTATCAAAATGATGGTATATTCTAAAAATTTGAGACCTAAAATTCACGTTTTTCTTTAATACAATTGGGCGACCCTGAGCAGTTGGTTTAGTGAGTAAAAAATCGGTCCCAATTATTTCACAAATGTCTGTTGCCATTCTTCGTACGAGACAAAACGGGTTCCAGTGATTGTTGTGTATGTGTCCATTGGAAGTAGGGATAATCCGTGTCTGAAAATATATATATATATATATATATATATATATATATATATATATATATATAATAGTATGGATAGTCTATGTCCGAAAGTACGATGTAATATAAATAATTTTTAGAGGAATGTTGATGACCGTTGATGAATCTATTTAAAACTGTCAAATAAATTTATTAAAATCTATCTTATTTTATATTATAGATCGTTAAAAAACACACTCAATACATTTATACTTCATTTCTTTCATTTTTTATCCAAAACTTTTTCTTTTCCTTTGTTTTCTACTTCTTTCTTCTTTTTGAATATTTACTTCTTTACTTTCAAAAGCCTCTTTTTTTCTAATTATTTGTTTTCAAATTCATTTCCTTTTCTATTTTCCCTTTATTTGAACTCTTCCCCCAAAATAAAATTCAAGTTAACATTGCCAAATCTAAGTTAACATTGTGGTGAATGATCTGAGTTGACAGTCAATAATTTTTTGCTTTATCAATGTGCTTAGAAACACAAGAAAGATAAAGATAGAGTAGAAAAATGCACAAAGTAAAGTGAAAATACCACAGCTGGATATTCAAAAGATGGTATAATATGATATTCAAATATATTAAGTCAAAATTGAGTATCCCTTGATTTGGATTAAAATTTAAACAAATTTGAGTAAAATATTAAATTTATTTTAGTTTGTTTTTATTGAAATTAAATTTGAGTCTAAATTTGAATAAGAATTTGAGATCACTCAAATATATTATTTTCTTTCTATTTTGATTGATTACCGACTATAAAATCAAATAACACGTTTTACATAGAAGTTGGTCTTTGTCTATATTACGTGTAATTTAGTAAGAAAGAAAATTTAAAGGAAAAAAACATTATAGTGGATCTATTGTTTTTAATTATCTACCAGAAGGCACGGTACAACGTAGATCAAACAATTAATTCCCTAAAAAAAATTATTTAATTTAAAAAATATTATTTGGAGACTATTTCGGCAAAGTTTACTCTAAAAATAAGAATTCAAAAAAATCTCAGTCTATCTACAAAAATCAGAGTCTCTTGAATGTACAGTACAATCAAATCAAAGCTAAAAATTCAGTTTGGTTTCCTTTGAAAATAGAAGACCATGAAATACTAACCTATGTATAGAACTGAAAAACAAACGAAACAATCCCCTAACATCAACGATTCATACCCAACCATCAAAACAATCAGCAATTTCACATCAAGCTAAACATATCCTCATAATCGTGAAATTAGTTCACCATACTAAAATCAAAAGTAAACAAAAAACCACGCAACGAAAACTTAAATTAGAACTTGAAGAATATTATTGTGCCTAAAGACACTTTGCAACCTAAAATAAATGGTTAATTTGAAATAATTTTTTCAACATTCGCTTTAATTAAATAGATTGAAATCAATGAAGCCCCCACTAATTTTTCAAAAAATTTGGCAAAACTTCCTATAAAAATAGGAGCTCAAGAAGATTTCAATTTGTCTATAAAACTCACAATCATACAGAATAATCATAATAATGCCCTGTACCTCTACAATTCAATTATATTTCCACCACAATCATCATACATCACAACTTAATTCCATACTCAACCATAAATTCACATCAAAATCAAGCATATCATCATAATCATGTATAATTAGTTCATCTTACTAAACACGGAACAAACAAAACACACACAAATCCACATAGTTGTGCCTAAACATAAATAAGATTAAAGAATGACCAAAATACGTAAAATGAGTCATTCTTTAATCGAGTTTATCAAAATGAGTCATTTTTTAGCACATCATTGTAAAAACAGTTTCTCCATCACACCCTTGAATGTAATTGTATCAATTCAAATCCAAACTCCTAACTGGGAGAATGTACAACAATCTAACATTTACAAAAATAGTTAAATTTAGTACACGACAGAAATTTTAAATTATAAACTTGAAAATCTAAAATAAACTATAAAAAATAAATTTAGTTATCTTATTCAAACAACCTCATCGAAAAAGGTAGGTTGCATTTAGTCTTTTTAACTCGTACACTGTTTCATCCAAATTCTATATATGAAATAACATAAATAAAACATTTGATCAATAAAATAACATTGTTAAAATGTTAGCAATGTAATACCACTTGACACGAAGTACTTACCTTTTCCTTATCAAAAGATGTTGATATTCATTTTCTTTTGCATTTGCAGTTACGACTGCTCTTTCTTTTGTCTTTTAGATAGTAATCATAAATAAATAAAAATCATTATATAGAAAAAAAAAAAAGTCTAATCTATAAACAAACTGATGTGTCATGACACTAGCTCAGAAATGAGGATGCAATTGAGTTCGAGTTCGTCGCGAATCACAACACCAATATTTTTTTTCTTGAGCAATTGAACTTATACATGAATATGCATTTAACAAGTAAATGAACACAAACTATATGAGAAAAAAATTATTAAGAATATGAGTGATATGAAGCTCATCTTATGGTTTGCTCTAAGTCTTCATCAATCTGTAAAAAGATACGTGAAATAAATATGTGAATATTTTGTGGTGCCGAAAAAAATAAAAAAAAACATAGAAAATGTTTAAACTCACACGACCAAAAATAGTGAGATCTTTCATTTTTCAATGTTGAGAGTTTATGTACATAACTAGTCTATATAAAAAATTGAAATCCATGAAAATCTTATGCCTTACAAAAAAAGTCCCAAAAAAATTTAAGTCCAATAAAAAAATTATAATTTCAATAATTTGGACCTACAATTCAATCCATAACGTTAGAAACTCAAAAATCAAAAATTTTAAAAACAAATAAAAAAATATTCAAAAATCAACTGATATTTACTCACATCCATTTTCTCTCTCTCTCCTAAAAAACAAAAATAAAGTATCACATTTTCCTCTCTCACTTAAAAAAATTTAAAAATATTTTTTGATTTTTTAAAAATAATAGTAAAAATAAATAAATCTCATTTAGTATTATTGATTTAGACCTCAAACTACTTTGAACTGTCCCTGCAACCGCTCCATAGTTATATGTTTTTCATGTTGGGAAGGAGAAAGGAGAATCGATCACTCAACCTCTGGAGCTCCAAGTCACAACAACTGGGGAGATTCACCCACCGGAGTAGGACCGAAGTCCTGGTTTGAATAACCAAATGAGCGGCTGGTTCAGAGTATTATTTTTTTGGTCAAAATTGGTTGGGTAGTTAAGTGTCAATTTTTGTGGGTTAGACTAATTATCTTTATTCTATTCTATTATCTTGTTGATATCAGCCTTGCATGGACCTTATTTACCTACCCCAACAAATCACTATCACTAATAAATTATGAGGCGCAATTTTATAAAGTCTTGGCTTCATAAATACCCTATAGTTATTATATATATTTTAAATTATGAACTTGCCTTGTCTAATCAAAGTCACTCATATTATTAATGGGATTTGACCCTTTTTCATTTAAAAAAATAATTAAAGAATTCTTCAATTTCTTTAAACGAAAAAAAAAAAACCACATTAATAGATTTAAATTTAAATAAAATTATTTACAAGTGTTAAAAGTTCT